>OZ004699.1:50134215-50734215 GCA_963924545.1 Pogonocherus hispidulus
CATATCTACTTTTTGTATACTGGTTGGTATTTATCGGTAAAAGTTTTTATAGAACGGGTTTTGTGGAATAAATAAAATATTTAATATTTATCTTATCTTATGTTATCTTATCGTATCTTATCGTATCGTATCTTATCTTATCTTATCTTATCTTATCTTGCCTATGTTTAGTACGTGTTAAATTATTTTTGTTTCTTCCGTGAAACCACAAGAATAAATTGTAACAGAAATTCCTAGGCTAATTGAATTGAGTGACCAGTGATAAGTAGTATTGTGTTTTATATATTAGTAATATACAGGGTGTATATTAGTTATCTTTGAATATTAGGAACAATATCTGTTTTCTGTGTCTTCTGTTTTCCGTATGGTTCTGTTTCTGTATGTTTCTGTTTTTCTAGCAATGCATAGGATATAGGGTGGAAACTAAACTATACTATTTTAGCTATCTGTATATTTTCCTCATTTTATTGTACATTTCAGTTGAATTTACAGGGATGGGTCAGAGTGTCTGATATATGTCAGTAGTAGATGGTATCTTAGAATAGATATTGCATCTAGTCTTTATTTAGACACTCCCTTTTCTAGTGCCTGGAATATGTTAGTAGTAGGTGGTATCTCATAATAGATATTGCATCTAGTCTTTATTTAGGCACTCCCATTTCTAATTGCTGAATTAAAGGAATTGGTGATTGTCTGAGATATATAAGTACTGCATGGTATCGTATCATAATCTGGGGTCTGAATATATCTTTATCTTGTTTTTATCTGTTCAGACAATGATTGTTGATGGATATTGCATCTAGTCGTTAATTAGACATTCCCATTTTTTTATTTTTTTAGTACAGATAGATAATATGACCAGTAACATCGTCAGCTGTTTAGTTCTTAGTTTCTTCTGTTTCCTTCTACTTTTATTGTGTCTTATGTTTACGTCTACTATTATTGTATTCTGGTGTTTTATGGAATTTTTATTACTAATTATTAGTTAGTATTTTGTAGTGATTTAGTATCTTGTAAAATATTGCCATATCTTATCGTTATTATCTTATGTTTGGCCTAATTTTGCAAAAAATTTGGTGAGTGTCGCCACCTTTCCTGTATCGTCTTCTCTTCTTTTCTTTGATCTAAGACACTCGGGATGTTAAATGGGTGGGTTACTTTACTGTACTTTATTTTAAGTATTTAATGGACTGGGCAAGCGTCAGAGCCATGGATGGAGATATAGTGTAATCGTATTATTTAGTACATATTTTTTGGGTATATCTTATCTTTATTATCGTATTATCTTAACCCTCAAAATATTTTATTATCGGTGTTTGGTTATCTTAACTAAATAATAAATGCATTGTCGTAAGTTAGTTATTTTGCTCACCCAGTATCCATTAAATTTGACAACAACATCGTCGCAATTCTTCTTGTGTGATGTCTTTTTTTTTCCTGGTTTATTTTAACCGTCTGTGTTCGACAATTAGATTAAAATTCTCGTATCCCAAGAGTAGGTCTACCGGTGCGATTATTCAAATCTGATGGTTGACGATGTTCATAAGTCCCTCAGTCATATACAGAGTAGGTCTGTGATGTGATTGTCGATCTTATGTTATTTGCCTGTTTCTCTTTATCTTTGTGTGTTATCTTTCTATGATTATTTATCTTATGTTTAGTTATAGGTGAACATTATCTTAAATTCACATAGAGTGTGAATTCAACATTTCCTAGTCGAGTCGTTACCTATTATTCGTGTATCTTTTATGAGTTACTTTAATATGAGACATTTAATATTTAGTAAAATTTAAGGTTTACCATAGGACTAGATTAGTAGTAGTCGGTTTGTTTTAGATTCGTGGGTTCAGGCATACCTACCTCCTACTTGTGTAATTGCTAGTTTTATAAATTTGGCTGAGAGTTTCTTAGCATATTAATTAGTGAGGTTCACTTGAAGGGTGGTTATCGTTCTTGTTACTTTTCGAGTCTAACTCGGAGCATGGCTCTATCTTTTAAATCTTTATCCTCTATAGTCTATATACAGTTATAACTGGTAACCTTACATAAGGGATACTGTATGTATGAGTACATATAGTACTAGATATCGCCTAGGATATTTATTGTTCCTGCTTGGTCATTATTGGTTGGTTTAGATGTGAACATTCCAGGGGGTTTATGTGTGTGTAGTCATTGTGATGGGAAGGAATCAGAGACGAGGCTTCTGCTTGCATTTAACCAGTTGCGCACTTTGCATTCTGTTCTGGTATTACTATTCATTATTTGTTTGAACTTATCTCCCACATTGTGTCTTCACGCAAGATTGATTCTCTGGGTTATTCATAGCTGACCAACATTCATGGATTCGTACAGGCTTATGAGAGCCTTTTCAATTTAGTTTTAGGATATTTTAAGGTTTAGGGACTGAGATGTGGCAGGGACCTCCTCATTTCAAGAATGCCGATGTTTTCGGATAATCTGATGGAAGGATCGACATGGGGGGTGTTATTTTGCCAGCCTTTATGATCATGGTCATTCTGGTGTTGGGTTAACCAGGCGGGATATCACTACTGCGTGCTTTCTGAGCTCCATCCAGGTGCAGTTCTTGAAAGATTGGATGTCGTGCCTCATCTCAGAACACTCCCGCAATAGTATCTTAATTGCAAGTACCACAACTGGGAGCAAGTTGTAGGTCCAGAATTTTTAGCTCCATATTTTTGTTGTTTGCAAGTACAACAGTGGATTAGGCAACCTGTTGTCAAGCATTTTAGTGCCTGTTTCCTTTCACAAGTGCTGCAGTTTAAGGACGCACTACTAGCCATGTGTATTAAGTCCTCTATCTATTTTGTTGGTATTCCTTTCACAAGTGCTGTAGCTTTAGGACGCACTACTAGCCATGTGTATTAAGTCCTCTATTTTTTTTCTTTTGGGGGATTTTTTTTATAAACCCATTTTAGTACTGGCAACAGCTATATTGCTGTTGAGGCGTCAGACCGATGTCTCGGAAGGTATAACTTTCAAGTTCCTTTCCACATTTTCATTACCGTTGTTCCTCTGTCGTTTCCTATAAAATTTGCCTATATAAAAATTTATAACTCCTAGAGTTGTCAATTTTTATTACCGGGGAAGGGGGGATATGTAACGTACATTTTAATGTCGTTTTGAAAATATAAATAGGATTGTTTATTTTATTTAGTTCGTCTTTGATGTTCTAGTTCTTTATGATTTTTCGATAATTGATGGGTATTGATTAGGTTATGTACCCGGGCTATATAATTTTAACTTACTAAAATTAGAATAAATATTTAATTTTGGTAAATTAATGTTTGTGAAATTGATTTTTGAATTTCTATATATTTTTAAAATGTGACTTTCTATGTTAATTCCACAATTTATATTTAAGTCTACGACATATCTTCCTTGTAATGGTATGTTGTCTTTAATGTTTTTACATTGTTGTCTAGCTACTACAGGTTGGGGCGAAATTATAATGAATTTTTCATATTGTAACGTACATTTTAATGTCGTTTCATGAGGTTGACTATTATGCACCCCGTAAAACACCCAACCTAATTGTTGGTGGCTCGAGTTCTCAATTTTCCAATAATGCGTTGGAGGACGCGGATTGGCTAGAAAAACGGTGGCCTCAAGCGAGAACGCCGGTGTAATTAGGATAGGGAAATAGACAGTCCCCGTCTTCGTGGATAGGCACATGTGAGTTATTTATCTATTTGATATATATAATTTATTCACTTTCATTATTGGTTGCGATTATAATTATTAGTACAGAAATACGATCATAGCGATTTGTTGTTATTATTAAGTAATTATATTTCATATATAATCAGGATTTACCTGGATTTTAGGTAAATTATTTAGGCGTGGTCAGTGAGATTTTTTTGTCACCCTATATGGTGATCAGGAATACGATTCAGAACATTAGAATACTGTTTCAATATTACATTATAAATTTGTGAAGCTGTGCTCTAGTCAGAAGATTATAGAAAACATTGTTTTTTTTTAAACCAATAAATTTGAGTTTTCTTGCCTCCATTTTGTTTGAATCGGATTGCTACTAGTCAAAACCACGTGTTGTGCCCTTTGGGAATTAAGTTCATTTATCTTATCTTTATCTTATCTTCTCTTATCTTAGCGTTATCATATATTGTATGTAAGCTATAGAAAATTGCTAATATCGTACTTTCTGCACTACATTAATTAATTTGTTTCTTTGTAATTATCTACATTTCTTTAGAGGTAGTGTGGTATTGCTTTGCCTACCTGAGTAGATCTTTGATTTTAATAACTCACATGCACGCCGATTAGAAGACTGGAACAGTTCCTAATATTTGTAAATTCATTGATTATTGTTCTTTGGTAACAAATTTGTACAATCAATCAATACGAATTTTTACAACTTGTCACTCAGTCTTTGAAATATTAATGAAATAATTTTTCTCTTTTACCTAATTAGAGTGGTAATATTTCCTTGTTTAACCGGTTATGAAACCGTTGTTTTTGGAATTTTGGGTCAGATAATAGAGGGTTTTTTTATTGAATTTATTTTTGTTCCTTCTGAACTATAGTAAGTTTAAATATTAACGATTAGAGTTTTTATTAAGAAATTGTCGAGTGCTGAACTGTAATCAGTTCTTTTGAATGCAATTTTTTGGGTAATTTTATTTGCTTCATTCTTATTTTCTCCTCTTTTTTCCTCAGGAGATGTGCCGATTAGACAGCACGTCTGGTATTTCCCATATCTTCTGAGATTTATTGTTGCCTTTATTTTTCTTCCAATTTCTTTAGAGTGTTGTTTCACTTTTCTTTTTTCTTATATAATCGTGGAGAGAAGTTAGTTAGACAACCCTAAAAGTTGCCTCGTTTTCAGAATCCCAGGTGTTAATAGGTAGAGAAGCGAGTACAACAAATAATTGTGATTTATTGGGTTTACTTTTATGATTATTGTTTTACTTTTAATTTACGTGTTTGATTTATAAATTTTTACTATTTGTATCTTATAATAAGTATAATTGATGTGTTATTATTAGATTTTATGTTACTAGTAGAAGCCGTCTATATCATTAGATGTTGACGGGGAGTGTCTCTCTTTATAAGTGGATTGTTGTTTTTGTATTTGTGATATAAATATAGCTACCTGTTGGATTTGTGTTTGTGTCATGTTTTTGATTAGTTCAATTAAGCAATTTTGACCGATATCGTCTTTTTGGTTATTGTCCGTCGGGGTCGTAATGATCCATGGAGATGCCTTGTGTGCCAGTTGTCTATTCACTACCGGAGTTATTAAGCACGCCTCATGAGTTTCTCTGTTCATTGGCTGTTTTTCTTTTTTTTTTCTTTGCGTAACCTGGCTGTATGTTTTTTGGGGAATAGTTTCTAAGACTTGAGATTCATAATAGAAGTTTTGGTTTTGTATGTTATTATTATTTAAGGTGAGAAAATCACCCGGGTGTCTAGTTATTTCTTTTTACCTAGGTATTTTTTTCTCTGCCTCATAATTAGTTATGTTCTCCATTAACATTTTTTCTCGAATTATTAGTTGTCTCAGATATTCTGGACACGCCTTATCTACTGATTTATGTTGACTGCTTGAGCAATTTAAGCATTTTTGAGGTGTTGCACATGCACCCTCGTGTGTTATCGAACAGATACCACATTTTTTTTTCCTATGCATAGTTTTGAGGTGTGTCCATATCTGAAGCAACCATAACACTATATAACTGGCAGTTTATAAGGTAGGACTTGCATAGATAAAAAGCATATACTAGTAGACCTGGGCAGAATTCTTCCTGCGAATGTATATAGAACTGTGCCTGTTGGTACGGTTTCTCCTTCCTCATTAATTGTTTTTCTATTGAGTTTTTTAACATCTATAATTTTGAGATTATCAGTTTTTGTGAATTTAACCAACTCTTCTGCAGTGAAGTTTTTGTCTACAGATTTTACAATTCCTTTACAAGCTACCATGTTTGAAGGAATTAACATTTTATATCCTTTATCTATCAAGTTTTTATTGTCTAAAAAATTATTGACTGCTTGAAAGTTTTTAAACTCTACACTAAGTCTATTTCGACTTTTTTTGTCGATTTTTAATATCTGTTAGGTTAAGATCAAATATTTGCCTTGCAATACTTAAGTGATTTAAGTTCCCTAAATTTTCATTTTCTTCATTAGTTTGAATATACATTATATACGGTCCATAATTATTATTTTCATATTTATATTTTCTATATTGGCGATTTGCTCCAGCGTTCTGGGTTTGCGAGCCCCCCGATGTGGGGCCCATGTTTTAAACTAATTACTAGTTTTATTTGTTGTACTCTTATATATGTATCAGTATTTGCTTACCAAGGATATAGTGGAGTAAAAACGGTAGAAGAATGTTAAAAAAAAAAATTTAAGGTATAACCACATGGAAGCTATACAGGATCATTGGTTGGGTCCTTGTGCATGTGAAATGACTAATTACGACATCTTTTGGGGGGGGGGTCAGACATTTTTTATCCCGAAAAATTTCAATAATTTGTCAAAATATTATATTTATGTTTTTTTACACATACCACGCGATAACTTCCAAACTAATAAACGAAGACCTCAGTTCGTCAGATTCGGAGTCTAGAAAATTCTAAATAAATCTTCTAAATTTCTGTTCTTTCTTTTTGTAATTCGTGTTTTAACTTTATATTAAAAATATAAATATAAATACAATGCAAATTTGTGTTCCTGATAGAAAATATTTATTGAATCATATGAAATTAGATAAATATATATTATACTTGAACATTAAATTATTTGTTTTAATACAAAATTCTTTTTGGATATTTTATATTGGTCAGGACATCACCCAAGCGGGCCTTCAAATCACACCGAGAGCTCGGTACGGTGCGATAATTTGATGGCGTCTCCGACAAGCACATTGCGCGGCGCCGCGCGCTCCTGTGTTATTAATTTTTAATGGCGATAACTCGAAAGCTGTTTGTCACAGAAGAAGCTGTTTTTTTGTTGTAAAAACTTTTTCAATATTTTTTCTTTAATTCATACGCAGATACTATGACAAAATTCCTTGAAATAAAAAGTTTCTCGCTTATCGAAAATCATACAGCAATAAAACTAAAATTTCGAGTTTACTCCATTCTCCAAAAATACGCTAACTAGGAGACTTAAATTAGTACAGTTATGACCGCCCATATGTTCTCAATCGATTAAAAAAACCTCATGTTTATAAGTTAATTAGTTTCGAAGTTATCGCGTGGTATGTGTAAAAAAACATAAATATAATATTTTGACAAATTATTGACATTTTTAGGGATAAAAAATGCCTGATCCCCCAAAAGATGTCGTAATTAGTCATTTCACATGCACAAGGACCCAACCAATGATCCTGTATAGGTTTCATGTGATTATACCTTAAACAAATTTTTTTTTCGAGAAGGAAGCGAGTTTTTCCCTTGTTTTTACTCCACTAATAAGATAGGTTAATATTAAACACATGAAATGATTAGTAGCACACGATTTGACACGTCCGTACCACTTCGATGTCACCACTCAAATCCCATGGACATTATTTCTGAAAATAGTTCGACTGGTTTAACGATTGAATTATGTAAGGTATTTAGTTTTGCGAAAGATTTAGCATATTTATCTTTATTTTGTCAAATGTATTATAAGATTGTTTGATAAATGTTGGTGATATGATTTAAAATTATTTGTGTTAGAAAATACTCATAAGTTTTCGTTTCCATTGAGGATAGCTTTTCAACTGCACTTTCCACTTGTTTTATTCGAGATCCTAACAAAAGTTAATTACATGCTATATTCTTACCAATATAATTAAAATTAGTTATAGAATTAATGGAGTTATTTGATTGTCTAAAGTTACTTTTATTTTATTTTGATTAGACTGAAGTTGTTTAATTTTTTGGTTATATCTTTTTGCATCTTCGTTATCTAGATTGCCAGTTAAACATTTAGCAATGGCTCCTAGACCATTAGTTCCGTCAGTATATAAGGACCGTTAAATTTGTTTACTTTTTAATCTCTCATTTAATTTCTTATAAACTGATTGGCTAATTTTAAAGTGAAGCTGAGTATTACCTTTTTTGTTGCGTTTATCGATAATCCTTTGTTTATTTTGTATTTGATTCTCCGATATTTCTTGATATAATGCAGACAATTTGTTTTTATAGCTTGTTATATAGTCTGAGTAAAATGTCGTGGGTATTAAGTCAAATGGATTTCTTAGACCTGTATGTCCGAATGTCAATTCAAATGAGATATATTTCGTTGCAAAATGTATTGAATTATTATAAGCTATAATTGCATAAGATAAGTGACCAAATAAGATTTGGCGTCGTTTCGAAGGAGTTCAAAATTATACATTGCAGTAAATAGCTAGGTCTACATAAACTTTGTTCATGCTGTTACAAATGGTATTTTTAAATTTCTTTTTATTTTATATTTTTTATTTCTATTTTATAATGAGATGAGAAGATTTATTTTACAGAAATGGTAAGATATTTACAATGAGTTTCAATTTACATATTTGGATTTGCTTACCTTAGCTATTTGAAACGCCCCTATTGTAAACGTTTCTCCTCCACTGTATTTAATGTTCTTTAATTGCTTATTTAGTAAAACACATTTATTCTGCTCTTCTGATAAGCGACTTACTTCATCTATATTTTTTACCTGAAAATGCAATTAAAATTAGTAATATCATTTTAAAATTTTATGTTCGTATATGGGGACCAAGTTAGAAGTTTTTGTTCAAGGCCAAAAGATAGCGGTGTCGCGATCGAGGGACCTATAATACCTATACCATACACCATATGTGGTGTGATCTACAACTTTTTTTAGTGGGGCAATTTTTAAATGGGCTTAGAGTGCGTTATCTGCACAATTCGAAAACATACGTTTCTGAGTACATAGGTACATCGCCATTAAAAAAATGGCTAGACATACCGCCCTGAAATTTTATCCACTTATGCACAAAACTTAAGCTCCTCGAATGGTATAAACCTTTTTTTGGTAGTACACCTATACATTACCAGAAAAATGACATAAAATTAAAACTTCTAAAATTATGCATGATAAATATATTGAAATATATGAAATATTCAAAATTTGTATATATGCAGCGAATGAATGAGTTTCTATTGATAATGTAACCGTTTCCTAACTATCGAATTTTTAAAGCACTCGCATTTATCAGAGTAAAGTATTACAACGCACAGGCTTATGGCGCGAATAATGGTGCCTCTATAGATGTGTACCCCCTAGAAAGAAACGAATTAGATCGGTGATTTTACTCCACTAATATAGATAGCTCAGGGTTCGACCGGTGAGCGGCGTGAAGAGTAGTGGGGAGTATTCAGTTTATAATACCGTACTCGCTTAATGGAGTAGCGTCTCATTTGACAGGACGATCAGTGCGCTTATAATTATGTGTCATATGTGGTATTATCATTTCCAATGTTTCCGATGTTTGCAAAGATTGAAAAATCTGTGAATTTTGTCCAATATTACCTAATCCCGAAACATATTATAGATAAAAACTATAAAGAATTGTATGGAAATAATATTTATTATTATTCGGCAACTAATCCATTTACATTAAAACATCGATTCTGTCTCGCTCTAATTCCGTCGCCAAATCGACAAAGTTTCTAATCTATCTCCTCCGAGCGGGGATCACGAAGCGTTCCCCGGGGACGACCGAAGATTTCCCCAAGCCTTTCTCCTATGCGAAGGCGCATTTTCGTCCCATTTCCTACGCCTTTTCAAAAAACCTCTGCAAAATTTTCGTCGATCGCCGTTCGGCGAGAGAGATGCTGAGAGAGAGATTTTGTTTATTATTTAAGAAAAACACATTTTTTTACAATTATTTATATAAATATTTTTCCAACATTTGATCAGTGATGGCTATTAATATTTTAGTTTTCTCCACTGGTGTCTTGCCATTGACAATACTCTTTACATTGTCCTTTTCCAACTTAATTGTTCTTCTTTGTTTTTCGGTTTTTGGTGTGACTGCTTCTACTTCCTCTGAAGTAATATGGTGACGGATACTTCCCGATTTGCACAGGTAGGAAGTGTCACGTTAGTGCCCGAAGTTCGGTTTTCTCTTTTACTTTGCCTCGGGCGCCAGTTCCTGTTTACAGTGCAGAAACACCACTACTCAGGTAGCTACAGTGAAGATACGGTAAGCCAGGTCGGTCGATAGGGAAAATTAGACTTCACACAACAGATAGTAATAATACACCAATAAAACCTTTAATACATTTATTTACCAAATACCATAAAACCTACTCGTATTCTTACTCCCTTGCTAGTCCTGGGCACGTCTGCTGCTTCCGGGTGGTCGATGAGGACTGAATACTTTGGCACCAGCTAGTAGCAGGTACTGGAACGGCTGGTGGGAGAGCTTTTGACACCTGCGCAGTAGCTCCCTATTTCGACTTGTAATATTCTCGGCGTCGTTCACACAAGTCGATGAAATTATACCAAGTCCCAATGCCTTTGGGGACTTGTACTAGTTTACTTACTTCTCTAGATACTGGTAGGCACCGGTGAAGATGGACAGGTCTTGCTCGTATGCTGTGCGGTCCCAGACTGAATGTCTGAGTTGGTGCCAGTAATATAAGAGGTTCTATGAAGACCTCGGACATGCGCAGAAGTGAAATCTCGGACTTTGTGTATTTTGTACTTGTACACCACTAAATCGGAAATAATTACAAGTCCCCACGTTCTTGTGGACTCTAAAGAATATTCGGTTAAGTCGACAAAACGTTTAAGTCCCAATTTATTTTTATACTTATAAAAATTTCACTATGCCTAATTTACGGACTCTGAAAATATTTGATCAAGTAGACAGAAGGCGAAAAATACACAAGTCCCAATTTATTTTTATACTTATAAAAATTTCACGATGCCGATTTTTATACTTGTAAAATATTTCTTACTTACTTGTTGTACCAGTCTGGATCTGGGGACTCGCGGTGATATGGTAGTACGGCCAGTTCCACGGACAGCGGCACAGCAACTAAACTCTTAGCGCTTGAAATTTCCTAGGTTCGCGTGAACAGCAAAGCAAGGATACGTGCGCATTCGGCTTTTATTTCAGGTGTCGAAATAATTAGTGTAAGCAAATTAGACTTGTTAGAAGAAATAATTTATAAAGTTTAGAAACTTTGGTTGTGAACTCCCAGTAGGCACCCAAATACAGATCCGAAGAGTTCCCACCCCCCGGGTGGGAGCTTCATCCCCTTTTGGTCAAAAAACCACCCCCAAACGTGACATCACAACGCTTTTCGGCATTTTTCTCGTAAACCGTAGCTCTGACGAGAAAATGTTATAGAACTTATTATATTCTCCATTAAATTCTCTATAAAATTTGCTATATAAAGTTTTTGTGTATCTCCCACCCATCGCTCATAAATGACGTTGGAAAATAAGCGTATTTCTCAGGGCGAAGTTAAAAATGAGTTCAGCGCCGTCTTTTGCGGCGATTATCTCGAAAACCATTAGTGTGAACAAAAAAATATATAGAATCAAAATTGTAGAGCAGTTCCTTCTCTATAAGGCCTATATTCAATAAAATATTTATGAGAAAGTGTTAGTGGTCAAATGATAAGTTTTCATACCTGTGCATTTTGTACTTCGAGCGGGCTTCCACACCACCCTTGAGGTACAACTCTCTGCGCGTTTTTTTTAAGTGGTTTCCCCTATAGGCCTATTCCACTAATAAAATATAACTATTTAACCATTTCCCTCTTCAAAGTCGTCCTCTACGAATGAATTTAAACAACTTTGCCCATGACAATTAGAGCACATTGTTGAGCAGCGCAAGCCAACTTTCACACAGCTGCATCGCTTTCCACATCCCTTTTTACAGCCGCAGGATATGAGCTGAAGAATTGAAGTTGGAGCTAACGCCAACTGGGTCGTAAGAACTGGCATCAGAATTTTGTTAATTTTTGTCCATTCTCATTCAGTTGAATTTAAAGTTCTTCCTCGCCACAAATGAATCTGATGGAAAACGCGATAGGAATGTTGTGCTAATGCAGCAGATGTAGGCGGTAGTCTGGACAAAATTACTGCGTGACTCGATAGGCCAACTAACTTATTAAATGAAATGAACCGATAGTGATTTAAAGATGTCTCATTTCGGGGTGCCTTGTATACCTAAGGCAAGCGTAAATTTCTAGCCAGCTTTTACAATGTCATTTTTTGTCGATGAAGGATTATTGAACACGGCGACCACATCTTGTAAATACTTTCTGGTATTTATTAAGTTCACAGTCTGTGCTTTTCCTTTGCCAAAAAAGGCAGAAGTGGTGTCGCAGCCACTAAACGCATAGGCAAATAAAACATTATCCTGGCAGTCGTGGGAACTGTACGCCCTTTCTTTAATATTTCCTTGAGCATCTCTCAAAAAACGAATGTCTTTGTCCGGCGGAGAAAGAGCAATAAGAAGTGTAAGCAAATCGATATCCTATCCAACAACAACGGGTTTTTCATAATTGTTGGCTGCGTTGATCGCAGTCTGAACAATTAGCGAGTCGGCATCATCGATAGCCGGTGATTTGATGACAATAATTGATGCATATTTCCTAAGTATACAATTTACTTGGGAGTCAAAAATAGAAAATGCACAGGTTTTAAAAATTATTATTTGACCATTAACACTTTCTCATAAATATTTTATTGAATATAGGCCTTATAGAGAAAGAACTGCTCTACAATTTTATTTCTATATATTTTTTTGCTCACACTAATGGTTTTCGAGATAATCGCCGCAAAAGACGCCGCTGGACTCATTTTTGTCTTCGCGCTGAGAAATATGTTTATCTTCCAACGTCATTTATGAGCGATGGGTGGGAGATACGCAAAAACTTTATATAACAAATTTTATAGAGAATTTAATGGAGAATATAATAAGTCCTATAACATTTTCTCGTCGGAGCTAAGGTTTACCAGAAATATGCCGAAAAGCGTTGTGAGGTCACGTTTGGGGGTGGTTTTTTGAGCAAAAGGGGGCACCTGGGGGGTGGGAACTCTTCGGATCTGTATTTGAGTCCCTACTGCGAGTTCACAACCAAGACTTGAAAACTTTATAAATTTTTTCTTCTATTCGACGATTTTTCGTTTAATTTGCTTACACTAAATAGATTTTATGTCGCGTATAGTTGTTTATTTACGGCGTTGTATTGGAAACTTATTTACAGGTGCAGAAAATTACTTTTATCGGCGAAATAAAATGTACTTCATTACAATATATACTATTCTTTTATTTTTTCTCTTCTTTGAGGTTGTTTTTGTTGTAGTATCTGCAGCAGGTACTACATTTTCTTTGTTTTCATCATTAGAATCTAAAAATCACCTCTGAATTACTTTGTTATTGATTCTGCAATTATTATCCTCCATCTACAAGCGAGTGTAATTTAACTAAAGAAAAAAAGAAATTTTATAAGACTTTTTTAGTTATCAAATTGAAATAGCATTAAATTCCCAATGCAAAGTATCAGTGTACACATAATTGATCATTCTTTTATCATCATAAGGACTAAGTGCTATTTTCCTTTGTGCAATTGTATATACATCATGCTTTTCAGATAGAATAAAATTTTGCATCAATTTATAGTAGAATTATTAAACATTGATAATAATCGTTAAATGTTAGTTCTTTTAATCATGCATGTTTTATTCCCTTGGCTTTTTAAATAACTTTTTTATTTTCAAACATAGTTCGTGTTTTTATAGAGTACCTATATTTTCTATCTCAACCAATAAATTCTGTCATTAATGCAGTGGCGGCTTGTGGGACAGTAAATAGGTGACGCGGACTGCGGTCTATTCTAAAGAACCATCGTGCTTACGACAGCCTCGTGTAACATTCCCAAAATTGTTAAATCCTTCCTTATTCCATATCTACGCCTAATTTTTTTACACCCGCAATTAAACACGGCATGCAAAAAAGTTTTTTTAAATAAACACTTCCACACAACCACTTTTTGTGGTTATACCACTCCGAATACCACTCATTTTGAAACTTCCGAACGAATACTTTGTCTTTTGACTGTCTCTTTTTTTCGACATCGAAAGAAGACACAGGACTCTTTTTTGTCCTCATTTTTCCATCTTAATAATAATAAATAATGATTATTTATTATTATTAATAATTGTTTTTTTAACCGGCGTGGCGTCACGTATAGAGGCAAAACTGGCAGGACGGTAGGAGTGATGTGATGTGATGCGCCTATCGAAATCCGCGACACCCATTCGCTCACATGGCAGTGTAACGAAGTTACCTTTTTACAGTTTGGATTTATTATTTTGAGTATAGAATTTAATATGTATTAGTTTCCGTCGAAATATATTACAGGTGAGCTCCGTAGCGCTGTACAAAGCGTACCGACTTTACACCCGGAAGATCCGAGTTCGATCCTCGGCCGGGTCAAGCTTTTTATATTACCGCCGTTGTTTATAACATTCAACTAATATAGTAGTTAATTGTTAAACTGATTAAATCCGAGTATAAAGTAGAAAAGTCACTTACAAGTATTCCGTCAATACTTGTTTCAAATTTCAGTTTTTTACTGTGCGACGTTAACAAATTTATAACAAAATATTAATTTTTGATTTTTTAACCATAACCTAACTTTTTTTACTAATTGTGATACATCATTAGAAACCTAAGAAAAGAAGCTTTCCAAAACCGTAAAAATCCAATATGGTGCCCATATGAAAAAACAAAGTTGATGATGGTTCCAAAAAACCGAAACGTTGCAAATAAAATCGGACTATACAGGCGTTTTCTACGTAAAAAGTTGTCCTAAGAAAGTTTTTACAGAATCTAAAAATTGTTTTAAATAAAGAAATTACAGGGTATTTTCGAAAATGCAACATTTTAGTTTTTTCAAAATATCTCAAAAACCAAAAGAGATAAAATCGCAAAAATAACGACATTCGATTACAAACAAAATTGTCTAAAACTTTACCCATTTGACCGTTTTTCTATCTCTTATAGTTTCCGAGATCCCAATACATGCATCACCAATTGTAGGCACACTGTATATATATATATATATATATATAATGTTTTTTTTGTACTCATGTGACAAATAAATGGAAATAAAAGATTTAAATTTTTTGTTTATTTTTTATTTACATTACATCGTTTTTTTTTTTTTGTACAACAAAATAAGAGGAATATTTAGTACAATACAATTTATTACTATAATATACAATATATATAATAATGTAAAAATAATGGAAAACTTATAAAAAAAATTAATTATATTACTTTTGATCATCATTATCTTGATCATCACTACCATATTCTTGAGATGCTAACTTATATTTCACAACAATTGCATACGGTAGATAATCGAGCAAATTGGAAATGAGAAAACATTTTAGTCCTTTCTCCACCATTTTCTCACAAAAATTATTCAAAGTTAAAGTGTTATTTAAATAACTAGCACACAACGAAGCACCAAGGCGATAGTTTTCAATATCTTCCTGCAATTGTTTAACCAATTCTTCAGAAAAGCAGTAATCCCTTTCATAATTACAAGCATGAAGTCTATCCATTGCCACGCAATCTAACTCGCTCATCATTCTTTTCACAGCTGACTGGATGTCGATAGCTTCAGTCCAGTGTTGGCTAGCATAATGCATCCACATTTTAATAGTTTTCTACAAAATAAACGTTATTAAAACTGGTAGTATAATAATATAGCAAATTATTCATTACCTTTTAGACTTATAAAACAAGAAAAGCAACCTTATATGAGATACTGCTAAATAGTGTAAATAGGTAAATATACTAAGATATGATCTACAAATTATATTTATTACTAATAGATATATGTTTTTAAATAAAATTAGTTGGCAATACCAAATTTTATCAATGCTTTAGATTTAATATCTTTATATGTAGGCTCGCTTTGACCTAAATAAGTTATCGTGTACTGTTCCCAAGAAGAATTCATTTTATTCATAACGTCCTCTGTTATGTGTTCTATAACCCTCTTTGGTAAATAACACTTAAAGCTTACATTACTCTTATTATCGAGCAGTACAGCCAAAACGCACTTTCCAAAACGTGTATTGACAAATGACATTTTTTTAATCAAATAAGGGGTATCAATTTCTAACGAGGATATTGATCGTCGAGCAATATCAATAAAGTCTCTGTTAATGTTACTATTAATTTTGTTTAAATTAACACTTGGTAATGCCATTTCTTGTTTAAAGATAACTATCTGTAATATCTAAATAGTAATAAATACAACAATTGTTCTCACTTGAAAATATTAATACAGGACAACACACAATTTGCACTATTGTAGACGTTGACTACAAGGTTGGCAGTGAACGAAGTGTGATTCCTTGCTATAATATCCTCTCTATATATACATATAGAATATCCCTTCCCTAAACATTCGAATACGTCATGTCCTGTGTTGACAATTACAGAGGTCAAACGAAGGTCACAACTGGCGTGACCTTTCAATGTCATCCAGGTTACGGATGACGTCACTCTAAGGTCATCCAAAGGCCACTTCAAGGTCATGTAAAGGTCACTCTAAGGTCATCCAAAGATCATTTCAAGGTCAAAAGGGGTGGGGGTCTCAGTTCCGGCTATAATTACCTACTACTGGGGTTTACTGTCTACCCTATTTTTCCTTTAGTTCGCTAGTGAGTTCCTGAAAGAGCTAAGCAGTTTTAGGGCTTCGACTTGTAATTTTACGAAACTCATGGCGCCCTCTCTATTTTGATTATATTTTTGTTTCTGGCTATTATAAAAGTCGATATAGATTTATTATTTTTATTACGTAGACGTTTCGTTGCTAGTTTGCAACTTTTTCAATGCGAGCTACAAAAGATATGTATAATGCTACAATACATAATAATAATAATAATAATAAATGGACTTTATTGAAAGAAATTAATAATACAATTGCAATTCAAACGAGTAATATAATATGTTGCTGGAACTTGGCGAAGTCTAGCTAACCAGCTACTCTACTCAACCAAGTAACAGCATCAGAGATTCGGACAATAGACATCCTTGATGACTGATGAATGATCAAATTTAATACTTTATATAAAATAAAATGCGCTAACAAGCATATCAAGTTGAAATTGAGTCTATAGTAAACATAATTAATATATATAAAAAAAATAGGTACATAAATACTAATAATCCAAACTCATAATCCAAACTTACCACCAACAACTACAAAGTGTATATTACAATAAATCGATTTCCCTGTTTAGCAGGTATCTTTTGAAATTTTTTTTGAATGTGCATGACATAACTCCCAAAAGGTTATGAGGTAAACTGTTGTAAAGTTTAACGCCATTATAATGAAAACTTCTCTTAAAAAGCGCTGTACGATACTGAGGCATGGTTATTCCGGAAACGTTACGTAAGTCAATCGTGTGGACTTCAGATCTAAACGAAAAAATATTTAAGATGGGTTGGGACTGTGAATTTTGAATCAATTTAATAAGAAACACACCAAGATGGTGCAGCCTACGACTATCCATACTCAACCAGTTAAGACTAATACGGCTAGGGGTTACATGATCGTATTTTCTCAAATCACATACTAATCTTACACAAGAGTTTTTAACTTTCTGAATGCGATTTCTAGTTACCAAATCCAGACAAGGACCGTATATAAAATCACAATAATTAAAGTTTGAAAGCACAAGTGTCTCACACAGATTCTTTTTTAATTTAAAATTTAAAATTTGACGATTAGAATAAATAAGTTTAAGTGATGTAAACGACTTGCATAGCAACTTCTTTACATGGTCCTTAAAACGAAAATCTTTGTCAATACTCAAACAAAATGTTTTTGCAGAGTTTACGAATGGTAAAGGGATACCATCAATATGTATCAATAAATTCTCTTTAAGCAAGACCACATTTTTTTCATACCAAACAGCAGAACTAATGATTTGGACGAGTTCAATTTTAAATTATGTTCTTCAGAATTTTGTTTTATAATCTCTAAATCCGCATTAATAAGGTCAGTTGCACGACGATAATCTTCATGATTAAAATGATAATATATTTGAGTATCGTCGGCATATGCTTGAACAGAACAATTTTTTAAGCTTGTTAAAATGTCAGCAGTGTAGATAGTAAACAAAAGTGGTCCCAATATGGAACCTTGAGGAACTCCACATGGTATGTCTACAGAAGAAGAATAACAATTATTATAATATACTTTTTGAGTACGGCCACTCAAATAGTTACCAATTAACGATAATGCTGATGTGTTAAACCCATAATATTTTAATTTTGCGCAAAGAAGTTCATGGCTTATGGTGTCAAAGGCTTTTGAAAAGTCCAATAAAACCAGTGCAGTATCTAATTTTTTGTCAGAAGCAGATAAAATGTCATTAGTGACTTTGGATAAGGCTGTGGCAGTATTAAAATCTTTTCTAAATCCATTCTGACAGTTAGGAAGAATATTACAAGATACCGTATACATATAGAGCTGGCTATGTAAAATTTTTTCAAAAATTCGTTTTTTTTGCAAGGGGCTTACCTATCGAATTCTTCCATAATTTAGGGAAATAATGCTCCTCAATACAACAGTTAATTATGTGTACTAAATATTTATCAATAAAAGGGCTGCAATACTGAAGCATTGTCAATGATATTCTATCCACACCATAAGCATTGGATTTAAGACCATGTAGAATTTTATTGACTTCCGCAATGGTTGTTAAATTAAAACTGAAAGAACGTGTATCATGAAATGTATTATTATTATAAAAGATATGTTATGATCAGTTTTATTTACAATATTTTGTATGAATGAAGAAAAATAGTTATTAATGTCAGTAGGATCAGATAACTCAAGCGGAACATTGTACAAATTGTTAGTGGAACGAACATTCAACTCACTTAAAGATGTCCACAATTTACAAGGATTATTTTCATTACAAAGATTATCCAAGTAGTTTTTCTTTTCCCGACGTATAACTGATACAGTAAAATTACGGAGCCGTTTATATTGTTCCCAGTCACTAACTAATCGGGTTTGTTTAAACTTTTGTAGCGCCAACTTTCTTTGCTTGATAAATATTTTAATATCCGGAGTTAGCCATGGGGCCTTACGTTTGGTTACTCTTGCTTTTTTTAACGGGGCATGTTCATCAAACACAGCCAAAATCAAATCATTAAATATGGCAGTTTTGTTGTCTATGTTATTTTCTCTAATAATATTGAGCCAAGGCAAATTATGTACATCAGTAAGAAAATTATTTACATTAAAATTATTAAAACAGCGGTATTCTACATATTTAGGAGTTATTTTAGTTTGTATCTTTATATCACAAAATACCATACTATGGTCCGATATACCATGCGTTGCTATCGTACCAAACGCACTTACAAAATTAACATCGGTAACCAAAATAGGATCAAGAAGTGTACTCGTAGTTCGCGATATTCTGGTAGGTTCATTTAATAATTGAGAAAAATTATACGATTGAAAGCATTCATTTACAGGATTATGATTGTCCATAAAGTCTACATTGAAATCACCCAAACAAATAACCTCGTCGACTGTTGGGCATAAGAATGACAATATATTATCAACGTCATCTAAAAACTGGTTAAGTATAGACTTAGGTGGTCTGTAAAAAACACCTAAAGCAATATTAAGTGACCTTACTTTCAGTGTAATGAATAAATATTCGAGTTTAGAATTAATATTAACATCAAAGTTTTTAAATTCAAAGGAAATACCTAATTTTATATACACAGCCACACCGCGTCCTCTACTATTTCTATCTCTTCGAATAAAACGATATCCAGGAATATCAAAACTCCAGATTCAGTGTCCTCCGTCAACCATGTCTCAGATAGCATCATTATATCAAAATCCCTAGTTAGCATTATATTTTTAAATTCATTGAAACCTGTAAACATAGATCTAATATTCAAGTGTCCAATTTTCATTATCAATGGCAAGTTAAATTACTTATGTCCTAAAAAAATTACAAGTCTATAAATACAAACAGAAAGCAAAAAATTATTTATTCACATTTATTCTGCTAAGCTTTTTGTTAATCCAAGAAATTACAATGTGAATGTACAAAATTAATTGTACTATCCTATATAAAAATATAGCACCCAGACAATATATTAAGAAATAATAATACATGACAAACATTTACCTACTTTACAGTTTTTATTATCTTTTATAGTAATTAGGCAGAAACGGAAAGCAATAACATACAAAAAGAAAAAAAAAAAAGAAATATACACTTGGGCAAATTTCATATTTGATTTAAATCATTATCACTCTTGATCTTGACAACGGAATCGCTATCTAACCGCCTTACAAAAATATTTCCGTGATGTGTCCAAACTCGCCATCTCGTCCAGCCTTGTCTACCGCTTTTTTATACAGGACATTCTGCATCTCGGTAAGATCTTCATTGACTACCACTTTTGAGTCCTTTAAGAATTTTTTATTTCCAAATATTTTGTCCCTAGTCCAAGAATCTAAAACTTTAAGGATAACAGGACGGAGTCTATTATTTTTAGTGATACTAATTCTGTAACAACTATCTATTTGGTTCTCCTTAACACTAATTTCTATTTTCTGTCCGATGATCTCCATTACTACCTTTTTTATATTCTCTGATTCAACTTCTTCTATACCATAAAATCTTAAACAATTTCTCCTTAAACTCATATCAAATTTTTCTTGTTTCTTGATAAGGCTACTATTAGCCGCCTCTAGGAGTTTAACTGGTTTTTTATATCACTGTTTTCCTTTTTCAAGGATTCGATGCGTTTATCCACTTTTTCACAAATGACTTCTGCTATACAATCTGATATCTGTTTGATAAAGCCTTCAGACGAACAAATTGACCAATGTTTTCACTACAGATTGTATGTCATCGTCACCTTTCTTCGCACGAGTTCCCATTGTTACACAAATCCACAAAAAAAAGAAATTATGATAGATTATCGGGCCGGTGGCTCAGGGCTTAGCGTATCGATCGCTCAACCCAGAGGTCCTGGGTTCTAATTCCCACTCCGCCAACAATTTTTAATTAAATTGTTTGCCCGTAGATCAAGGCATATTCGCAGGGATGGCTTGGCAACTATCCTGGCGATGACCTAGGATGGGAAGAATGTCAACTTGGTGTTAATGTGAGAGTTTAAAATCAGTTGATCTTTGACTTGTCCCCCTAACTAATGAGGTTTTCCAGGTTTCCCTCTCATTCCAGCACTGAATGGTGGTTAGAGCCTACCAACGTAAGTCGTTCCTGAGGCGCAAATGCGGCCCGCGAAATAATAATATGCCGCCCCCTCTCCCACACAAGTCTCAGACTTTCGGGCTAATCCTTGTGATTAGAATGAGGGGTAAAGGTAGAGATATTATTATTATTAAAAACAAAATATCGTAGTGCTAATACAAACTAAGAACATGGACAAGCAATTAACAATTAACCCGCACAATTACGAGAGATATTATTAACTAAACAAGCAGCAGCAGAAATAACGTGTCTACTCCATTCTGACAGACGACCGAATCGTACATGATTGTTATAAGTTTAACATACCTTAAGCGAAGATTTGAGGGACATGGCTGTGTGTTTGGTGTTTGTTCACTAATTCTACACATTGCATTAAACTAATATTGACACATACACAAAATGATTGGAGGAGTTCCCAAACGTTTAATAAGTACATCTTTTCACTATTATTTGCTGCATTTTTTGGGGGAATGTGTTGGTTGTGTGTTTATTGAATGAATGGTTTATTTAAGATTACTAGGGATTTCAGTTTAAGGTGGACTTTCGGAACATGTGCTAGGTGTTTTCATTCTATTTAGATTTTATTGGGGTTGCAAATTGACTCAGTGACTGTAATATTGACGAAATAATAAAACTTATTTATTTCGGAGAACAATCTTTATTGTCCTCTTTTCTTGTATTAATTATAAAAATTCTAATACTTGGACGATTTAGCCGTTGTCGGTCGTGTTTATAAAACACATTTTTCGCTTCATTTCTTAAATATCAAAATTTTCACATTCTAATTTCGTCATAAATAAAAATCATTTGTCACTGCCTCGTCAACCTTTTTCCTCTACATATAAAACAATACATCATCATTTCACGGAATGTCTACGGAATCCTCATTAAACGTACCAGACTAACGTCAACAGCGGCGGCGGTGATACAAACCCCTCTTTCAGATACATGCCATCGTTACATCGGAACATATTTAAAAGAAGAATCGTACATCTACATGTTTATAACTAACTACTACTGAACACACGAGAAATAACTCCAGGGTTACACACAAAATAAATACATTTTTACAACCAACCCATCCCTCGAAATAAATTTTATTTAAACAAACAGTCAACAAAATGATACATCCAAAACCGCTACGGGATTCTACGGCCCCGATTTATTTATGGTGATTACACAACACATCTGGAAATTCGTCAAGAAAATCGACAATTGGTAAAGGAAATTATGATAGAACATGGCAACATGACTCTTAAGTACCTCGCGACGAGAGGACGTATTTCGCGCGGGCGTCTCAATTAAAATCGAAAAGTTCGCGTTTTGTGTAACTACCCCATGTGCAAGTGCTGTGATTGTGTGAGGCTGGTGACCGAGCATCTGTGTAGTTGGAGGGAAGTCTCTGCGTTGCCCCATTACAGCTGTGGCCCTATTTTAAACAATTAGTGGTAGGCATAACCTATAAATCGCCACGCCACGTGTTTATTCTAACCTTAAAATCTCCTGCGTGCACACCTTACCTATGGCCTTTTCTTACATCTAAGGGCCACGAACCGTCTCCTGCGTATTCCGTAACTAGTGGGGTCGAACACTACTTGTCCCACCGTCGCAGCGTCTTAGTTAGCCCCGTTTTGATGTCGTTTCCTGAATTTTGGGTATCAGGATCGCAGGAGGTGCCGGAGGTAAAAGTTCGTTGCTTCACTCACCCAGGGTGGCACCTCGATTTCCAAGAATTGCACGTTTCGTGCTTACTCAGGCATTGGAATCTCCTGTTGGATGTTAGTGCCTTGACTAATCATCCAAGTCTCCACCGCGAATTTGCGTTACTTTCGGAACCGGTAGTGCTGGCGTGTTCTAATTTGCGCCATATTACTATATTAGTAGCCTGCATTAACTGCAAACAAGGGAATTCGGAAGGTCCGACAAGCCCTTCGTCTAGACTTCCTATTCTTTCGAAATTACTATTTTAAATTCTTCCAGCACCTGATTGAATTTACCATTTAGAATGAGCTCGACCGAGCCTAGGGGTTCGAGTATCCCAAGCGATCGGAATCCAACCACTTCTCAATCTGAGGGGCAGCAGTCCCGCCCTAAGGCCGATCGCCCCGCAGGAGCCACCTGTGGCTTCCCAGCAGTCATCGAACCAGCCGCAGATAACTTGTTGGACATGTGGCCGCCGGTGCTACCAGACCCGATCACGGCTATCCAAACATCGACAAACTTGTGGCCCAAGGGACAGAACTTGCTGCGCTAACTGCGGCAAGTCTTTCGTGTCCTACATAGGAGTACGCCTGCATGAAAGGCCCGTTCATCGGCCACTCTATGATAAAGATCTGGAAGAATCACTGACGATGGCTGACTCCGTCACATACTCACTCATGGCGGAGATCGAAGACAAAAACAAAAGAGAGACGCCATTCATCGAACAGATGGTCGCCGCCACCGGTCTGACAAGAGATCAAGTTAGACACCGGCGCGCGAAAAGTGATTCCAAGGAGTATCTCGAGGACGCCATAAGGAAGCAAAGGCGTAACTCGATAGCCAGCTCATCCGTACTTGCTTCAAGTGTAAAGAGCTCGAAATCTTCCGAAAGAAAGCAGTCGACGGCATCACTCCCGGGGAAACCTGTGATGAAGCGCAAAGCAGCACAATTAGCCCGAGCAATGGGCGCTCCGCCGTCTGGTCTGGTGTGATCACTGCCGCCACTGAAGATTCTCCAGATTTAGCTGCCGCAAATACCACCGGCGGCTCCTATGTATCGTTACCATCTACAGTGCCACACATGCCTGATGTCGAGGCAGATTCCTCTGTGTCAACTGATAGGAAGCGGGGTCGAAGGGGACCTCCTCCTCGTCGAGATCCGACTGAGCGTCATTTAGCGGTGCCGGCCACCGTCACCGTCGGCACCGCGGCCCTCAAGTCCGAGGTCACACGCCTGGGATGCACTATTCTCAGGTGGCAGGACCATCCAGGGCCCCTGATGTGGGTCAACCTAAGAGGGGGAGGGATGATGATCCCTCCTCTGGCCCGGACGGCAGTAACAGTGACGACTCCACTGACAGTGTCTTCAGCCGCGCCTCTAAGAGACCGAGGCGTGACTCCCCTCTAACTGATATCCCTAGCGGAGTAACCATTTCACCGGCTTCGTCTCTAGAACATCGCCCTCTACCGTCGCATCGACCGGACAGACCTACGTCTGGGGACGATCCTATTTCGATTGCGGGAAGCGACGCCCTCGACCACGATCACAAAGCTGCCATGGGAAACATATTGAACATGACCCTATGGAGCCTAAGGGCTGATATACCTCAGGGCAGAGGCGACCCGCGCCGATTTATAACTACGGCGCTCACAGGCAATGAAGCGGCAGTTAAGCCCGCCCTGAATGCCTGGATGGACAAATTAAAGCTTAAAAGTCGACAGAACTCTAGAGGCAACGGGAATGCTAATAACAACACGCAGACTGATTGAGAGGCCAGCAACAACCGTGGCTTTGGCCATACTGGTAGAGGTCCAAGAACTAGTGCCTATAAGAAGGCACAGGACCATTACTCCAGGAATAAGGCTAGCCTTGCCGATATAATCATTAATGGCAAGGACCAGCTGGCCCCCGAACTTTATCCCTTTGTCGCAGAGGTGGAGGAGCTGTATGGGGCTATACTAGAGTCCCCCTCACCACCGGATGATGACGACGTCGTGGACGAGGCTGCCGCTGCTGTTTCCATGGAGGCCATCACTATTGATGACATAGCTGCTCCCATGAGAGGTTAGAGACCGTCGGCATCCGGGCTTGATGGTATTTCGGCTGGCCATCGTCTTCAACGTGGTGTTCTTCAAAAATGTTCTTCCGGACGACTGAAAGATACAACGTACCATCCTAGTACCCAAGTCCGGGGATCGAGGTAACCCCTCCAGGTGGAGACTAATAACCATCGCCTCCTCGGTGCAACGTTTGTTTCATAGGTTTGTTGTATCGAAGTCGACCTTAACATCTGCCAAAAGGCTTCACGGATGTCGACGGGACGATGGCGAACGCCGTTATCCTCGAGGCCTACGTTCGTCAGAAGGTGGAAAGGAGGTCAAGCTATAACGTGGTGTCCTTAGATCTTCAAAAGGCATTTGACAGTGTCTCCCACCACTCCCTTGCGCGCGCTTGGATCCCGTCACGTATGGCTACAGAGTAAATTCCCTAACGAGAAATACCACCACTATTGCCGTCGGAAATCTTATACGCGGCCTATAGCCATACGTCGCGGGGTCAAGCAGGGTGATCCCTTAATTCCCTTTCTGTTCAACCTTGTGATGGACGAGTCACTTTGTACCTTTAACGCCGACGAGAATGTCGGTGGCTTGTGCCGTACAGGCCTTCTTCCGGTAATGCTTTGTGGCATTCGCGGATGACCTGCTGGTGATGAAGAACGAAGAGGCCAGGGTTCAGCTCACGTTTAACCGAGTAGAGGACTTTTTTAGATCGCGTGGCAATCGGGTAAACCCTACTAAATCATATGCCATTGCAGCGGCACCCCGGAACCACGTTTGGGTTCGGAGATCGGCTCCCTGCTTTAAGATAGGGGGCCAGTGGCTACCCGCGGTTACAGCGATCAACGCGTTTAAATACCTTGGCCATTCTGTATCGTCCTCTGGCATCAGCAGGCCCTCCTTAACGAATTTACCCACCTGGATACATAATTTGCAGCGGGCTCCCTTAAAATCTGATCAAAAGGCGAACCTTCTCCATGACCACCTGGTCCCGCGCCTTGTATACGGGCTACAGAACCCACGAATAACGGGCAAGATACTGCGTGACGCGGACAAGATTTTAAAATTCTGCGCCAAGAAGATCCTCCAGCTCAGCATACATACGCCCAACCCCTTTCTTTATGCGTCCCTTAAGGATCGAGGGCTGGGCTTTATGGAGTTGAGAAGGACCATCCCGAGGATCTTCTTGGGGAGGCTCACCAAACTGTCGCACGACAATCGCGACGACGTCCTGCCCGCTGTCAAGCAGGACGAGTTGACGGTCCAACTAATGGGCCGCCTGGACCGTCTGACAGGGCCTATCCAAGCCAATAAACCAATGTATTTTTTCATACAACAAGACTGTTTCAATTTTAAAACCCTATGTATCTTTTCCACTGTTAATCCTAAAGCAAGTGCTTGTTTTAAATTTCGATAGTGAATAATTTATCTTTTTTTTATCGTAATGAATTTGGTTGATATTATTAACCGAATAGATCAACTCATTTAAAACTACCTGTTGGTAAAACAGAGCACATTGCAGTATCATACAAATTATTTACATCTAAATACATTAAAAAATAATTTGATATGTCCGGATTGAAATCTTTTACCCATATATTTATTATTTGCTTGAGCATAACGGTTTGAACATTGTGATACACCATCTCTTATTCCTCTTTCTTATTCCTATTTCAACAAACATTACCATATCAATGTCTGTAAATAACTCTAATTCAAATTGTGAAATTTTCGACATACTATCAAACGCCAACCCTGGAGCAGTGTAATAGTGATGTGCAGTTCATGACCGAATAGTTCGCATGAACTATTCACTTGAGGTGAACTGAAGGAACTATTTCACATAGTTGCCACTGAATAGTTCATTTTGAACTGTGTGAAATTGTACCGTTCATTCTCATTTTCCTTCCCTCATTTGAGTCAGTTCAGTTCTTAGTAGTACTTCGTGATTCAACATGTCGGACATGAAACATGAAACTTAAAACCGAAAAAGAAAACTTTTTAGTTTAGTAATTTAAATGAATTATTGCACTGAATCGACACATTTAGCGTTTTTATCTGAAGTTCTGAACCATTTATGAATATTTTATGAACTAATAAAATAATTTACTTCAAAAGCTGATAATAAACGCAAAATATATTTCTATGTAAAAAAATAATACGAACAAAAAAAAAAGAAAGTTCGACATATCACTAAAATTATAGTAGGTACTGGACATACTTTTATATAGATAAAAAATTTATAGATTATAGTTTAAAAATATTACATGCGACAATTTCTAATATATTATATACCATTATTTGGTTGGCATGAAGAGTATATCTACTACCTACTGCCTACTACTGCAATTATATTCGGTCCGCAAGGAAATCAAATACGAGACGAACTGTAGTTCGTTTTGAACTGTAAAAAAGAACTATTCACTTAGGTGAACTGTTTCGGTCCGAACTATTCACCAAAGTGAACTGGAATTCCCATCACTACAGTGTAATAATAAATAGTAGGTACCTAGTTGACAAGTATTTAGACACAGACTGAAATTTTCAAAAATGTCGGCCAAAAGGAAACATCAGTTTTTAAATAAAATTCAGCGTATTGTAAATTTTCAATATGATGTTTGCCAAACTTTACAAGCATGTTCATAATCGCTGTTATTAATATCAGAATTATTTAGTTTACTAAAACGTCATCTTTAGGGGGTAATTGTTGGTCCTGTAATTTTTCACAATTGTCGAGGTACTCATACGGACAAACACCTTTACGTTGCAATAATTCAAAATCATTCTCATTATTACAAAATTTGTTTGTTATTTTTTTTTATTTTTATCTAAATATGAATATTTTTATGTATACTACTTGCCATAAATCTGTATGAATTTAAAAATTTGAAATTAACTTTAGTGTTATTAATATATTTTGTGAATGAAATACATTTTTCTTTATTTATGGGGAGCAAATTTACATTACCCTTAATTTCCGACTAAGGGCACGAATGATAAAATGACTGTCGTACCGCGATAAGTTGTGAAAATATACAGGAAGGGCATGATTGTCTTGATAATTTAAATTGCAAGAAGAATAAGCAACCCCCCTTTATTGATTTGTCAAGTGACAATGATCGATAACTTCACATCGGTAGGTTGAAATGGTTTTGAACAAATGTGGGAATGTTAAGACATTTGAAAATAACTTTTTTGCTGCTCAGTCATTTTACATGAAATGACATTATTTAAAATATCATTTACTTATACTTGTAACGATTTATTCGAGCTGTTTTATAAGCCATTGTATACAATTTTTACCTATATATAATTTAAATTCAGACAGTGAATCATACAGTTGAGTAATATGCAATATTAAAGGCAGTATGTTTTTGATACCCATCTTTTGTAGAAGTTCTACTGGAATATTTTTTTTCAAGTATGCTTTCTATATCAGCATATATTACAAAAGAAACTTTTTCTTTATTCTTAAAATTTTTAAATTTTAGAATGTTTTTATCTTTAGAAGGTAAAGTGATTTTTGCTATATTTAAATTTTTACAGTTAAGATAATGCCGTTTTAACGAATTTTCCGGATGAAAATGATTTAAACAACGTTCACAATTATTATTTATTATTTATCCTTATTATTTATTATACCAGTCTGTCTATGTAATAATGGCAATAAATTTTATATTAACGCAAAATGATATCGTCTCTTTTCTTTAATAGCGTTGATATTTTTTACTTTTTATCATCATGTTCATTATTACACTGTAACATTAGTAAACTAATGTGAGTTTCAAAACTATATACTTACTGAGGTAAACAGGTACTACAGATTTCCCCTCGACTGTAAAAACATTTATTTTTAAATGATTAATTTTTTAAACTTTGGAATATTGCATAAACTTATTGGAAAATTAATACCATCGTATTTGAAAATTCTATTAAAATGAGAATAAGATGCTATTCTATTTGGATTATTGTCTGATGTTGCCGGATGCAGCGCGGCTACAATTGAATAAAGAAAACAAAATTCATCATTATTTTTTATATTTATAATAGATTTAGTTTTCTGAATAAACTGAGGTACTTGTACAAAAGTTGAAACTCCCAAATTTATAGGTGAATAATTATTAATTTCAAATGTAAAATTTCGTATAATGCTTAACTAGAATCCCGTTACTGAAAATTTTCAAATTTTGACAATATTTTATCTTGTACGTGTTTTTTGTACCAAGTTTTTAAATTTGTATTATACATTATATGATTTCTAGTATTAAAATTTTAATATCTGTTTCGGCGTTTTTAGGTTGAATTAAATTGGCCGAAAATATAACATTTACTTTTAATAGAGATTCTTTGAGTGCAGATTTAATTTTATTTGAAGAAATTCTCTATGCTTTTTGGAAAAATGCATATGCATATGCTTTTTGGTTCTTTAAAATTCAAATTAATTATAAAGCCTGTTTGAATTCTATTTTGAAAACATGATTCAACGTGATGCCAAATTAAATTTCTACTAGATATTTAGGGATTTATCAAGAGATAGTTTTAATTTTTTAAGTTTTTCTTTATAGAACTTTAAAATACTCAAATTAGATTCTGCGTTTGAAATGTTTTTAACACAATCAAGTTTGTTTTTATACACTTTTTAATAATTCTATTTAAAATTTTAATACACCTAGAAAATTCATCTTTATTTAATTAAATTACAAGCTTTTTCAATATTTTTTAAAACATTAGATATTATGGATTCTAAACTCATTCTCGCTGTAGCTGCAACGAATATTTTTATAATTTAAAATTTGAAAATTATTATAACGTAAAAAATAAAAACTGACTGTTATAACTGATGCTTCACAATCAAAGTACGTCAATAAACTAAAATTTCATAATAAAACCCGCTAATTTGATGCATCACGCGATGACGTAGTTTCTCTGACTCCAGGGTTAAACAAAACAAACATTATTGTTGTTTATTAACCTTAAAAGGTTCAATTATTAAACAATTTCAATAAATACTTTTTACAAAAATGCGCACATGCATTCCAAATCAAAAACATGTTTACTTGAATTAAAATAAAAAATTTAAATAAATGACTGATGTCAGCATTTTGTCAGCATTCTAATGCAGAAATTTGTGAATCAAGCATAGTTGTAACGACTACAGTATTAAACCGTTAATAATGTCTACAAACCGACTACACTTATAATAGATATTTATGATAAAATGAACTTTCCAATAATGATGGCAATGGCAGTATTCCAAATATTCAGGTATGTTTTTTGTTTTTTATGTTTTAATGTTTCTGATTTTTTCTTTCTCTGTTTAGTTACGGAGTTAAGGACATACTAAACATACAACTAAAAATAATCGAATCTTCGAATAATCGAAAATTGAAAATAAGAATGAATTTAAATTATTTGAAAAGGCTCTTAAATTATATACGTTTGACGTAGATGATAGTGGAGCTATAAATTTTAGAAAATAATATTGAGATGGCACTACCTGATGATTCACATGCATCATGTTCGAAAGAGTTTGAACAAGAAAAACAAGAACAGCTACCAACAAAACGAAGAAGAAAACAAACTTTGCATCTGGTGAATGATCAAATTGTGGATGAAGATTACATGTCCTCTTTTAATTCACAAAAACAATTTTGTGAATTGTAATTAACAATTTAAACAATTTGTTTTTACAAATTGATGTCTCAACCACAACAACAACAACAACACATCGTATTTAGAGAAAGAGCTTATGCCATATATAAAGACGTTTATGCTAGTGCGGCGTGTTATCGAACAATAAGCAAAGTCCGCAGTTAGTTTGAACCAATTATTGAAAATAACAAATTGCAGCAGTGCAGCGAATGTGGTGTAATTCATTTATATAAGTTCTAAAAGACACAACTTCATGGGTATGTACAAACAGCCTACTCCATCATCCTCTTCAGACTCCAAGATGATTAAAATAAATAAATTATCACCACCAGTTGTCCCTGTCCAATTCCCTGTCAAGTAAAGTAAACTTTGGTTTTTGCTCGTGGTGTGTGGTAGAGTTGGGATTTGGGCCGGGCTGGATGCTTTGTAATACCTGGCCGGGCCGGGCTCCAATTGAATTGGTCAGGCCCGACTGGCCGAGTTGGGTCTTCGGGCCTCGATTAGCCGGTTCGGGCCTTGCCTGGCCTGGCTGGTTCGGCCTGGTTCGAACCAGTTCAGACCTGACCTGAACTAACCGGTTTGCCGTATAACTTAACAAATTTAAAATACTTCAACTCGTATGAGTTTTTCTCCTTATGAGGAATTTGATTTCATAATAACGTGAGGAGTTTCACTTACTCTGACCACTTACAGCCAATCTCACTGATACTACTTAAAATTTACGTAACAATAACTATTATAAGTATTACTCTACTAATTAAGCACATCTAAAATTTTTATTAGTGTAGATGGGATAGACCATTAGATATGTATCTTTTCCAATATAAGCATAAATATTTACCATTGAAAAATTAAGCCGCAAAATTTTTCATACAATCAACATAATTCATTTATTTTAACTTATAAGTAGTACCAAAAATGATTATTGGTAATGTTAACAAAAGTGCAGTATCGCCTTACGAAATATTTTATTATGAATATTATAAAAGTCGCTAGTGGCAATAATATGACATTATTTTTCATTTCCGTGCGTTATCCCGGACCCGTCTCCCTTATTTTGTCGTCTACTACTCAAATCCCATCTCTAATGGAAAGTGATCTGTGATCTAATAAAATCTTTTCCCGTTGTTGTTCCCGACTTCAATCTGGTTTGGTCGGTTCTGGCCTAGTCTGGCCTAGCCTGGCCTGTTCTGTTCTGGTCGGGTCTGGCCTGTTCTGGCCGGGCTTGGCCTGTTCTGGCTGGGCCTGGCCTGTCCTGGCCTGTCATTACTGCCAAGAGATCTGGCTTTAATTGTGCCAAATGTTCGATGAGTTTATCTGGCCTGGCCTATACTGTGTCGGGTCGGGCCTGGCCTGGCTTGGCCTGGCCTGAATTTTTTAAAAAAGTCGCAACTCTAGTGTGTAGCCGTTCATGAAGGTAGAGATGTTAATTCATATTGTAATGAAAAGATGCCATAATGTAATCATAATTAAACATGGTGAAAATAAATATTAGCGAACGGGCCACGTTTTCAATTGAATGTAGAATACTTTAAACGAAATCCGAGACTTATGAACGAGGTGGCTAGATTGAAGGGTGTTATGAAGTTACCAGGATTCCTAATCACAAACGATCTGTCACGACTCGTTGATTTTTGAAAATTTCATGAACATGAAACGTGACCTACCTCGATTCCCCCATGATGGTGATTAAAAGACTTTTTAAAAAGTGTTTAATTATTTTAAGAGAAAATGTATTGGATCTATATGTTTAATTTTGTATATGTATAAACTGAATAGTCTTGTATATATTAATAATTGTAATTTATTTTAAGTAGTTAAATAATACATACATAATATATTAAACTATTTTTAGTTTATTTAAAACAATTATTCATATACCAATAATTAATAAGTGAACATTTTGATGAGCACAACTTAAACTACTATTTTCATGTTGATTGCAATGGTATTTGTAATAATTATTACAAGTTTTCATTTCATTTAAAGAGGGGCATTTCATCTAAATTAATTAATTTATTATCAATAAGTTTACTTAAAATTTGTTTTTATTTAGTCCTTTTATTAATTGAAAAGTAGAATAGAAGTAGTAGAAAATCTTTCACCTTATTAAAATTTAAATATGAAAAATTATTATCACTATCTTGAAATGGTAAACCATGGATGTTGAATGTGGTCCAATTAATATAACTACAAATTTCCTTAGATGTTGTCCATTCAGATAAGTATGGTAAATTAACAAGTCTGTGATGTACTAATCTATTTTGCACATTCAAGATGGCAATTTCTCGTATATAAAAATTACTTTTTTTATAGTGAAAGCCTTGGATACCAATAATGTACATTTTCTTCAAAAATAAATCGGTTGAAACACACACACACACACACACACGCGCGCACGCAGTAACTATTCAATTTTTACAAAATCAGTTTTAGGTCTGTACTTTATTAGACGAGCGTCATTCATTTCAAATTCGAGTCTTATATCTATCATCCCCGCCAACGATTCTTTGTCGTGTTGACGAGACTACAGCCGACAACTACTATCGGTGCTTGAAGATAGTTTGCTGGTGACTGACAGGGTTCACTTTGGTTTTTATAATAATATGATTCTTGACACCTTGCTTACATTTCATATAAAACAGCCCATTGTTTATTATTAAAATTGAGGTTTCAATTATTGCAGGGATAAACTTCAGAATTTAGAGAAACTTTAAAATTTGTTAAATTACAGTGAACAAATAAACTCATCTCTCATGCTAGTATATTTTTTCTTTTAGTTTGAAATCCGAAAATTATATATCGAGGTTTTTTAAGGTGATTATAATAATATGTCTTAACCTGCCACATGTCATTGATTTTCTTAGCGTATGATGTTCTTGTAACTCCCAACATCTAAATGGAACATCAATCTCGCTCCTAATAATTCACTTGCAATAATTCACTTGCTTTGAATCTGATGCAGAGACATATGTAACTTTCCACTGGATTTTATTTAATATTACTTTAGGCTTTTCATCAGCCTTGTTTGTATGAATGGCATTTACATCGTTAGGGCCTCGAATCAATATCAGTTCGTGTCTCTTATTCATAACGACTTTTCGAAAATCCTCAGCAAATCCAAAAAGCATCCTTAATGGCATACAAACGCAAAATTACTTTGATCGTCCAATAATTTTGGTTTCGACAGGTGAGACCATCCTGCATTATATAATCTTGAACTTTCGTTTTCTGTGTAGGAACAATATCCTTTAATAGAGATGTTACACCAGGGTTATTTTCTATAACAGTCCCACCAAGTGAATATCGAATTTCTTCAAATAAAAATGCAATGCCGTTATTAACAAAACTTAATGTCGTGCTCGGTTTTCCATCCATCCATTTCTTGAGAAAGTATGGGAATTCGAATTCCCATACTTTCTCAAGATATTTATACATTACCATCGCAAAGCTATCTCTATATCGAGGGGAAATTGATGGATGGAAAACCGAGCACGACATTAAGTTTTGTTAATAACGGCATTGCATTTTTATTTGAAGAAATTCGATATTCACTTGGTGGGACTGCTATAGAAAATATTGGAAACCCTGGTGTAACATCTCTATTAAAGGATATTGTTCCTATACAGAAAACGAACGTTCAAGATTACATAATGCATAATAACATACATAATAATACATACGTAATACATAATTTCTGAGTCTAATTGTCTACGAAATAAACCCTATTTAGCTTTTTTTTTGGATGTCTTATTTGTTTTGCCGAGATTTTTTGAGCAGGGGCCCTATTCTCGAGTCGTGCGAAAAGGTTCGTATGCGAATATGACGTAGTTTGACAGTTCTCTTGCTGTAAAGAACTGCTCGCCTGCGTAATTTTTACGTCATTTTTCGCATACGAACCTTTTCGCACGACTCGAGAATAGGGCCCCAGGTGTTTTTTACCGATTTTTTTCTTTAAATGCTAATATCTTCATAACGGTAAATGATAGGTATAGGGTACTCTTAACAATGTCGACCTAGAATTTTAAGGAGAGTTCAAAAACGTAATTGAATATAGGGCGTCCCATTTAAAAAAAGAAATTTGATGCCTGGATCAGAGAAACTGAACAACCTGTATTCAAGAAAGTTATAAAAATAAAAAATTCAGGTAAAACAAAAAACTTTCGTATTTAACTTTTTTCTCTACCTTTTATACTTTCTGAGATAAGGGGATAGAGGATCTTATTTTGGACACCCGTACAACTTACAAAATTAGGTGTCGAATTTACCTTCAATGTCAATATTAATAAAAACAGCTATTTTATGCAACTTGTTATAATTATACATAAATAATTTTTAAATATAAGTTGTTTGAGAGTCTATTTAAGTCATTAAAACATTAACTTACAACTTCTATGGATGTTTTCTATTTTTTTTTTTGTTAAATGTATGATTCATGTCTTAAAGTGTCGGATTTTGGGACAGTTACCTTACATCAAAACTAATAAAAATGAATCGTTTTGGTGATTTTCCCGACGAAAAAATCAATGAAATGGTGGTTAGCAGCCAACCAACAAACACAGTAAAAAGTAAAGTTTCCTAACTTTCAATGAATTGAAAAAGCTAATGACTAGTTGTAATAAAGAATCCCCCAAAGGATTTCAGAAAAATATATTTTTTTCTCTATATGAACTTGCTTGGAGAGGAAGGAAGCGAAGGCGCACGAGCACGCTTTTTTAAAGAAGAATTACACATAAACGGTGAATATACTGGCAAAATTGAATACAATCCTGTATTTGCAAAAACCACACAAGGTGGCGATAAAAAGTGTGCCGATCCCAAATGGTTAGTCAAAAACAATTCCAACGTAAGCTTAATGTAAGGCTGTTTTTAAAATTGAAAGAAAAACGAGAAGACACAACATGCCAACGACTTTTTCTGATAGTCAATCCATATTGGAAACAAACTGGAAAATGGTATAACAGTCCCGTAGGACCAAACCAGACCTCGGTGTGAACTAAAAATCAAGTACTACAAGTGAGACTCAAGAGTGACAAGAAAATATCAAACCATTCATTAAGAATCACGACGGTTTCTAAATTGGCCAAAAGCGGCGTGTCCGAAGAAAACTTAATAAAAATTACTGTCCATACGAGTGCGAAATTCCTTTCCAGCTATCTTACAGATGGATGAAAAACACCATAGAGATATAATCGAAAAAATGCGAGAAACGAACGAAATTCAACCTCAACTGTCTGCCAGCGGCCCCTCAACGTCCATATCTGCAGAGAAGGTCCAGATATGGACGTTTTATTATTCTCTTATTTTACTTTTATTATTCCACAAATAATTGAGTTAGTTGCTAAATATTATAATATATACTACTTATTTAGTTCTTGTTGTTTTTAATTTGTAATGAATTCGAGAAATAATCTGAGTAAATACCGCTTGAGCTTTAAAATTAACTAGATAATTTTTCATTAGTCCTAAATGACTAGTGCAATTATGGACAACATGCAATCGTTAAAAATTATAGGTAATTTTAGAGCTCTCTTGGTTTACCCCCGAAAATTTCGCACCCACTTCTTTTAGCCAATCACACACTTTAATTTTTGAATCATTACCATGGTAACGAAAACATTTGCGGAAATATTCATCCTCCTACAACTTCCCACAAAATTATACTGAAAATTTCACACCGCCATATTTAACCAATCAGAGGCTTGTTTTTTGTTCAGTTACCATGCCAACCCAAAAAATTTCCGGAAATTTTTAACGTTGTGTGAAATTAATAAGCGGAAATTTTTCTGTCATTTAAAATGTCAAAATAAAGACGCGGGAGTTGAATGAATCAATACATTTCCTATTCTCGAATTTAAATAATATTCTCAAAATTAAATTATGTTCCACCAATATTAGTAGATCAAAGAAAAATATAATATGTTTGTAAGTTATTTATAAAAAGTTCACCTAACTAAACTTGGAAAATGGTAGGTTATTTCACAAAGAGATTTCGCATTTTATTAAACATATAAATTTTGAAGTAGATACTTCAGAATAATTATCAAAAATAAATGATGTTCCACCAATATTAGTAGATCAAAGTTAATAAGAAACAAAAATATAATATATTTGTAAGTTATTTGTAAAATATGTACGTAACTAATGTTAGCAAATTACATTTTATTTCACTAAGAAAACTCACATTTTCTTAAGCATAATATTTGCAATGCTCGAAGTACTTCAGAATAATTATCAGAAATAAATGATGTTTCCTTTCCAAAGCGGAACATTTTCAAAAACACAATCTAATAAATCAGCAAATTGCACAAACACAATGACACGATGACAAGTGGTGGAACTTGACCAAGGTACCGTACTTGAAAGTCGTAAAAAATGTTTGTTATCGCTCATGGCTCACTATGAGGAATAAATGTTTGTCATTCGTAATTAAAATGTTCAATTTTGGCATAATATTTATAAAGTAATGGTGTGAAATTTTCTTACCGAATATCCCACGAGCTTAAATTAAAAACCGGAAATTTTTCCTCGTTCATGAATATTTTAAGAAAATATTCATGACCTCGAAAAAATTTCCGGAAATAGTTTAAGCACTAGGGATATTATAAGTGACTATAGTTTGAAACTATAGTTTGAATTTTTTTCATTCGTGATAAAAATGTTCAATATATCTAAAATTTTAATAGGTTCGAAATATTCTTACTGAATCCCCCTTGTAATTGAATTAATATAAGAAATTTGTCCTAGGGCTCGAATATTTTAAGAAAATTATCTCTCGTCTGCGACTGGATAATTTTAAAAATATTCGTGCCTTCAAATAAATTTCCGGAAATAATTCAATCGCTAGGGAGATTACAAGTGAGAATTTCGCACCCACTTTTTCTAGACACAATCACACACTTTCATTTCATCATTATCATGGCAACAAAAAAATGTTTCCGGAAATATTCATCCTCTTAAACTTCCCACAAAATTATACTGGAAATTTTTCTGTCATTTTAAATGTCACAATAATGACGCGGGAATAACATAGTGGCTTTCGGATCTAAAGTTATTTGTCGACGCTTTGTCGATTTTTGTCCATTTTTTTTTCCAACCATACGAATAAGACACTATAACATTAAATTATTTTGTATAAAAAGAGGGCCATTTCGGGACTGTTTGAGATCGCCATAACAACTGTACAAAAAAGAGATTATTGTACAGTTTTACAGTAATTTGACATTGACATTGCATGCCACATAATATATTGAAGTTTAATTAAATAGAAAAATAGAGACAGATAGTGACTTCGATGAATCGGTAAACTGGAGGTGCTAATTAGAAGCGGTTGGAAAAAAAATATTATGTTAAACTCGTACAAAAATACGTTTTTTCACTACTAACATGAGAAAACCTTATTATTTACCTCATTTGTGTAATGAGAAGTAGTTCATTATTGACCTAGGTAAATAATGAATTCATTATTTACCTAGGTTAATAATAAATTTTATTGAAACTCATTTGTTTGACATTTCACGCATCAGTTTTGACATTTCACCTACTTGATATTTCGATATGTTTGATTAATAGGGGAAATGTCTGATTTTAAAATGAAAATAAGATCTTCTGGTGTTAATTCGGCTATTAGTAGTAAAAAAAATACCATATATACTTCGGTTGAGAAGGCCATTATTTACCTCGAAAATTATATAAAATTTCTCGGTTAATAATAGCTCACTTCTCAACCTAGGTATATAATATACTATTCCGAGACTCGTAAAATTGCCGGACTCCGCTACGCGTCGTCCGGCAACCCTTTCCCTCGTCCCGAAAACGTGTATTTTTTGTACTAGTTAAACAAATAACGATTGTGTACACAGTAATTTGTTAATGTTGATTTTTATTGAATAAAAATAAATTTTTTGTTGTATTCCAAATTTTACTTAAAGTTCACTGAACAGTAACAGATTTCAGTAGGTAACTAAATTTAAATAGTTTTGAAATTATAGCAAGAATTCTTCTCGTTTTAATGGGGAATAAATAGGAGTGAAAACTGAACTTTTAAATTAATTATTTTATTTTTTAAGTTTAAATTTTTTTTATTCGTGATTATTCAGAATTTCTAAAATTTTAATAGGTTCAAAGTTTTCTTACGAATCCCGCTTGGATTGAATTAATACAGCAAATTTTTCCTGGGTCACAGATTCCTCGATCCCCAGGCACAGGGTCGGTGCCCTCAGATAAATTTCCGGAAATAATTAAATCACTACGGAGATTACAAGTGAATAATTCTTAATTGTGTTCGCTGGGACTGCTGTTAGGTGTAGCAATTTAAGTTATAATTAATTATTTGCTTTTATTAAACAGATTATTTTATTAAGGTTTTGTAGATGTTTACACTTAACTTCTAGTGTAATGAAATACCACTTTAACATGACATCATAATAACATTCCTATTTATTGAATTGAATTATTATTGAATTCCAATGAATTCAAAATTATTTATAGAGAACTAGAATATGTGGTTTATTTTTTTAACAATTGATACTTACGATGCTTCCTGGAGAACTGAATGTAACTATAGCAACTCTCGTGTGATTTGAGTCAACTGTAACATCACTAAGTATTTTTTTCACAAATTTTAATTCACTTCGAAAGTTATTTTCACCAACACTAGAAGAAGCATCGATTAAAAATACTATATCCAATTCGGCTGACATCTTTAATATATCCACGTTTTTCTTGAATATGCTACCCAGAACATCAATTTTTGATTTAATTATGTCGTTTTCTAGTTGGTCTTTACCAAGTTTGTGCAACTTTTTTTCACCAAAGTTTAAAAATGTACTATAATTGTTCAAAGTATCCAGATTAATTTTGTCAGGTGTTATGTTTAAAATTAGGGATCCCGTTATTATTAACTTAATTACAGTATACATTTTGATCTACTCGCACTATCAATATCCTTTAAACAGTTCCGGATGTTTCAAACACATCCCACAAACTATCTCGTGTTGGCCATGTGATTCTCATATCTATACCGTCTTTATGTGTTATTTACATGAAATATTTTTAATCAGACGGTCATTACAAACATCACTCCAAGTACCCATACACTGAGTGAAATTTTAATTATAAATACCGACCTTTCACAACATTGTTCTCAATTTATAGAATTTGTAATAATATAGTTACCCACCAAACCAGGAACATCACAATATTTTCTGTATATAGCTTTTCAAATATTTTTTTGAAATACATGTAACCTGTTAAAATAACAATTTAAATAATGTTATTTTATGTAATGTATGAGGTATACTTAAAATAATATTATTTAAATATTATTATTTATATTTAATAATTACATTACTGCAATACATGTTATTTGGTAGTTATATAAATATATCTTTCACATACTTTTTCAATATTCTTTTACATTGCTAACAAGTTATTTTTTAATGTGTTTTACATTTTCTATTACATATTTTTAATGTTGTTTTGATACAACTGTCGAAATGAAACACGCATGCGCATTTGATACGGTTCGGACAAAAGGCTAGCCTTTGGTCAGCGTCGATTCTCTATTTTAATTTTTAGTGTTTAGTTCTTATGTTCTTATATATTACATATTTTTTATCTTCCTCTTATATGTCTAGTTACGTATTTTTTTTTAGTCTTATGTATGTTCAAAGATTTTGTCGTTAATAAAAGTCATGTCATGGTAAGTTCGCCTATACTTTGTATAGTTATATATCGACGAGATTAGTAGTGCAAATAAAAATAGAAACAAAAGAAAAATGCAGAAAGGTATGTAGATAATTATAATAGATACCTATAAGCAGGGGCGACTGGTGCAGAGGTGTTGCAGAGCTGCAGAAATGCCAAAAATTTCATATATATATTTAATTATTTGTAGATTTAATATATTATTCTTATGATAGCAATAATATACTATTTTACTGTCCCTATCTTTGAATTAGCTGCGTGACGTGTTTATTATTGTGTAAAACGAAAGCCTCCTTCCAGCAATCTTACAACTTACAATATCAGCGAAGTCAATACAATAGACCAGACGTATTCTCTAATCACTGTCGCGGTATCCTTTACTTTATTTAACTGGTCCTGATGAGGCAGTTCTGTGCACTGCTTTCGACACCCGCGCTCTTTCTCTACCCCTCACCTCCCCTCTAACAGCCCTGGCATTACAAATTTTACACTGCTAAGTGAGCTGCATCGATCGCAGTACTTGCAGTTAATTTTCGTATAATTCGTGCGTTTTGTGCGAATTTCGGGTGTGGACCGAAAAAATAAGTTTTTAAAAAGAAAAAACTTTATTTCAGACACTTGGTACGAACACAGTAATCTTAAAAGTGAGCTTAACAATGAATTCTTCATATATTTATAATGTTTCCTTATCGCTAGACGTTAGACCTGATATATGCAGTTTTGAGAGATGAGGCACGTACGGATGATGTAACTCCTCCGCGATTAAGTGAAAAATTATACTTTTAGTTTAATTTTTCAGATAACTATATCGTTATCGTTAGACTTCTTGGTATTATTCTTTGCTTTACATTTTACTAAGAACTTAACATATATCAGGTTAAAGGACAGCAAATAATATAATAATATACAATAATATGGTCCAAATGGAAGTTTTGGAAATATAAACAGGACTGTTTATTTCATTTAGTTCAAGTCTTTGATGTTCTAGTTCTTTCTGATTTTTCAATAATTGATGGGTATTAATTAGGTTGAGATCGAATGTGCAGGGGCTATATAATTTTAACTTGTTACTAAAATTAGAATAACTATTTAACTTTGGTAAGTTAATGTTTTTGAAATTGACTTTTGAATTTCTATATATTTTTAGAATGTGACTTTTCTATGTTAATTTCACAATTTATATTTAAGTCTACGACATAATTTCCTTGTAATGGTATGTTGTCTTTAATGTTTTTACATTGTTGTATAGCTACTACAGGTTGAGGCGAAATTATAATGAATTTTCCATACCTACGTGTTTTGAATTTGTAATTCGTTAATGTCGATTGGTACTGAATAGCAGTTATCAAGATTATTTGAGAATTTTAACAATTTCCATTCGCAAGGTGAATTATTACCAAGTTTTATAGGGTTCATGTGATGACATAGATATTCCTCTGTTGACATTTCCTTACATTTTTCATTGGATAGAATAAATTTATTATTACTTAAGGCTAAATAGTTTGTTTTTGGCAATAACATTTGATAGGAATCATTGCTCTTTATTGGCAGTGATATAATTGATAATATTGGTAAATATCAATTTCAACTAATGGTATTTCAAGTATAAATATTGTTTCATAATCTTTGGAATAACTTTTTATATTTATAACATTTTCAAATTTTAGAATGTTGTCTACAGTAGGTTCAAAAGGTAGTTTAATGTCTATCAAGTGTTTTCTTATGGACATTATTTCTGAAAATAATTCGACTGGTTTAACGATTGAATTATGTAAGGTATTTAGTTTTGCGAAAGATATAGCGATTTGTATTTTGTCAAATGTATTATAGATTGTTTTATCCAGGTATTACAAAGCATCCGGCCAGGTCCAGCCCGGCCAGTAAAATATACAGATTTTCCCGGCCCGGCCAGGCCCGATTTCAGGCCGGGCCTGGCCTGGCCGGGCTTCTGGCCTGAAATCCCAACTCTAATATGTTGGAGATATTATTTAAAATGATTTGTGTTAGAAAATAGTCATAAGTTTTTATTTCCATTGAGGACAGTTTTTCAACTGCATTTTCCACTTGCTTTATTCGAGATTCTAACAAAAGTTGATTATATGACATATTCTTAGCAATATAATTAAAATTAGTTATAGAATTATTTAATAGAGTTATTTGATTACCTAAAGCTACTTTTATTTTATTTTGATTAGACTGAAGTTGTCTAATTTTTTGGTTATATCTTTTTGCATCTTCGTTATCTAGATTGCCAGTTAAACATTTAACAATGGTTCCTAGACCATTAATTAAACCTCGTTTTTCCCTGTGTAGTTTTGGATTTATTTGATCAATTTGTTCTACGATTTTAGCTTCTAAATTTTGAATTATATTAAAGGAGCTAAAGTATTCTAATTTATGTGTATTTTTCAGCTTTATTACAGTTTTGAAGTTAATATACTTAGATCTAATTGTTCGTCTACAATGGGTTTTAGGTCGAATGTTTGTATAAAGGACCAATATGTATTCGTCAGTTGAGTGCTGCCTAATCGTATTGGTAGTAGTCCGGGATTATTTTCTATTTTATGGAAGGTGGGTTGACTTATTCCTGGTTGGATAAACCGGAATCTGGAAGGATATGTGGTCTTTTTAGTTCTCTTAAATGAATTGTTTAAATTTTATTAGTTTTAGTGTTTTAATTTTAACATTATGATTTCTCATTTAATTTCTTATAACTGATTGGTTAATTTCAAATTGAAGCTGAGTATTACCATTTTTCGTTGCGTTTATCGATAACCCTTTGTTTATTTTGTATTTGATTATCCGATATTTCTTGATATAATGCAGATAATTTATCTTTGTAGCTTGTTATAAAGTCGTAGTTATGAGTAAAATGTCGTAGGTACTAAGTCAAAAAGACCTCTTAGACCTGTATGCCCGAATGTCAGTTCAAATGGGATATATTTCGTTGCAGAATGTAGTGAATTATTATAAGCTATAATTGCAAAAGGTAGGCATCCGTTTTATAGTCGTACAGTCTTTATGGGTTTATTTTAAGATTTTCAAAAGCTCAATTAGTGTTGAATGAACTCGTTTTATTACTGAGTTTGATTCGTGGTGCGTTGTGGCGGTGAAATGGTGAACAGTGAAATGACCTTAGATTTTTCTTGTACCTTTTTTATAATTTTTTAACAGTTCCTTTAACGTTTGATTTTTAAACATGAAACCATTATATACTACAATCGAGTCTGGGATACCGTATGTCCAAAAATAAGTAATAAGTTTTTCATGTACAGATATGGCATCTTTGGTGATAGGATATGCTCGGCCTAATTTTGTTATTTTATCTGTGATTGTTAGAATTGGCAGATTATAAAAAGAGAAAAGATCCATGCGTAATATTTGGAAAGGTTTATTGGGTATTTCTGTTAATACTGGTGGTACATAAGGATTATGTCTGGAAAATTTAGCTTTTTGACATATTTCGAAATTAACAAACATTAATATAGTTTATGATACCGCTATTCATATTTTTCCAATAATAGTTAGTTTTTAGTTTTTCGTAAGTCTCGTTAATGCCGCTGTGATTATATTTGGTTTCGTGTTGTTGTTTAATAAGTAATAGTTTATCTTCCTTTTCAGTAATGTTATTTATTAATTTAGTATATTGGTATAATTTTAAAGGTCTAAAATTTTGCATTTAAGTTTGTGGGAATAACGGAATTAATTCTTTACATTTAAAATATATATATAGGTAGACTTATCTGGATCAATGTGGTGTTTTATTACGGAATTTATGGAATTAGAATCATTAAGAGGAATTTTAATTAATTTTATTAATTTGTTGTCTATTTTTGTTTCACTAATTTTAATAACAGGATGGGGATTCTTATCAAATATAAGTTGAATAGATTTATTATTTCATCTAACATAGCAAGTCCTGTATTTTCCGTCTCGTTATTATTGGTATGAACGGCAGCGTCTGGATCGTTAATTTGTATATCTTGAATTACATTAATTTTAGGTTGATTGGTTGAATTATTTTTGAACTCTGAATTGTAATTTGATCGTCAGTATATGTAGAGTCTAATATTTCTATACCATAGTTCTGAATAGTTGATATTTTAATAACTTTTTCCGTTCTATCTGGTGCTGTAATGTGATAGGGTTGGAACTTTTTTAGCTGATTTTCGTATTGTACTTTCGGAGTGCTAGAATGAATTGGAATTGCAGCAATGAGAATTATTTATGTCTAAATTTGCCTTAATTTGACATAACAAATCTAATCCAATTAGTCCGTTAAATTTATCAGAAAAGTTGAATAAATAAAATTTATGATTTCCTTTGGTTTTAAAACTAGGAAATATTGGTATGTCGATTACTTCATTATGGAACGATGTTGCATGGGCAGTAGATACTTGAAATAATTCTTGTTTTATATAATTTAGAAAAAATGTATAAGCTAGGTTCGGGTTTCTAAAGCTTTTGGCGCTACCCGTATCTATAAGGAATTTAGCGTTAATTTCGGGGATTATTATAAGGGGAAGTTCAGGTGAATAATTATTTAAATGTATTACGTTATATCTTGTATTCTCGGGTAAGGTGAAAATCCTGTGTGTCAGTTTTAGTATTGTCGAAATTGTAAGTATTCTTTTGATCAGTAGGGTGGTCAGTTTCTAGCTGATTAGCAGTATAATCAGAATCTGGATATAGTATCAGAATGATCTGGATATAACTAGCAGAATTTTGTTGAATTGCTGCATAATTATAGAAACTATCGTGCATATTAAGATGGGAATTATTTACTTGTTCATATACATTGTTGAAGGGTAAATTTTCAGATATTTGTTGGTTAAACAATTGATTTGATTTAAAATTACCTTGATGGTTGTTCGTATTAGATTGGGTAGTATTTCTAGTGGTAATACTCATGGGCGTTGGTTGATAAGTAGGTTTGAAGTTTGGATTAGGTCTCCACACATTTTGCGGTTTACCAAACACTTGCTTGTTGCTTGGGAAATGTTGATTAAAATTTGGTTTAGGGATAATTTGTATAGGTCCCCTAGGAAAGTTTTGGGCATTATTAGGGAAATATTGGCTATTAGCAGAGACGTATAGAATCTACAAAGACGTTTCACCTATATGGGCGACATGAAGTCGAAAAGTTACTGGCCATTCGTAGATGGCTCTGCTGGAATTTTACCAGCAGCGCTTGCAGCATTGTCCATTGGAACTAAATTGGACATTCTCAACAATTGTTTCCACCGTTTAATACCAGATGTCGCTAAATAAGGTTGACTGCACATGTATACCCAGATAGCACAAGTACATCCTATGGACGTTTTTAAAACATCATGTCCGGACATTCAGGATGTACCAAGGACGTCCAGATTTAGTCCACTGGACGTACGATGGACGTCTTGGGGACATCCAATGTTACAAAAAAAACTGCCTCGAAAACATCCGTTTTACGTCCACATTGTCCCTGTTACGTCCAGGTTTGGTCTAAATAATGGGTTTTAAAAGAACTATTTACAACGATGATACGCAATGATTAATATTTGAATTTTTGATTGAACACGTATCATTCTTTCTTATATGTTAGTTTATACTAGAAAAATGTTACAAAAACTGAATTAAATATAAATAACTTACCTATTTCGATTAGCTTGGTAATGTATAGCACAATTTTCTGCAAGACACTCTCAATTTTTTATTAATGCGATTATTTAATTGATAAGGTGGAACTGGTAAGTGCAAGACTATTAATGCAATGGGGCATAAGGTAGTCTGACAGACGACACGTTACCTGTTACAGGTTAAAATGAACATATTCTCCTTTACTATAAAGATAATTTTAATTTGTATTTCGTTTCTTAGCTATTGCTATTGAAAAAAATACGATCTTTTTATTGAATTATGCAATATACCAACTTTTTTAGGTAACTATTATATATATATATATATATCATTATCTAACTTATTTTCTTTTAGGGAGTGTAAACTCTTTTTTATAATACATTGAAGCTGTTGAAAACAGAAGATTTGTTATTTTATTTGGTATGCTAAATTACTAAATTATATATAAATTTTAGATAAATTCTACTATTTATCATTGTTTATAAATAACCATGACACGGGAAAAAAACTCGAGCTGTAAACTCCGAACTATTTATTTCGAGTAGAAAGTGTTACAACTTCATTTTTGTGGATTCTTTCCGCAGCCCTCTTTAACCATGACTGAATAGCTAGTTCGCTATCCTTTTGGCTGCTTGATATTCGTGTTTTATTAGCAGCACCTTAAAACATAACAACTTTTAAATATCATATTTAAATATATCTACGAAAGTAATAACTAATGAAAAAGGAAACTCATTATACTAAGACCTCTTATTTAAATATACTACTTTTCTGAAAATAAGTTTTTGTTCATATTTCATTATATATAACTCTCGCTGTAGATTGTCAGCTGAAACATTTTTTTTGTAGTTTTATTTACAAAATATTTCATTAAATACTGATGAAAAATGACCTTAAATTATAATAACACCTTACAATATTAATAGGTATACATACATTAAGGCTACTTGATTTTTTTTTAAAAATGATGTTCCATGATTTGAATATTGTATTACCTGTAAGTATATTTTATGAGCATAAAATATTTAAAAATTTACAGTAAAGATTTTATATATATTAGTACAGCCGAATTCAATTAAAATAATTTCGTTAGGCTAACGGTGGAGCCAAGGTGGACGAGGAAATAGGAGGTGCACAACAGAAGTGGTCGAGGTGCAGGGGGCATGTTAGTGGCAATACCCCCTCCCAAAAAAAAAACAATTATGAAACGTGATTTAAGTACCTATTGTACCAATCGTTACTGGGTGTTGTTTAATGAGAAGATTAATTATTTTTCTCTTTTTGCTCAATACATCTATGTAGGAACTTGATAAAATTATGGGTTTTTCAAATTATGCAAAATATTAGTCAAACTTCTACAACTCGAACTTCGATAACTCGAATTTTTGATAAGTCGAACAAAATTGGTGGAGGAAAGTTCTAGCCAGGGAGGTGCTCCCTTTGAATTCGTCAGACCAGAACCGTGCTTGGCTCTCTTGACCTGGGCTGAGGGGCAAATTCTTCAGTACTGGCAAGAACTAGCAAGATTAGTTAATTCGAAGGCGTTCATAATAAACCCTTCAAAAACAAAAACTAAACAACTTTTAGAGTTAAGCAGGTTGCACCTACGAACTTTAATTGGCCTATAATACTGGGCACTGACGTTTAAAATATCATCTGCACAAAATCGGCCTAGCAGAAGATGCTGTGTCGCTTGTGCTTGGAAGATGATGAAACGGCAGAACACATTATGTACCTGCCCCGCAGTGGAAAGGATCAGATACTCATTATTTGGCAAATGACAACTTTTGCCAGAGGATCTGAATAAGTTCTCACCCAATAAGGTGATTAGCTTCATTAAGAGGATGGACCTATTGGGTGAAACATAAGTAGGTATGAGCCACAATAGGCCACAAGGTCGCAGTGAAGGGTCTGGTTTTCAGCCCACTCACTTTGAAACTTAACCTAACAGTTCGACTGTATTTTGCTACAGTGTTGTTTTTCAAAATTTCCCAATTCGAATTTAATTTAAAAAAAAAATTAATTTTGCAAGTTTTCAATATTGCAGTTATGAACGAAGCCTTTAAGTATGACATATGGATATTAATGGTATGCTGCTGAATGTAACTTACAAATAACAAGTTTTGACAACATCGTTTCACAGAATCTTTTTTTCCTTTCCTTCCCAGCCAACTAAATTTTTTTGCTTCCTCATTTGCCAAAAGTGTTGATAGAACTCGTCTGATAAAGTCATAAGTATTGGAGCCTCCAAAATTGGCCAGCTCAATAACCTAAAAAACAATGACTGTAAATTGTATAATCTACCTAACTTACTTTCCATTACTTGAATGTAGCATTAATTATTCTACTGGTTATGTAGATATGAAAAATTTAATTACAGCTACATTACATAAACCACAAAACTCTTAATAAATCACATTAATATTTATGACTTACAGCACTGTTAAACACAGATTCATCAAGCAAAATCCCCTCATATATGATAATATGTTCCTCAGACTGAAGGGGAAAATGTATCTCAGGATGTCTGGTAAATATGAATCTAAATGGCTCTTTATCATTTTCCATCGCTCCTCTAACATCAGTTCTTAACTCTTTTATTTCAGATAAAATATCTGAAACCATAGATCTTAATATATGGTTTTGTGTCTGAAGCTGTTTAACACTATTCTCTAAAAAATAAAACAAGCATATTAATATAAGGCTGCACTGATGTATTACAGAAAAAGAGCATCATATATCCTTTACAAAAGCAGACAAAATATAAACATTGAACGTCTGATGAAAAAAAATAATTAATTTACCTATGGAATATGAACTGCATTGCATATTGCACGATGTAGCTTCTGAAAACAAATTAATTAAAGTAAAAATTTGTGTAATTTATGTAAACATTACCAGTATTTAGCGTTACGTTGGAGAATAAAGATGTTTCAGCTTCAATATCTAAAAAAAGTACTTTTATTAGTTTTTATTTTATAATATAAGGCCTGATACTGTCATACTGAGAATGGGTTAAAATAAATGAACGTTTACAGTGTCCACACTGTAAACGTTCATTTATTTTAAAACAAAGTGTTTCCACACAATTTGGAAAGTCAATTAATTTAGAAGAGAAGTTGTAGTAATATATAAAAAATATGTATAGTAGAAACGTTCTATTTATTATCATTTTTATACTTCAGAAAGTAATTTACCATTTATCGGAATTTCCACTTGTGATGACGACTGCACTGGGGACTGGGTTGCTGTCATCCGTTGTGTTGATGCACCCTTACATGCTGCATAGAAAATTGATATATTATAAATTAGTTTCTATCAACTGAAATCAATGGCTACCTTAAATTACTTCTGGTTCGATCAGATGTTGACATTTCTTACTCTAAATGGAACGCTATATTTTTACACATTTGGAGTGTTCTCTCATGAATACAGTAATACTGACTTTGGGTATGGGATATGGCTATATCTCTAAGCGGTAAGGGAGATATGTCGAAATGCATGCAGACTTCCCTTGGCTTCTCGCCTTCGTAGCATAGAAAAAAACAAATGTTGTCTTTCTAACACGTTACACTTATAGTAGGTACGTTCTATTGTCTATATTTCCATTATTTTTAATGAAAGTTCTATTAAATCCTATATCATCACTCCATTCACAAAAGAACAACTTTAGTGAAATATGAACAAATATACCTACCATTCCATACAATAAAAAAGTAGCCGTTAATTGCCTGAAACGGAAATAATAAAATGTGGCTATTGTCTTCAGTTGATAGAACATGACGTCACATATCCAAAACAAACATTTCAGTTCAGTTATGTATCTATATTAGCTTCATAGTTATATCATCTGTAAAGCATCTTATAACACATCCTCTATTATTTTCCTTTAAATCTTGCCTTAGATACTCACAAAATTACAATATTTTAATTATAACCAAATAAAATAACACTATTCCTTAATAAAAATATGTTTCATACATAGTTAACAGACCTTTGACGAAAATTTTTAACCTTTAAGATTATTAGATGGAACACCAGCAAAAAAACTTATTCAGGAAAAAGTAACATACCCCTGGCGGTCTTTAAAGCTTTAAATAATTTAGGAGCTTTGGGAATCCTTGATTCATCTTCAGATTCCTCAGATCACGACGACATTACTTTCTTTTGTCTTCTTCTTTTCCCGTCTAGTTCTTGTTCAGAGTTTAAATCACTGGCGTCTTCAGCCATTTTGGCTTTTGCACGGGCTGTTGTATAATTATCTAAAAGAAGGTTTTTAACAAAGATATACTGCACACATTGAATTCAAACTTACTAAATGTTGCATTCCTAAAACATTTAATTTTATAAGAAGGCCAGCATGTATTAACCTCTTCGTGTTGTCTAATGCAACAAATTAGTTTTTGATTGGAATAAGATGGCCAGTGGCATATATCGCCCTGGATCCAGGGAGTTGGCACAGCTTCCACAGAGTTATCTTCAAACTGAACTACTGTCCATGTCTTTTCATCCATTGTCAAATAACTAAATTTCAAATATAGATTTAGTAAAGGTATAAAACTATTGACATGATTAAAGTTTACCATAATAATTTAGAGCCTACTAACTTGCATTAAATTTAAATTGCAAGTTTTACTTCTGTACAGGGTCGCAAATATGTATGAAAACGGTTAATTATTTCCTAAAGTAAGATAGCTACCGAAAAATTGTTTACACAAAACTATTATGGTTTTGCAAAATCTGTTACGATAATAAAAAATTTATTTCTTATCCTACACTGTCAGAAAATCCTATTTTCGTGAGCCTTTAGCGGCGCGAAAGTAGGCATTTTCACGTCTAAGAGCGAAATTTTTGTAACTTTTCTATCAATAGGTGGCGCCTCCATTATCTGCCATCGTAGCGTCATTTAATTTCACATTATAAAATAATTTTAAGTGAACACATCATTATTGTTACCATTAATTATTAAACAATGGACGAGACCAGTATCCCGGGGACATTTCAAGCTTCTGAAAGTGATGAAAGCATGGAAGAAACTGTATGGAAGCTTCACTTGTCAGAGAACCTCCAGAAGTGACATCATCATGAATATCATGATTTAATTTCAACAACAGTTTTAGAATAAACCCGGTTATTGAGTTTATGTGAATAAGGTATTGCCTTTGCTGATTGCACTATTCGATAATCCTGCGTATTTTAATATCAATATTTCAAAGAACAAATTTTTTTGTAAATTATTTATTGTTATATAAAAAATATTGACGTTTATGATTCTTTTCTTGTGTAGGATAAAAAATGTGTGCACCATGGCGAGAAAGTGGTTTTCCAGGCTTCCAGAAGTGTCCATATCTTCTGTCAGCCCGGAAAACATTCACTTTCCCACCTAGTTACACAATATACTAGGTATTACATGTCAGTAAAAAATTCTTGGAAAAACAAAAGTTGTTTTTTTTTTAATGGAGCAGTTTAATCTGAAAGATCGCCCTAACAAAAAATCAAAAAAATTAAAAATATACAGAGTATTTCATTAAAAAAAATCAACTTTGTTGTTCGCACGACTTTTTGACCGATCTTGTATGATAAATTTTTCTCAATAGATTATAAAAACCCTAAAACTTTTGCGTTTCACATTTTTAGCTACCTTGCTTACTTTGAGAAAGAATCGATTGCTTCCGTACATATATCAGCAATTTGGAATAAATTTAAAATGATTCAAATTAAATTATCTTCATTTGGTTTCTTGGTTTAACTGAAAAAATAAAAAACAAAGGACCAAAGCACATACCTACTATATCAAAGAAAACTTTTTATGCTTCCCAGAAACTAATTTGTTATACAAAGTGCCTTAAATTTAACTATATTCGAGAGGTATGTTATGGTTATGACTCTCAAGTCATTATTGAAAATGTGAAAGTTATTTACTACAAAAAAATTGTAACTTCAGAACCAGAAGTAACAACACAAAGTTTGGCAAAATTAAGAAAAAACTAACATACTATTATAAGTTCAGGTCTCTGTTTTGGGTTTTGGCAGAGAACTCTATGTATTAATATTATAAAATTTGAAATAAACTTTGCTACAATTTAGAGAATTGAAGACGTATAACTTTGTTGGAGACAAGTGTAATGTTGTGATCTTAACTGGACACTGATATTACTTCCAGTAAGCAATCAGGGTCTCCATATTATATTGCCATTTTATTAAGGGCATCGTAAAATGTAAGGGCTGAAACTGAAACATGATATGAATTAACTTTAAGGTTATACTCCTATAAAAATATAAAATTATATGTGATACAAGGTACTGGTTGAAATGTTGATTAATTATAAATATTTAAATAAACTCTAAGCTCTTATATTCAATCTAAAGATGTAGCAGTGGAAAAATGACAAATTTATCTTCATAATCTAATTTAACGCATTTGAAAGATATTTCAGTAATATCTCGAATTTCAAGAGGACCAAGGTTACTAAATTGCAATATTCCAATTTCAGATGATTTACACGGATTATCATAAAAATCTTCTAAATTATAAAATTTACTTCCAATTACTTTAAATTTATTTTCTAATTGAACAACATTTTTTATAAGAAAAATGTCACCATTAGACAGGGAACAACAATTATCTGGTTCATAAGTTCGCAGTTCAAATTTGTCAAAAGCCACTTTTTTAAATTGTTTTGTAACATTGTTTAGGTTTAACAAAGGTCCACAAAATTAAATTTGATAAGATGGTTGATGCAATATGAAGGCTTATGAAATTTATATATTGATCTTTGCTTATATTATTTTTTAAAACAACAGGGCCTGTATGGTATGTGTAAAATAAAAATTGCCGAAATTCTGTAGCCTTCCATCTTTTAGCTTCATTTAGACTTCTAGGTTTGCGATTAAATTCCACATTCCACGGGTATATTTTTTCCTTGATGAATTAATAAATCGGAGATGCTAGTTATTTGATGAAAACTTAATTTATTAGGTGGTTTACCCCAACACCATAAAACTACAATTAATTTTCTAACAACCCCAAGACAAATTAAATGCATGTAATCTAGTGCAAAACTATCAATCATATTTAATAATGGTATTTGTTCCAGTATTGAAGTACCAGTGTGATGATCTTCCTGTACCTTTTGTCTAAAGTCATTGTCAGTTCTTAATTTAACATTTTTTGTGTTTGGAAAACAAATTCTATTAAGGATATAACTACCCTCCTCATGGCATTTACTACATGATGAATATCCAGAGTGACCTTTGGTATATGTGATAAATGATTTAGCTGGAGCATCATATATAAACGATACTATTTTAGCTTGATAAAATTTAGATTTAATTGTGACACCATTACTGATGATATTTATTGCATCTTTAACAAAATCTTCTAAAAAACAGTTTGCATCTTTAGGTTTTTCATAGCCATGATAAATACCGACCATGTCAACATTTTTATTTTTGAACAAACTACACAATATCGGATACACCTGACTACCTGAACTTTTAGATAGAGGTAAACCGTCGATATTGATACAAATTTTTATAATTTTTAACTCTGAAAGCATCTTTGAAGAGCAATAACACATTAAATTTTTAATACATTTCTTTAAACCAAAATGAAAATATTGTCCTGGCTCAACAGGTTTTGTCTTGACTTCCCTAGGAGTATGCAAAAGAGTTCTAGCATCAGAAGGTAAATTTTGAAAATCAACTTTTAATACATTTTTGAGTAAATCTGTAACAGCTACATGTGAGACATTATGTGTTAAGGTCCAGTTAGATAACCGTACAGAAATATCATCACTGCTTGTACATGGATGAACCGTGGAAATTGCAGGCAGATCTAAATAACCGCTAATATTTTCTTCGTCCAGATATTCGTGTTCAACATATAAACCGTTTCTTTCTAAACTTTTACTCAATGGAAAACTACGAACTTCAGATGTCAGAGTACTTTCATTATTAGCAGAAATTGTATCCTCGTTAAAATAAATATCATCATCACTAGAAGGCAAAAAAGTACTAGCATAACTACTATTTCCTGTATTTAAACTATTAAACATTAGAGAATCTCTTTTAGCGCGCATATAATATTTGTGAACATTATGTTTGGATTTGGACATTTTGTCAGCGAACAGTGAATATACTAAACAAACCTAGTCACAGCCTGCTTTAGTACTAGCCATGAACTGAGAAAATTGCAACACTGCATCCCGTCCTAATTTCAGACCGAGTGATACAGTTTTGGTAAATGGTGCGTGTGGTAAACGTGTGGTATTAAATCATCCTATATATTTGTGTTAAATAGCGTTTAATTATAAGAGATAATTATTTCCGACTTGTATATTAAAGTATAATCAATGTAGATAGTGCCGTGTATTACCAATTTGATATGTAATATCATTTTCCCGAGTTTTTACATGTTCTATTTATCAGTTGGGGGTGAAGTGAAATTAACCTTGAATAGTGAAAATGCCGGCACGGTGCTGTGTACCAGGGTGTAAATCTAATTACGATTCCTCTGTAAAAAGTGAAGGGGTAAAAAGTGTTTTTGGATTCCCTAAGGACGACACATTTAAACAAAAATGGCTCAAACGTATCCCTAGGAAAGAATGGTCACCTACAAAATATTCCGTTGTTTGTGAGTTACATTTTGATCCTAATGATGTCGTTAAACTAGACAGACATCTTTTACCAGACGGTACATTAATAATGATTGCTTGCAAAGCAAAATTAAAAGCGGGTGCTATCCCATCTATTTTCCCAAATTTGCCTAAATATATGTCAAAGGAAAAGTCGATTGTTCGAAAAGATCCTGAATGTAGGCACCAACAGCAAGTTCAGCAACATGAAATGTTGATACAAAATTTTGAAAAGTCAGATCTTATTGCATATTACAATGATTTTATAAATAATTTTTCGAAAAAAGTTAATCTTGGAGAAAGTTGGAATATAAAAGTCTTGACATCTAAAATAATTTTTTATACAATAAATTTCGATGGTGAAATAGTTAAAATTGAAAATCAGATATCAATAAATAACGACCTAACAGTTAAAATATTTGTAAATCGCAGTGAATTGTATTTTAATGAATTAAAGTGGATTTTAGATTTTGATATGAAAATTAAGAGATGGTCTCAACTCCAAAATTTATTAGATAGATTTAAATATACCTATTATTCAAGTAACTTAGAAACAAGCAATACTCAAAATGCATTGCAACAGGCGTTGCTGTATTTAAAACAAGCTTTAGATTTTTGCGATATCGAGACTTTTTTATATTCTAAACAATTAAACATTATCGTAGATCAAATTAACCAAATGACAAAGTTAAAAAGGAAATACTCTGCCTCCACTATAATAATGGCAATTATTATTTATATTCAGTCTCCTACTACATACAATATGTTACAGACTTTTTTTATTTTACCTTCTAAGCGTTATCTGCAGTATCTTTCATCTGGAATGGACATTTCTCCAAATAAAGAAAATAAGAATGAGCACTATTTAGTTAATATGTCGTCTTCACTTACACAGACTGACAAGATAGTAGTAATTCTAATTGATGAAATATATATTAATTGCAGATTAGATTATCGTGCAAAAAACATAATCGGTACAGCTTGTAACAAAGATAATGTAGAATTCGCGAAGACAATATTATCTTTTATGATTTGTTCAGCATTTGGAAACTTTTGTGAAATTGTAAAATTACTACCCGTATTAAATATCACAGGCAAAGAAATGGTTCCAATAACACAAAATGTTGTTAATATGGTTCAGAATTGTGGTTTTGAAGTTTTATGTATAATAACAGATAATCATAGAATCAACAGGACAATGTTTAACAGTTTACTTTCAGAATCAAATGCGAAATTAAATGTTCAATCAAATCAAGTAAACACAACAAAATGTAATAGCTTTATTATTGGAAGGAGATGCCGAAAACAACTACTCCACGGGCAATATGCCCCGACTGGCGTTGCATTACATCAACGGGCATATTGCCCGTGGAGTAGTTGTTTTCGGCATCTCCTTCCAATAATTAAGTAGGATTGTCTTCCTCAAAGACAATAGAGGTCGCTGTAATGGCATCTGCTTTCTGCAGATCGTTATCTGTCTGTCAATTAGACAATAATTGTCAGACAGGTAGTAGCAAAGACCCAAAGAGGGCACTGCAGTGTATTTCACTGTATCTCGCCACTACAAACATGTAATAGCTTTATTCCAAATCCTGCCAACACGAATAAAAAAATATTTTTAACTTTTGACTTTGTACATATTTTTAAAAATATTAAATCAAATTGGTTAAATTTAAAAAATCTTGACAACACATTTGTATATTTGTATTTTAATACCTACGAAGTTAAGTATGCTAAATTTAAAGATATTCGTGATGTCTATTCCAAAGAGAAAGATATGCTTGCCAAGAAAGCCTACAAATTAAACTTTAAAACTGTTTTTCCTACAAATCTTGAAAGGCAAAAGGTTTTCTTAGTGGACAATATTTTCCATCATTCAACAATAGCCGCCATAAGAGATTATAATTATAATGGTACTGCAGATTTTTTGGACATAATTAAGAAATGGTGGGATATTGTTAATTGTACCAGTATAGTAGTAGGAGATATGAAAATAAATGAATGGGCAAAACCTATTTACTCTGCCACAGATTTCAGATTAAACTTTCTTCAAAAGTTCATCATTTGGTTAGACAAATGGCAAGAATTAAATTTTAATGGCCATCTAACAACTGAAACATATTCAGCTCTTCGACAGAGTACATTGGTTTTAATTGACATAATAGAGTATTCATTTAAAAACTTCTCAATATCATACATTCTTCCTGGAAAATTCTGTACTGATAAGCTGGAAAAAAGATTTGGCATATATAGGCAATTGTGTGGATCTAATTATAATGTATCGTTCGATGAAGTTGTTAGCGCTGAGAAAAAAATTAGACTAAAACATATTTTTAAAAAAACTGGAGCTAGTTCACATCAAATGTCGTTTAATGAAATAAAATCAAATTTTGAGATTGCAGAAAATTCTGAAGTTGGTTTTCATTGTTTAGAAAAAGTAAATAAACAGACGATGCAACAGGATTTAGATAAATTCTCCAAAATATTTTGTTCAAACTATTTATCAGATTGTGATGTTGATGATGCAGTGAGAATATATATTTCTGGATATGCATCTCATGTATTAACCAAAAGAATTTCCTGTAACATTTGCCTTTCACATGTCGTTGAAAATAAGGGAAACTTGATCGGAAATCAATATTTTGATTGTTTGCAACGAGGTGGTCTATCGATACCGACAACTAACGTAACAATTTTGTTTTTTCATATGTATGCCATATTAGAATACATTATAAACAACGACTCTTTAGAAATTGACTTCCTTAAAACTGAAAACCAAAAAGATTTGCTTGCAAGCTTAACTTTAGAAAGTATAGCTTCGGATAACTTTTACTTAGACTTTTTAGACACCTGTGTCTGTGGAAATAATGTAAATTATATTTTAGGAATAATTTGTTCAATCTTTGCAAACTTTCTCTTAAATAACTATGTCAAAACACAAAATAATAGAATTCTGGAAGAAACACGATTAAAATCGCAGTTAAAAACAAATAAAAAACGATGTGAAATAGCACCAGAAGATAAAATAAAGAAACGGAAATTAGATACTTTCAAAAAAGCAATATAAATAATTTGTCATTCGTCAATAATTTGGTCAATTTGTCAATAATTCGTTTGAGCCATTTCATTAAAACCCATTATGTATAATAGATATTAAATAAGTACCAACCAACATTCATTATTATTATTAATCTAGTCTAGGTATGTCTTTGCTCTTTCACTTTGTTAATTCTTTCCTGTTAATTTTATTTTGGTTAATTTTATTTTTTGTCATTTGTTTTTTCTACATAGATATATTTGTTATATTATGTGCCTATCATCTTCCCTTTATTCCTGTCCTAATATGAATCATTTCCTATATCCTATCCTTCATCTGTTTTTCTTTCCCTTTTTTTTCCACTCCCGGCAAAAATACGCATGCTAGATGAATAATCTGAGAAATATATTATTATTTATTATTGTAGTACTACCTGATACACATACTGTGAGCAATAATATTATTTTTTGAATTATTTTAAAAGCTTGTGTAACTCTGCACCTTTACGTTGGTTTTGCTGAACAATCAAATATCACATGTTTTCATGTAAAATAAGGTATATATTGTTTTACATAAAATATTGTAATATTTAATTGACCAAGCAGAGAACGTATACATATTATTTAATATTTACTTAAGTAGCTTATTACAAACAAAATTGGGAATGCACGTCAAATACGATCGGCCACAGCCTTCTCTACTAGAGAGGCTGTGGGTCGGGAATCGGACTAGAAGATCGGCGTGGAGCGGTGTTGCCAATTTCAGTTCATGGCTAGTACTAAAGCAGGCTGTGACCTAGTGGTACATACGACGATACGACGTATTTATAATCAGTTTTAAGAAAAACAGAAAATAATATTACAAAGTATTTATACTTACTTTTCTTCTCTTAAGAAGGTTAAACATAAATTAAAACAGATAAAACTACACAAATATGGCGATTCAGATCAGGCGGTTTGTCTCATATACAATATGGTTGAAACGTTGAAACTACGTTGACTACGTTCGTCTGCGGACTGCGGTTGCGAAATGGCAATTGAATTGGATTGGCTGACGGAAGATTGGATGACGGTTATTGGCGAAACACCACGTCACGTTTAAGTACAATTTTCCGCTTGATTCTAGTACAAAAATAAAATCCCCAGGAACAACCCTGTTGATACTATTGATAGAGATAAAATAATACAATGGGACGATTAAACCACATAAGTATGTAGCTGGTATGTGGATTTATATTAGTGTTTAAATTCAATGAAAAATTGGTACGTAGAATCTTAAAAACTGCTTTTAAAAGGCGGTAAAATTAAATCAACTATTTCACCACACATTATTCATATTATATCCAAAATTTACTTACATGCTTAAATTGTGGTAGGTACCTATTATTTTTAATAATACATATTATTCTGTTAATCAGTATTATTAACCAACAATTATTATAAATGACAAATTAATTGTTAAATTAGGGGACCTATAATAAAATGGGAATAAAAATAATAAATTATTTACATTGGGAAATTTCTTAAGCCAGTTGTATTTAATAACAGGATTTAGTTAAAAAAAGATCATATGCAATTGTTTTTCTTTTCAATTATTCTCACCAACCATTATATGGACGTACCAAGAACGTAATATTTGGACGTCCTGAAAAGGTCTTGGCGCTGACGTCCCGAAGATGTCCGGAATATGTACCTGGACGTTCAGACGTAATAAAGCCATAAGATGGACATCCTCAGGACGTGATGTGCTATCTGGGTAGGTGCTGTCGTTGTTGCCGGATTTATTATATTCATAACTGGTGTGAAATATTATTTGTGAATATGTTTTCTTAACAGTTGTCTACCAAATACTTCGCATTTGATATACTTACATTATAAAAAATCAAATTACAATAATATCAATTTAAAACATTCTCTAAATGAAAGTTTTGCAAATGTAGTCTACAAAAGTCTAATGTTTAAACGTGTCATTAGTAACACATTTGATTATTTCATGGCGTGTCACCCGAGCGTCCCAGGTTCGATCCGTAATCGATAACGATTTTTTCTTAAGAATTCGTGCCATATGGACGTGATGCATACACACTGTCTAAAAATTAGGTACTCAATATCTCCACAATCTGCAAGTTTGGGACTTTTGTTGCTGTTTGTGGTGTTCGTATAACGAAGATATAAGGTTATAGGCATACATACTACTGTGCCTACTAAAAAAGTAGGTATTTAAATTACATTACATTACATTAATATTGCATAAAGTATATGGAAATATTTCGAACTATATAAATTAGTAATTTGTGTAAACACAATGAAGGGTTGATGTGTTTATACTAAAACACTGATTACACTGGGTTAGTTGCATATAATAGTTTTAAAATCAGAGTAATAAATAAAGGGGAGACCGTTATTTACATTCCAAAGTGAAGCCTTGAGGTAAATGTATTTACAAACATCGGTCCCTGCAACGTCCTTGACATTGATGCCGAAGTTACTTTTTTATTTTTATAGCTAGGTACAGCCGTCATCATTTTCATTGATTAACATGTAAAGATCTACCACATTCTTGACCTCAATCAATTTACAAATTAGTTACATTGTAATATGTTTAAGGCTACCCACTATTTTTTTGTGACTTGTGTTATAATTATAGGCTCTCCATATCCATCAATACATTATTGAAATTTCTAGCGATATTAAGCGCCGGAAGTGGCAACATTGCCTGGTATTAACCTAATATAGCAAGTAACGCCATTATTTTGAAATCAAAAATTGGTGAAGCCGAGTGTTTTATGTGTTCTTAAACTGTGTTTTTGAACTTAACTTTTGTATATAATTATGTATATTGTAAGCATTTCCGTGATATAGCTTGATACGCCACTACGCTGATACGATCAGGGACCATCGTGTGTTCATTATGTATTGTTTGTTTATCAACATCCAGTAGGTTGAGGTTACATGTTTACATTATGCTTTGAAATAGGGAATGCGGTCTCCCCTTTATTTATTACTCTGATGTTTTAAAGAATGTGTAAAAAATTACACCGTTAAAGATCGTAGAATGTTTGAACTGTTGGTGTTTTATTTAGGCTTCTGTATCTTAACAGTCTCGTTTATATTTTATAGCTTTTTTTTAGGTAATAACCAAAGTCTAGGTATATATCCTTTGTAACTAACTAACTAAAATGTTACTATTTTATAGAGGATAATTTTAGTCGCTGAAATAGAATTTTATAACGTTGTTATGGAGTCCAATTTTAGAAAATTCTTGTTTTTCGAATAAGTTCCCTTGGTGCAGCGAGGTAGGTACTTTATGTACTTAGATCTACATCTGTAGGTAGGTATTCGTCGCTGCTAATACCTAATTTTTATATCGGTTGATATTCCAAAGTTTACAGAATATAACTATATCAGTTGCTTGCTCCTCTCCGTCGGGACTTTTATTTTTCGAGATCATAATCCTGCCGCCGCTAGCGGCCATCTACGTTCGACAGTAAAATCTCCTCGTTACGAGGGACATTACATAGTTCGGTTTCGCGCCGAGAATATTTGATTACTGACTGGGGTTTTCCAAAAGTGCAGCATTAAATTATATAAATTGAAATTATTCGATGGGTAGGAAGGACTATGTTCAAAAATAGATCATACTAATTATTTATGTTTAAATTGTGCCTAAGTAAAAAATGCAACACTTTTGGAAACTGGTGTCTATACCGAGCGGCTAAAAGTTTCTAAGTATCCTATTAGATTATTTCAGAGACCGAGACCACTTGGATTTAAATTTTGAAATTGGTAATAATATAATGACGTCCATGTAGCTCTTCCGGTTACACCGAAAGTTGGCGTCAACTTTGTTATTTACAATGGAACACCCAGTTTATTATCGCATTTTTGGATTTTAGTGTTACTTTTATCAAGTTTCCCTATTCCTAAAGTTAACCATTTTCGATATATTTTTTTTTATATGTATATATTTTATAGTTTAAAACCCCGTGTTTTTTATATTAAGAAAGATAGAGCGGTCATAATCACAGGGGAGTCAGTTAAATTCATAAGCTTTCTAATCACATCTTCAGGGTTGGTGGTTGCTTACAGGGTGGTAAAAATTTAATACAATTTAGGTCAACTGCAAGCCATAAAAACTTGAATTTTTACATGGGAGACCCTGTATATTATGGCATTTTTGGATTCTACACTTTCGGTCACTTTCGGTCGGTATTACGCTCACTTTCATCAAGTTTACCTGTTTTCGAGACATTTAATTTTATTAAAAAAAAAAATCGAAAATCCTAACTTAAAACCCTGTGTTGTTTATATCAAGAACGATATAGAACGACAATATTCACAAGTGAGAGAGTTAAATCCATAAGCTGCATAAACTTTCTAATCATACCATCAAGGTTACCTATTGATGGATGCATGGATTGATGGATTGAATAATATACAGGGTGTTCCACTTAAAATAACAAAGTTGACGTCAACTTCCGGTATAACCGGAAGAGCTGCAGGGACGCTATTATTTATTTAAAGAGAGCATACCCAAAAACCTCAGAATACCAAATTTTAAAAATTAAATCCAAGTGGGCTCTGAAATAATCTGAATATCATTCATCTATACTATTATTTACAAAAATCACAAATGCTGTAATTTTGAATGGTTTGTATTAACTTTGCTGGATGCTGTCCCGGTTTTTATATTTTGCTTAACAAATTTTAATGTAAAATAAATAGAGGTTCTGATATAAAAATTAATAAAATAGCCCAAAGGAAAGTTTTTACCTTGAGGTATTACTAAAAGTTATATTTACGAAATGATTTTTTAGTGTTTTTCCAATATTTTCGTGGCAAACTAATTCCTTAAATTTACTAACACAAATGTCTTCTCATACAACGACAAATTATCCACGATGTTTCTAAATGGTACAATTAATACCCCTGATTTTGTGCTACTATAGGATAAGATTACAGAACGTGGCTTGTCTATTTGCTAAAATTGCTACAAATTTCACAGGAATGTTGTAACACATTTTCTTAAAAAATATTCGGTTACAAATATTGCGAGGGACAGCTACACTCACTATAATCATAATCTACCACAGGCATTTTTACAAAAAATAAAATAAAATAAAACATAAATATATAATCACTTGTTTTTCTCATTCTATATCAATCGCACCCAACACTTTACAGGTCGAGCGTGAGCTCCTGTGTAAGTAAACGTTTGAGTGCCGAACGGTACCCGAGTGGGGTAACTTATTTAATTCTTACATAACTAATATAACACTTTTTTTAATCTTCAGTCACTACCTGTATACACTATACTAACGTGCAATTTTTATATGATTATTAAAAAAAACATTTTTATAGTTTTTATTTGAGCCGTGTCTATTTATTGCTATTTATTTATATAAATAATTAGTAAAATTCGAGAATATCTATGTATTTGATCTTATTATAGTTATTCGTACATAATAAGAAAAGCTTATCTTTATATCCAAGAAATTTTAATAATTTCATTTTAATGGGCGGCTCATCAAAGTAATTTTTTTCAATAAACATGTCATATAACTGTCCTCAGGTAGGGTCACCGCATGTAATTAACTGTAACTAACCTTCCGCACACGCAAAAAAGACTCGCGGCAAGGCAAAGACAATCATTCGTCTATATTCTTTGGTATAGGTTTGGTAAACCGAAACTTTTAGTCCTTCCTCACATTTTTTAATATAACCTTTTGTATAGGATGCCGTAGAAAAATGAAGCATTCGTTTTGAGGTTTTAGGTTATATAGATACTTTTTTCTTAGGTAGGTACCAGTTTTGCAATACACATTTATTTAATCCCAGTATTATTTGTTAACTGTACATATGGAGATATTGTAACTGTGTCCAATTTTATAATTTTTTTTGGATTTTTCTAATATTACGAGTAGGTACCTACTACCTACTATGATGGTTTTAATAATAGCAGCGAGGTATAAATAGTGTAGTAAGTACCTAATAAGGTCTACTTTTATTTATTACATTATTGAATTCATTTATGTACACGGCATGCATAAGATACATACAAATTTCTTTTTTATAATGTAGTAAATATTTTACCCGAAATAGTAAGTTTAAAACAGCGTAGGGAGGTGGCTCAGTTGTAAGAGCATTACCTGTTATGCCGAAGGTCCCGAGTTCGATCCTCGGATGCCGTTTAAAGCCAAAGAACTTTTTATTCTACCAGAATATTAAATAAAAAATACAATAATGAAATTATTAACGTAGGAGAATTTATACTTCCGTGTAAAATTATTAAAATGATGTTTATGTTAAATCCATAGCGTTCGTTAGGTTACGTCTGACAACACTGCACTATTCTCTTAAACGTGTGCGCTTGAAAAATTAAATTCCTGTATAGCAATGCGAAGCGATAGTAGAATCCTGCACATGTAATCTATTGGTACTGTGAGGGCGCAACTTGCCGGGTTGAAATTACTCGATTTTGATTGGCTAATTGTCATCTTGTATATATGGTTGCATAAAATCAGGAAAAAGTCATACTTCAAAAAATACATTAGGTGAACTGTCATTGTAGATGTATAAGTCTCTGCTATTAGGGAAGTTTTGTCTGTTATTGTCACAAAAATTTTGTTGTGCGAAGTTTTCTGGTTGGTAGTTTGGGATATATGAATGTGTTTGTGGATGTACCGGTATATAACTAGTTGATGTCTGTGGGTGCATCTGATTTAATTTCGGTGTATGTTTTGGAATAAAATTAGTGTTTGATTTAAATTTAAATTGTTGAAAATTAAGTTCTTCTTGTACGAAGCTCATAGCTTGTTCAAGTGTTTCGGGATTTTTAAGTCTAATTACAAGTTGAATGTCGTATGGTAGATTATTAATGTATGTCTTTAGTGCAAATAAATCATAGTGATTTATTTTCATAATTTTTAAGTCCGCAAGTTCATCGGTTGCATTTAATTTCGAGAATAAGAGGCTACGTGTGTCTTGTATTCTCATGCCAAATTGTAATGGTGTAATGAAGTACATTTTATTTCGCCGTTTTAAAAGTAATATGCTACACCTGTAAATAAGTTTCCAATACAACGCCGTAAATAAACAACTATACCCAACATAAAATCTATTATTTCGACACCTGAAATAGAAGCCGAATGCGCGCGTATCCTTACTTCTGTTGTCCACGCGGACCTAGGAAATTTCAAGCGCTAAGAGTTTAGTTGCTGAGCCGCCGTCCGTGAAACTGGCCGCACTAACATATCACCGCGAGTCCCCAGATTCAGACTGGTACAACAAGTAAGTAAGAAATATTTTACAAGTATAAAAATCGGCATCGTGAAATTTTCCTAAGTATCAAAACAAATTGGGACAAAATGTATTTTTCGCCGTCTGTCCGTAAATTAGGCATAGTGAAATTTTTATAAGGATAAAAATAAATTGGGACCAGTTGTATTTTTCGCCGTCTGTCTACTTGATCAAATATTTTCAGAGTCCGTAAATTAGGCATAGTGAAATTTTTGTAAGGATAAAAATAAATTGGGACTTAGACGATTTGTCGACTGAACCGAATATTCTTCGAGTCCACAAGAACGTGGGGACTTTAATTATTTCTGATTTAGTGGTGTACAAGTATAAAATATACAAAGTCCGAGATTTCACTTCTGCGCATGTCCGAGGTTTTCGTAGAACCATATCCAGCTGGCAGCGACCCAGACATTCAGTCTGTGGCCGCATGACATCGAAGCAAGACCTGTCCGTCTACACCGCTGCTACCAGGAACTAGAGAGTATAAAAATAATTTTATACTTAAACGATTTTGTCGACTAAACCGAATATTCTTCAGAGTCCACAAGACCGTGGGGACTTGTAATTATTTCCGATTTAGTGGTGTACAAGTATAAAATATCCAAAATCCGAAATTTCACTTCTCCGCATGTCCGAGGTTTTCATAGAACCATATACAGTCGCGAACGACTCAGACATTAAGTCTGTGACCACTCTGCATCGAAGCAAGACCTGTCCGCCTACACCGCTGCCACTAGGACCTAGAGAAGAGTAAGTTAAAATTCGGCAAAGTCCACAAGCCCGTGTGGCCTTGTAAGTTTCACCGATTGTTGGCATACGATTGCAAAATATACCAAGTCAGGTATTGCACTTCTGCGCATGTCCGAGGTCTTCATAGAACCTCTTATACTACTGGCACCGACTCAGACATTCAGTCTGGGACCGCACCGCATACGAGCAAGACCTGTACATCTCCACCGCTGCCTACCAGTATCCAGAGAAGTAAGTAAACTAGTACAAGTCTCCAAGGGCATTGGGACTTGGTATAATTTAATCGACTTGTGTGACCTACGCCGAAATTATTACAAGTCTAAATAGGGAGCTACTGCGCAGGTATCAAAAGCTCTCCCACCAGCCATTCCAGTACCTGCTACTAGCTGGTGCCAAAGTATTCAGTCTTCACCGACCGCCCGACAGCAGCAGACGTGCCCAGGATAAGTAAGTACTCCCTTACGTAAGTAAGGGAGTAAGCTATACAACGAGTAGGGAACTGTCACTTGGCTATTGGACCGTATATGTTTGTGTACTAATTCTCTAGCTCTTCCAGCTTGTCGCCAGCTATATAACAATCCGAACCACTTGACTTGTCATTCATGCAGGTGGGGACGTTGTTCAGATAGCCACTGTATTTACTAATTTTCTGTCTCTCTTCCAGCTTGTCGCCAGCTATAGAACAATCCGAACCACTTGACTTGTCATTCATGCAGGTGGGGACGTTGTTCAAATAGCCACTGTATTTACTAATTTTCTGTCTCTCTTCCAGCTTGTCGCCAGCTATAAAACAATCCGAACCACTTGACTTGTCATTCATGCAGGAGGGGACGTTGTTCAGATAGCCACTGTATTTACTAATTTTCTGTCTCTCTTCCAGCTTGTCGCCAGCTATAGAACAATCCGAACCACTTGACTTGTCATTCGTGTAGGTGGGAACGTTGTTCAGATAGCCACCGTAGTTACTAATCATACCTTTATTTCAGCTATTGCCCCGTATATGTTTGAGCTCTAATCATAATTTTCATTACAGCTGATTACAACAGTTATAACGTAGACCATAGCCAAGTGTGTAAATAATCTCATAATAGTAACTTGCCTTTATTTGCTTATAAATAATTGCTTCCTCACCTGGTATCCACGCACGACCACCGGCCGTAATTGACCTAGTAGCTTATTAACCGCTGTACATAACTCCACGTATCTTGTTGCCGCTCGCTTGCACTTTGTAACCCCAGTGTGCTCACCTCCAGCTTGTTTACCCCGCACCTACGTATTGACCCAGTAAGAGACAACCCGTATTTTGAGTAGATTTGTAAATAGTAGGTCTAGAGACAATATATGTATAAAAGGTTTATGGGTGTATTATTACTATCTGTTGTGTGAAGTCTAATTTTCCCTATCGACCGACCTGGCGTACCGTATCTTCACTGAAGCCACCTGAGTGGTGTTCCTGCACTGTAAACAGGAACTGGCGCCCGAGGCAAAAGAGAAACCGATCCTCGGGCACTAACGTGACACTTCCTACCTGTGCAAATCGGGAAGTATCCGTCACAATGGGTGTTCATTTTTATTTATTTTAAGTGATAAGTCTTGGAACAATCTATACTTCGTTGGTCAGAGAATGTATTTTTTAATAAATCTTTTATTAGTTGCCAACTGTTTATTTCAGATCGAGAACAGATTATGTCTGCTGCTCGATTTCGCAATTTCGAATAAATATCTGTAGTATCTAGTAGGCAAATATTAATTGGAGCATTTACATTTGTTGTGTCTTGAAAAGCTTTTATTAAATTTTCGCAAGACAAAATGAACCTTTGTAGTAATCTAGGATTACCATCAAATGTAGGTATATTATCAGCTTGATAACGTAAAAGTGCGTAATTAATTTCAGCCATTTTTCTATTTTTTTTTATATATAGAAAACACCCTTTGAAGGGTATTTTGCTCTTATTACAATCTGATCAAAGGGAGATCAATGATTTGAGATCATTTTCCGAGATCCGAAAGATTTAAATTTGATAAGTTATCTAAAAGTTCTTCCAGTTTAATTATGTATATGTATTATGTATATTAGAATTTGTATTTATATTATATTTAAAATATATTAAGGCAATAAATGTAAGTAAAATTCAGTAAAATAGGTAATTTGGTGTTATGTAATAAAATGTTTCTTAGAAAATTATGAAGAGTTAAAGATGGCTTCATTTACAAGATATTTTCTAGCTTGGGTCAAACTTTTCTATACAAGATCACTCGTAGTCTTAGAAAAGTGAGTACACTGTCTTGTTGCTTCGAGGGTTTGTGTAACTAGTACACGTGCAAAGCCTCAAGATGTCTTGTTTGCTTCGGATAGGGTGGATATAGCGATTATAGCCCGTAATTTCACAAATAAATGGAAATATTAACGTAGCTACAATTTCTCCACAGCCTAATCACTGATGTCTTCTTTTCTTGAAGTTCAGGGCTTGTGCCTCTCAAATTACTTCTTAAAATTAGTCTTTTTAACATTAATCTTCTCATATTTCTTTTTAAAATTAGTCTTCTTAAAAATAAATGTCGTTGAAGAGACTAGGCGATAGATATCCTGGAACGATTTTCCCTCTTCTGTGACTGATCATGATGATCGGCTAATTACCTGGCCTGATTGCCCAGTGATTACAGAGAATGTAATCGGTAATTAGGGTGACTTGCTAAAATTACTTGTCGTCTCGTCTTCTTGTTTGGCTACTCAATTCATCAAATGGGAATCTTCTCGTTTGGCTACCTATATTCACCAAACTGGAAATTTCTTCTAGTGGGATCTTCTGGTAATTTAAGGATTGAAATCCACTCAAAATCAACGATTGATTTGATATTACCGATCCTACCGACTGCGCCAATTTCGGGCGTGGACCGAAAAAATAAGTTATTAAAAAGAAATAACTTTATTTCAGACACTTGGTACGAACAGAGTAATCTTAAAAGTGAGCTTAACAATGAATTCTTCATATATTTATAATGTTTTCTTATCGCTAGACGCTAGACCTGATGTATGCAGTTTTGAGAGATGAGGCACGTACGGATGATGTAACTTGCGTCTACGTAAAATTGTTTGGTATAAACTTATTATTTATATTAACTACGGATTTAGTTCACAATTTGATTCATGTGAAGAGATTTTTTAAATATACTTACGAGTAAAACTTGAATTGAATTGAAAAATTGAAAAAAAATAAAGATAGAAATTTGCCGGGTATTATTATTGAAGCGGCAAGTGTTAGTCATAAAACACTCGATAAAACATAAAACGACAGTTGAACAGAATTTATTTAAGATATGTATTTAATAAAAAACTGGATTTGTGGGTTTAATACAAAAAAATGCATTGTTTTGTATTCCTTGTGTAATTTTTGGCGGCGATAAAGCATGGCCGGAGGTAGAGGTGACGTAGTAAGTACACTTGATTGAAAAAATAAAAAAGCATGACAACTCGAAAAGACATTTTCATAACAGATTAGAATTAGCTTTATTGGGAACTACTAATATTATACCTTCATTATATTCAACTTATTGAATAAATTATTTACAAAAATATAATGACAATGTAATAAAAATATGTTCTATATAAGATTACAAATTGCATCAAATTTTGCGGAGCTTTTGAATTGGCGATGAGAGGGCATTACGAATCTGATACAACGAATTGTAGAATCGAATTAACTTTTTAGAAAATAGGTAAAAATCAACATTTGCAGAACACCTGCTTTATTTCATCACAAGCAGCCCCTGCCTATAAGTCTTTCTCTTAGATATGCTTGTTGCATAGAGTAGGTATTGATATTGAAATCAAAATGATCTCACTTTGTTAAATTCCAACTAGTTTCCGGGTATCTATAAGATGTTTGAAAGTAGATAGGGTAGTAGTAATCTTAAATTTTAATATCCATATCATGTACAGTTCTTATAGGCAAATTCTCATGTGTATATTTTAAACGAAATATAATAGGTATCTAATATTAAAAATAGAAAAGTATATAATAGGAATTATATACTTATACCTACTTATTATTATTTTCTTTAAGCAGTAGCGAGTAGTACAACCTATGTTGTACCTAATACATATAGCTGTACTATCAGTATTTGGTAGAAATAATATGATTACAAAAATGAAAATGATAGTATCTGACTACTTTATTTTACTATAAAACGGATGAGGTATGTATTAATTTACGTACTACTTAGCTTTTACCTAATTAAATATTCTTTGTCTGTAATCCTAACGTCCAGAGAGAGACTAACTGTAGAAATTCCCCTTGCAATGTGGTTTATTAGGTAGGTACCTATGGTACCTAGTGTTTAATGTTTTAGGATTATAAAACATACGGACAATATTAGATCTTTACGTTTTTAGAAACACAAAAATGTTAAATTTCTCAATAGGTAGGTACCTACTCGTAACATCACTTGAGGAGACTGATATATTGATCATATTTATTTATTTTCATTGCAGGAGGTCAAGGAAGACATTTTCATTGCAAGTGCTCAAGGAAGACATCAGAAATAAAAATACCTTAGTAGATAGGTAGGTAGGTAGGTACCTAGTAATATTCATAAACTATATTTTTTATTTGAACACCTATTCGGAATACACTTTAGAAGTAACATATAATCAAAAAATACATGGTATTACTATTATACAAAATTTATGTTTTATAATAAGATTTGCAAATAAATTTGAGAAGACCGTGCTTTTTTAAGTACTCTTTATGATATTGCCTTCTGCAGTATTTTAGCCCTCAATTTTTCAGTTAATATTTCTTGTACAAGTAAAACACAATCCTAATGTGACACTTGCTTCATTAGTATCTTCAACTTCATTACTAAATAGCTTTCGAACCTAGGTTCAGAAGCTTTATACTCCTCAAGGTTCTCAAAAGTATTTAATTTTGACATTTTTATATTTAACAATACATTTATTTTTGGTTTGCAATAATTTTTTGAGATATCAGTACATAATTTACAACTTGTTCTGAATTATTCTCCTTAACAGTTGACGTTATATCTGCACGATTTTTCCATTTTTGAATATTAGGCAAGTCCTCTTTTCAGTTTCTCTTTTATGATCTGTCGTTGTCGTTGATTTAGTTACTTTATTTTCTGGCGTATAAATGTTTTTTGTGGTCTTTGTTTTCTTTGTTTTAACTGTCTTCTATTTGTTTTCTTTTTCAATATTCTTCATCAATCTTGCAACTCTTCTTTTTTCTTTCTAGATCTTCATTAGTTTTCTCATTTTTTTCAAATATGTGTTTCCAATCACTTGATGTAATTACATAGGGTATTTCTATCTTTGTACATTTAGACTTATTAGAAATTAAAAAAGAATGTTAATAATAATACCTCCAGTGTGGGCTGTGTGGTCTCGGAAATGTTTCCTTTAATTTCAAATTGTTTCCATAGTTTATTCAAAGCATTATTTGCATATTGTAATTGATTATAAGTACTGATTGACTTTTTCAAATTCTTTCATGGTTTCTTCGCCAACAGTTTCACAAAATGCGTTGAAAACTAACATCGGGGATTTTGTAGAATCGATTACTTCTTCAGCATTGATAGATTTACGACCAATGCACTTATTGTAATTAATATTAGATGGATTCCATGGAAACAATCCACATAATTTGAAACCATTTATAGAATTTGAAGATGAGCATGGATGGATGGAATTTTTAATATGGGTGCAAAATTTATTTTTGTAAGTTGTTTATTTGGATATTCTTTTCTCCAGATTTCTTTGATGAGTTTAAATGCTGCTAAAACGGCTGGTTGCAGCAACCTCATTGCATTGGGATCCAATGCCACAAGAATAATTTTCAGTTTGATGCAGAACTCACTTAAAGCATAGTTAAATGTGTCTTATGACCATCTTACAAACAGGATAATGGGAAATTTTACATTTCTTTTTACAAGGTATGGATGAAGAACGTTCACAACGTACACATAAAATACGTCCACATAATGGGTGGATGAAGTCCACCCATTGTCACTTATGCCTATACCCCAACCTTTTCAACAAGAGAGTGTGGCAGTCGTTTGTATGGGTACACAATCATTAGTGGTGCTGTATTACCATTGGCTCCAAAAGTGAACATGACCGTAATATTAGATTTGGCGGCCGTTCCATCAATTCATATACGTCTTTTGACCCCCTTAACGCCAATACCCTGCTAAGCACCAAGGAGCAAGCATAAAACAAGTTTTACTCCGTTGTACACTGTTGAGGGATCAGACATTTTAAGTTGACTTTTTTATCGGTAAAACTCATACGATTTTTGTGATCACAATCACAATATTTTTATAACATTAGCACATCCATTATAAAATGTGGTGTAAAATTTTTATTTTGGTAATCTGACAGTTCATCATATTACGAGAAATTGCTCATATTATTTTACGAAATTAAAATATAAAACTATTGAAGGATTAAATAAAAATGTTTGCTGTACTGCCAATAACTAGAAGGAAATTACACTTTTAAATATCTAGTCAATGACTGGAATTCTGTCAATTATTCCTCCAGTCAATAGTCCAGTCAATATTTTGGCTATAATCAACGTTATTTCATGATATTGCCAATTTTAAACAGTTCCCATAACCTCAATCTAATTCGATAACATAACATAAACGCATATAATGTATATTCACAATATTTACTAACAATAAAATAACCTGCATACCTTAAACGAATTCACTGTTTTCTTTCTTCGCCATTGCACCTCAAACTTTATTTTATTTCTGAGAGAAAATGACAACAAGAATGGCTTAAGTGACTGGTGACACACTCTATTGAAATATTTAAGCTCTGTAATAAAATGCGGGATTGAATATATTCAGTTGGAAACAATTTATGAGTAATTTAAAGACAGAATGCCAATAAATGAAAGATGGCCATTAATTGGTGTGTTTACCCTATCAAGCCAAACTTCTAAAGTTTGCCCGAAAAAATTATATTGATGAGCCATCCATACCACTGTATGACATAAGGGTTCGCGAACATAATTATACAAGTTGATAAGTCTACATTACATATGCATGGGACAACGGTCACCGGATTGATTGGACATAGGCTAATACTTTACAAAAAGAATAAAAATCAGTTAAAAGAGAATTAAAAGAAAATGTTTTTATTAAACTTAATGGTGATAACTGTATCTCGTCAGAAACATTATTCTTGGATAAAACGTGGCTTCCTCTACTCCAGAAGGATATTATGAACAGCATGATTCAAAATTATGACATAAAAAAGAGCTTCCTTTATACGAAAAATTATAGGTTTATTTTTTATATCTCTACACAGTTGAGAGAAATTTAATCTTAATAGTTTCAATAAATTTAGATTTCCCATGTGTTTTATTGTTGAATTAAATGAAAAAAAAGTTGGCTGGCGTTAGGTGGACGCCATTATTTTAGGTGAGAGGGGCATGCCCGAAAATCATATTGCCCAAATTTTCAAAATCAAAATCGAAGTAGTCTCTGAAATAGGTCTAATATCGCCGTGGGGCATCCTGTATAGCAGGAGTATTTTTTTTAAATCTTCTTAGCAGATAATTTATAAAATACATCGTAATATTGAAAATATTCTTTCACAGGATTTATAGGTCGTTAAATAAAAGGTTGGATATGAGAATGTTATGAGATTCTTTGTTACTATAGAAAAAATGCAATTCTCAGAATATAGCAGACGAAAAACCAGAGGTGTATTTTGAACATTCCTCAACATGTTTTTGAATACTGATATAATTAAGAACGAGCTGCCTTCGGATGATAGCTGTGTATTTTTGACATGGTGTTCAGTATAAAAAATATAAGTTTTATGTATTTTTGAATGATTGATGCATTTATGAAAATTACAATATCGAATGCCACACAAAAACAGTCTTATTAAAGTTTTCCATTTCTTTAGTTTCTTTATTTCTCGAGTAAATTTAAATATTAGTACCTAATTCGCAGATTATGTACATTATGTACCTACTACTGAAACAATAAAGAGATAATAGTTGCGGTTTAATCTTTAGTATTATATCTTTATATCTTACTTTATTATTAATTTTAATTTTATTTGAACAATGTCAGTAGGATACATTAACTTATTAATTATTTTTATCAAGTATAGAATTTAACAAAATACATCGGTATGGTTTAGGCTAACATCCTTTAAAAATGACGTGGCTAAAATTATGCTTTAAAGCGCCAATTCAAAAATAGTGATAGATTACTTCCAAAACGTTCTTTGGTTAAAAATAAATTATTATTAAAGCAAGCAACGAAAAACCGAGTCTGTAAATAATTTAATAAATTTATTTTATTTTATCAGGAAATCCGGCGTTACTACAACTGTCTTCTGACTCTTTGAATAAAACTAAAAGCATTTGCGGTAAACACTTTAGAGATGAAGATTTTAGAAATAATTAAAAAAAAAAGGTTGGTAATAGGTGCTGTTCCTATTCCTTATTCAGAAAATGACCAACCATCCACATTAGCCAGAAATAGTCCAGACTTAATAGTTATGAAGCCATTTATAACGTATGAAAGAAAATATTTGCAATGTCTCCTACCACAACTACATCAAAAGATTCGAAACATATTTCAAGAATATTTCCAACTACAGGTAGATTTCTTACAGACAAATAAATATGCCAGGGACTATTTTACCCAATGCTGTAATCGATACTACAAAAAATATCAGAAAACTGATGGAAACTATAAAAAACAAAGGAATATACTTTAAAAAATAAAAAGTCAGTAATGTCCAGACTCAGAACAAATTTACTAATATTTACTAGCATAATATTGTAGTGTAACATAGGTACCCAGGTCCGTTCAACAAAGTTGAATGAAGTAAATTAATTATGGCCAGTGCGAAGATTTATTACCTACGTTGTGTTTATTGCTATGATTTAGAATAACTATTATTAACTTACCTCTGATGCTCTAATTAGTCACTGAATAGGGAGATTTAAGGAAGGTGAAAATCTTAAATAATAATAATAACAACAATTCGTAAATACACCTACTTTAATGTATTACTGAACAAATACCAGTGCCGTACTCAGCCTTGAATTCGCGGAGGGAGAGAGCACGGCGGAGAAACATCCGGTCTCAATTCAAACGAATCTCTGTCACACTGTTGAAAGGTGATAAAGAAAATAATACATACACACCTTTATGAAATATTGAAGTACTCGAATTTACAGTATCACACATACATTCTCAATAAGTATCTAACAGAATACTACCGTAAGTTCAAGTGGTATGTAGTAAAATCCTGGATTTTGATAAGAACACAATATCAATCTCAACAGTATAACTTCGATTCAAACTAAACACATATAATACACAAACAAGATAACTAAATCAAGATAATTAAATTATCTTACCTCAAATATAAGCATACTATAAATCGAACGAGTATACAAACACATTATACAGGGTGTTCTACAAGCTCTATGACAAACTTTGACAGAAGATAGCTGGGTTAATTCTAAACATTTTTTATTAGTGAACTTGGATCCAATTCGTTTTTGTTTAGAAGTTATAAGTATTTAAAGAATCATATTTTCATACTTCAATCAAAAGTCGGTAGGCTGATAAATAAAAATGCCAGTTGATACGATAATAATTATTGTTTCTGTCATTTTAGTTATTTATTTGACACTTTGTGTAAAAGGTATAAATTATAAATGCATTTATTCACAACTGAGGAATATGCAGATATTATGTTTGTATATAGGTATTCCAATGGGAACGCCAGACAAGCAGCTCCAGAATATCGACGCAGGTATCCAAATAGGCACCAACCTGCCCACACGTTTAGTGCATCATTTCGTAGACTTCGAGAAGCAGGTAACCCCACTCCAAAAAAAGCCATTCATCCTATTGAAGTAAATGTACAAGGTGAGGAAAATGTAATAGATACTGTCCTTGATAACCCTTCAATTAGTGTATTTTTTTTCAATTTTTATTTATGGGGACACATGAAACAGATGGTCTAGCATGTTGAAATCAATACCCATCAGCAGTTACTTGAAAGAATTCAAGATGCAGCTAACCAAACAAGAAATGATCCAAATCTCATCGGTCAAGTGACCGAATCTTTAGTTCGTCGAAGTAAGGCTTGCATTCAAGCCGAGGATTCAAGTTTTGTTATTTTTATTTATTTTTATTTTTATTGGTAATTGTTGGTTTTAGTTATAGGAGTGAGCGACATTTGAGAATCGCCCGGTATGCTTGTAACTTCTAAACAAAAACGAATCGGACCCATGTTCATTAATAAAAAATGTTTAGAATTAACCCAGCTACCGTCTGTCAAAGTTTGTCATAGAGCTTGTAGAACACCCTGTACAATAATATTAGGATAACAAAAGAAATAATTGAAGTGAATTCATGAAGATGAATATAATTAAATAAGAAATTGTATTATTTAATAATTAATAATAATAAAAAAATTACATTAAACACAAAATATGATATATCATAAAATCAACATACATATCAACAAGTACTGTACTAACCTGTAAATTAAATAGTTTCTCCGAATTCACCAATACACAATCCACAAAAAAATAGAGAACTAGATCAATAGTAGAGGTAATTAGTATGACTTGTTCGAGGCACTCCTAAAACCACCCTCCCCTTTTCGACCCGCGTTCCCGTGTCTATCTCATTACCGTCCTCGTCAGCAACCCTTTCCCTCCTCGTGCAGCAAGCGTGTGCTTCTTACCAAGTGTTATTCATTCGGGTTACAAAAACAAATAATGTTCAAGTTACCAAAACAAAATAATATTGAAAGAGATGGTTCCTCTTAATATAAAGTACCCAGTCTAAAAATTCAAGAGTATTAACAGAAATGCAACTATTTCACAAATTTAATAAACCATGGACGTAAAAACAAAAAGAATTTGCTCTTTTAACATTTTACAAATCCCGTCGACGTATAATTTTCTGCGTAATAAGTTAAACATTGTTCTACCTGGTATAAGCACAATTCGCAAATGGATTGGATCAGCTAAAATAGAAACGGGATTTACACCAGAATTGTTTTATCAAATTAAAAAGAAAGCGGAAACTATGGAAGATGCTGAACACTTCACCTTACTTTTTGACGAAATCAAGATAAAAATTGTTTTAGAATATTTAGAACTTTTAGACTGCGTAGAGGGCTACGAAGATTTAGGACAAGTATTTGGCAAGAACAACACAATGGAAACTCAAATTATGTTATTTCTGGTTCGTGGTATTTACATTTACTCTAAATGGAAAATGCCTTTAGGATATTTTGTTTCCGCCCCATCAATGAACCATAATATTCTAGAAGACATTATACCGGAAGCTATAAATAAAACTTTAGAAGCGGGCCTACATGTTAAAGTGGTAATTTGTGATCAAGGACAAAATAATCAGTCAGCCTTGAAAGGCCTTGGAGTGATTGAGGTTGAACCATTTTTTCATATGAATGTCAGAAAAATATTTGTTAGGTATATTCGAAATTCTTCACATTTATAAGAATATAAGGACTCATTTCATAGATAATGATTTTATGTTCCGCGGTAAAAGAGCTTCTTTCCAAAACGTTAAAAAAATCTATGAAATTGATAAAAAAAGCAAGACGAGCAGATCTCTTTTAAAGTTGACGCCCGCTCATATAAATCCTTCTATTTTTGAAAAAATGAGGTGCCACTTAAATGCCACATAAATTTGGCATTAAAAATAGATAGTATTGAGGAGAAGACACAAAAAATTTGGAAAAAAACATCAAGGTGTTTGGATGTCATCGAGGCAGGTGCGGACACAGTAATTGCTAGAAGTAATAAGAGTAAATGGAGTGACATTGTTAAATTAAATAATCCTCTGTTGATAGTTAAACCTAAAAATAATTCTCAAACCACTAGCACCACAAAAAATGTTGTCACAGAAAAAATTAAACCTTCTGATAGTGCTATCTCTATTAAAAATGTAAAAACAGGTACTCACGGCAGCATTTGCATTGAATGTAAGGATGAGGAGTCACTAGGAAAATTAAAAGACGCTGCCGTTTCTAATCTTGCTGACGAGTATGAAGTACAAATTCCAGAATTAAGAAATCTTAAAATAATTATTGTAGGGGTACATGAAAAGCATATAAATGATGAAAATGAGTTAATTACTAACATAAAAAATAATTTTCGAGATATGGTCAGTTCATAAAAAAGTATGTACATTCCGGAAAACAAAAAATTTAACATTTTAATAATAGAACTATCTGTAAATGCATTTAATTATTTTATGAAAGAGAAAAGAGTGTTTATAGGATGGGAAGGTTATCCCGTATTTGAATTTGTTGGTGTCACAAGATGTTTCAAATGATGTACGTACTAATTCTGCCTCTTTCAGATTTCGCCGGGCTGTAAAACAATTAGTCGCACACGACCTGTTATTCAGGCGAGTGGACACGTTGTTAGGATAGGATAGCTATTGTGTAATTTGTGTACTAATTCTCTGTCTCTTTCAGATTTCTCCGGTCTATAAAACAATCCGTCGCATCTGACCTGCTATTCAGGCGGGTGGACGCATTGTTAGGATAGGATAGCTATTGTATGTTTACTAATTCTCTGTCTCTTTAAGATTTTGCCGGTCTATAAAACAATCCGTCGCACACGACCGTTATTCAGGCAGATGCAGTGCAGGTGTTTATAAAGCTAAAATTTGTAATGTACGCACATTTTATTATAATGTGCAATTTTAGGTCAAATTATCAAACATTTATATTGGTCAATAAGTGTATTTGTGAGGTAACCAAAAAAGATATCCTGTTATATGGATGGACTTTAGGGTTCCGAAAACGATGCTTCAAGTTCTAGTTCCAAAAGATATACGGAAAATTTTTTCCTTATTATGCAATGATAAAAACTGCACGCAAAAATGTCAGTGTAAAAAAGAAAGGGTATTTTGTAGCTCAAATTGCAAACGCAAAATGAATTGCATTAATATTAATCGCGAAACTGAAGAAAATTAAACTGAAGCTGGAGATCCTGATGACGATACATTTTTCGAAAATAATTTGTTTTAATTTTGTTTTGATACTGGCGTAGTTTTCCAGTTTTTCCAAAACTACGTCAGTGTTACCTACCAAAGGATCCAACACCTTTCAAAATTTTGTTTTGTTTGTAAAAATTTTTATTTAATACTCTTTCCACAATTATCTATTATTTTTCTAAATCATTACAATTTTTTAGAAGAAAATTAACAACTTACGATTTTTACCCAATCGCAATTTTTGAAAAAAAAAACATTGAAATAGCTCTTTGCATAAGAAAGTTATGGCGAAGTGAGTTTAAAAAAATATTGGCAATTCGTTGTTTTTTTTAAATATTACTGTTTTTGTAATATAGTTTTCAACTTTTTTTAATGAAATATATACAAAAAAAAAGGAAACTGGACTAATCTTTTAGTAGTAGAAAAAATCAGGTGTTTTTTATTTTTGTATAAAAACTTTTTATACAAATTTGGCAAATTTGTGAAGGTTGAGTGTGTCACAATTTTTATAGTGCACCTCCCAAGCATTTTCCCCGTTTTTTTTAAAAGGGAACTGGTCGTATCACATCCTGTGAGGCTGTGAAAACTTGGTAAGCCTACATGCCAATTTAAAATTAAATAAAATTCACAATTTTTTTTGAAATGACGTGAATAGGAATATATCTTTTTTTGTTAGTTGTCATATTTGTGTGACCAGTTTCCATGAATAATTCTTTGGTATTACTATTACTAAAATTTTCGCCAGTAGGATAATAATAAATTAATAGTACTAGAACATCAGTGTCATCACACTTTACGACTAGTCTACCATTTGATTGGAGGATAGCATGTGGAAAATAATCCTTATATATCAGAAATACATTAATAATTGTCTATCATCACCAAATATTAAAATTTGTTCAAATAAAATCAGCACAAATGTTTCAACAATTATAAATAAAACAAAACACAGAATTTTTGAGAATAAAATGTTCGATATCTAAATTGTTGTTCTACTTTCTTTAGAAAAAAAGTTATGAGACTTCAAAGTTAAAAAAAATGTTTCCCTATTTTTTCAGTTTTTTGCCTATATTTTTGGTCTCGACCAATGGAGAGAGTCGTCAATTTTCATTTTCTATATAAAAAGATATGATTTTCCAAATGGTGAAGGTCCCATTTGGTTATACCTCGGTTTTTTTTCTGTGCATTCTAGACCGGGCTTTCCGACGGACTACATTGTTAGGATAGGGTAGCCCTGTATAATTTGTATGTATTAATTCTCTATCTCTTTCAGATTTCGCCGGTCTATAAACCAATCCGTCGCACACGACGTGTTATTCAGCCGAGTGGACGCATTGTTAGGATAGGATAGCCACTGTATAATTTGTGTAACTAATTCTCTATCTCTTTCAGATTTCGCCGGTCTATAAAACAATCCCGTCGCACACGACCTGTTATTCAGGCGGGTGGAGGCATTGTTAGGATAGGATAGCCACTGTATGTACTAATTCTGTCTCTTTCAGATTTCGCCGGTCTATAAAACAATCCGTCGCACACGACGTGTTATTCAGCCGAGTGGACGCATTGTTAGGATAGGATAGCCACTGTATAATTTGTGTAACTAATTCTCTATCTCTTTCAGATTTCGCCGGTCTATAAAACAATCCCGTCGCACACGACCTGTTATTCAGGCGGGTGGAGGCATTGTTAGGATAGGATAGCCACTGTATGTACTAATTCTGTCTCTTTCAGATTTCGCCGGTCTATAAAACAATCCGTCGCACACGACGTGTTATTCAGCCGAGTGGACGCATTGTTAGGATAGGATAGCCACTGTATAATTTGTGTAACTAATTCTCTATCTCTTTCACATTTCGCCGGTCTATAAAACAGTGCGTCGCATCTGACCTGCTATTTCGGCGGGTGGACGTATTATTAGAATAGGATAGTTAGTGTATGTACTAATCATACCTTTTATTGCAGTTATTGTCGCCGATCTATAAAACAATTAGTCGCATACGACCTGTTATTCAGGCGGGCGGACCCATTGTTAGGATAGCACTAATCATACCACAGAGGACACAGACCAGAGGCGAAAGCTTGCGGCGGTGTCTTTGATGTTTAATGGCCCATTTTCGATACCAGTTACGTCTACACTGAGAGAAATAATTGCTTAATTCTAACAATACCACCTTACTATAGGTACTCTGAAAGAAGTGTTTAATGATTATCGTTAACAACTTTTGTAGATTAAGTATATCAATACAATAATTCACCTTATGTAATGTAACTAAACCACAGAGGACCTAGAACAGAGACGAAGGCTAGTGGCGGCGTCTTTGATGTTTAATGGCCCATTTTCTGTACCAGTTACATCTACACTAAGAGAAATAATTGCTTAATTCTAACAATACTACCTTACTATACTCTGAAAGAAGTGTTTAATGATACTTGTGGTTGTGACTGATATGTTATATTACTTATATTACTAATGTCATTCAGTTTTTTGTTTTATGTATTTTTAATAAATGTTTCATGTCATTTATTGCAAATAAAAGATTTATTATTATCCATATGTGATCTTGTATTTTTTATTATTCCCAGAAAATAACCCGAATAAGTTGCAGATCATTATTAGAATTAGGAAAATTATCAAAATTTTGCTTATAAATGTACCTATGCTTTTATTAATAACTGAAGTAGTAATACAATAATTATTATTTTCCAACTGATATTTTTTACACTGGTTTTGTAAAATCAGATGCATTTTTAATAACAATCACCAGTATACAACATATTTTTAAGCAAGTTCTAACAAAAAAAGCCATAAATTTGAACACAGCGCAAACTTTACATGCAGACCAAGATACCTCCAAGCTTTGTAAGATTATTTCCTGTATTAGAATAATTTAGAGGTACATCTCGATGATAAAGCACATGGACTATTTATTTATGTCCATCTATATTAAATAATTTAATATTTAATTCATTTATTCTTATTCTGAATTTTGTTGGTGTGCACTGCAAATTTTTTGCACTTGCAACTACAATAATTTGCTACTAATATACTTATGTATTAGTACAGTCTAAACAGCAGACTTAAAGGAAACACAAATATTGGTAATGTAGCTTAGTTACATTACATAAGGTGAATTATTGTATTGATATACTTAATTTACAATAGCCCTTAAATATAATCATTAAACACTTTTTTCAGAGTATAGTAAGGTAGTATTGTTAGAATTAAGCAATTATTTCTCTTAGTGTAGACGTAACTAGTACAGAAAATGAGCCATTAAACATCACTAGCCTTCGCCTCCGGTCTGTGTCCTCTGTGATCATACCTCTTATTTCAGTTACTGTCATCGGACTATAAAACAATTCGTCACACACGACCTGTTATTCAGGCGGATGAACTAACTTTTAGGGTAGCTCCAGGTACTCTAGGGTAGGGTAGTTAGGGTAATCATAACTTTCATTCCAGCTGGGCCCTTGCATTACAACAGTTGTCACGTAAACAATAGCCAAGTGTGTAAATAATTTAATAGTAGTAGCTTGCTTAGTATTTGCTTATTAATTGCTTAATGGTTGCTTTTTAATAACTGCTTCCTCACCTGGTATCCACGCACGACCACCGCCACTAGTTGACCTAGTAGCTTGTTACCCGCCATAGATGACTCAGCTTAGCTTGTTGCCACCCGCTTGCACCTTTTTACCCGGTTGTGCTCACCCTTTGCTTGTTTACGCCGCACGTGTGTTTTTGAGCCAGGAATAAACTGCCCGAATTCTGAGTAGTTTTGCACATAGTAGGTATTAACTCAATAAATGTATTGAAGGTTTATTGGTATATTATTATTATTTGTCCTATGAACTCTAATTTTCCCTATCGACCGCCTGGCGTACCGTATCTTCACTTAAGTTACCTGAGTAGTGGTGTTTCTGCACTATAAACGGGAACTGGCCCCCGGGGCAAAATAAGAGAGAAACCGACCCTCGGGCTTAAAAGTGACACTTCCTATCAGCAAATCGGGAAGTATTCGTCACAATACTTCAACAAATGCAGTGGCGTAACAAAAACTGAGTGGGCCCTCCCTGTAACCGTTTTTAGTGGGCCCCCCACTTTTTACAATGAGTGGAAAAATTTGGATTTACACAATTCTCAATTTCATTTTCATTGCCATCAGGGTTACGAATTTTTTAATTAGTTCATTGTGATATTTAACTAGGGTTAAACCTACATACATAATAAAATAGCAAACAATTCAAATTTGTTGGATTAGATAGGTAGGCATATCATAGAAAAGATTATTATATAAGTGATACATATAGTACCAAATCAAAATTTTAAAAGAGTGTTATGTTACGCAACGTGATAGTTGTAAACGAGTCTCATAGAATCCAAAAGACAGAAAACAGCAAAGCACATTAACACAAACGACCAGATCGTCTACAGTTTTTTTTGCGAAATCGTTTATAATTTCATCGATATTTAATGTTTTAACGAAATCAAGTTTAATTCTGATTAAAGATAAATCAAAAAGGCGTTGTTGATCCATGGTGTTACGTAAATAGGTTTTTAGTATTTTCAGTTTCGAAAACGAACCTTCGGCTGATACTATTAACTGATAAAGTTAGAAATAACATTACTGCACTAGATACATCTGGCAAATTTGAAGAAACACACTGGTTTTTTTATTAATAGATGATTCGCAAGCTCAAAAAGTGTTTTGAATTTTGAAATACTATCTCCAAGGCACTTTCTGAGGCTTAAAATCTGATTGGGAAAGTTAATGGGCAAGTCTTTTTGGTAAATAATTTGTAAATTTCGAAATAATTATATTTCGAAGAATATAATTCTTCTTCACTTCATGATATAAGAAAATAAAATTATTCTGTATGGCATTTATAGGTACTTTCAAACCTTATTTTCAACTGATTAGTAAGAATATCTTATGTACAAAAAATTTTTATTTTGAACAGTTGTTCGACATCGCTGAATCTTTCCTAATAATTCATCATAAAATTTTGTAACTGTCTTCTTTATTTTAAAACACAGGCTTAATGTTGAAGGAATTCGCCAAAACCACTGGTTTTGCCCTGGTATCTGCGAGGTTTGTTCTCATATAGAGGATTTTTGTTAAAGTTCAAAACTTCTTTAATAAATACTGATACTGGCTGATTATTTTGTCTCTTTGAACACCTATTTTTCATTAATCATATAAAAAACAAGCTCTTACATGTATAGCCGATTTTTCGTGGTCCTTTTCTTTTTTGGAAAATCCTTACCAATCTTTAACTCCTCTGCACTATGAGTCTCTAAAACTTTCGTCGTTACTATCTGCAAAAAGCTAAAGTTACAAAGGCTCAAAAAGATCGAGAAATCGCATTTAAGAAATTTAGGATGACGGAAAACGACGGATTACGTTACAGGAACTGAAGTTACGAGCATCAATGCAACAGAAAAACGAAATTTCTGACGTGTACGACGATCAAAGAGTGCGCTTAAATAACAATAATAAGAATGAGGAATGTCCTCCAAACGCACGTAATACGAATGAGGAAAGTTCTCCAACGCACTTAATATGAATGATGAAAGTCCTCCAAATGAATGTAAAAGAACCGAGAAAAGTCCTCAAAACATACGTAAACTTGCAAGTAACGTTGAACGTACTTTACCAGGTAGGAAATGCACCACTTTTCACGACGAGGTACTTACAGAGGGAAAAAGTCTTCCTACGAAAGAACATGAAATGTTGGTATGCCAAAGAAAAAGTTCCCAGCGATTAAAGCAGTTAAAACAATTACGTAAAAGACCCGCAATACGACGTGAACCTACCTGTAGCTTCTTTCGAAGTATGACGGTTGTGACGTGAATTATATATATATATATATACACTCAGTTCCAAATTGGTTAACTTCAAGGTCCTGTAACTTTTATACTGGTAAACCAATTAGAAACATTTTTGTGTGTGTGTAGCTTAACTCATTGCTAATGGATTAACTAGTTAATTAATTAGTTAACTCATTAACTCATTCAAAATAATGGAGAAATTCAGCGACATGTTTTTTATAATTTTTTTGAAATACCCTGTGCATTACACTAGTACTTGAATAAAAAATCTATACGATCCTGTTGAAATTCCTTAATGAACATTTTGTTTTTTTGTTCATTGTTTTATCTTAAAAACTGACGAAATTAGAGAATATTTACTGGAACCGTATTTGTAGCAAAAAAATCACCTTTACATTACGACTGCAGCATTGATTGAAGCATTGAGTAGGCTTTGAAAAAGAAACAGTAACATCTCCAAGCAATCATATTTTAACATTTTGTTGACATTGTGAATGTCATCAAAACATAACGTATTTTGTGTTTGAAATCAAAATGCCATTATACCCGAATAGAATGCAAGATTGGTTGCTTTAGTGAGTGATGGTCGTAGTACACGATACACTGCTCGTGCAGTAAGAATTCCGGAAACAACAGCTCGTAGAGCCATTCGAAAGTACGAAGAAACTGGAAGCACAGCTCGAAAAGTGGGTTCTGGTCGTCCCCGAAAGACGTCCTGTAGAGATGATCGTTTTCTGAGGTTGCAGATTTTACGAAATCGGTCTAACACAGCTGTGAATGCACAGCAAGACCTCCGACAAGTTCGAGGTACAATAGTTAGCAAACAGACTGTTTGTAGACGGCTACAGGAAATAAATTTGAAAGCCAGAAGACCTGCAAAAGGTCCTAAATTATTACGAGCGCACCGTGCAGCGCGAAGAAATTTTGTTCAAAATTATGGACAATGGAACAATGAAGAATGGTCTGACGTCTTATTTACTGACGAATCACGATTTTGTCTCAATATGGTAGATGGCCAAAAGCTAGTATGGCGAAGAACGGGAGAAAGGTTTAATCAAGATTTGATTAGAGAATGTGAGAATTTTAATGGGTGCTCGGTCATGGTATGGGGTGGAATTTCTTTGAATAGACGTACACCTCTTCATATTTTTCCTATTAGGCAGTTAATGACAGCGCGAATTTATATCGATGACGTTTTACAGCAGTATGTTCGACCTCTTGCTGAGTTAGCTGGTCAACATTTTGTACTAATGCATGATAATGCCCGACCCCATGTAGCACAAATAGTGCGAGATTTTTTAGATACTGCTGGTATCACCACATTACAGTGGCCTGCTCAAAGCCCAGATATGAATCCCATCGAGCATCTATGGGACGAATTAGGACGCAGAGTACGTTCTCGCGATAGGCCTCCAGTGACTCTACAAGAAATGGCTTATGCATTATCGGAAGAATGGGATAACATACCACAGCAGAGGATAACCAATTTAATTTCCAGTATGCCACGCAGATTAGAAGCTCTTAGAGTTGCTAGAGGTGGCAACACTAGATACTGAAATTATTCATTGTCATGATTTTGTTGTGTGTTGCTGTAATGCTGTAATTATTAGGTATTAAAATATGGTTGCTTGGAGATGTTACTGTTTTTTTTTTACAAAGCCTACTCAATGCTTCAATCAATGCTGCAGTCGTAATGTAAAGGTGATTTTTTTGCTATAAATACGGTTCCAGTAAATATTTTCTAATTTCGTCAATTTTTAAGATAAAACAATTAACAAAAAAACAAAATGGTCATTAAGGACACCAATTTCAACAGGATCGTATAGATTTTTTATTCAAGTACTAGTGTAATGCACAGGGTGTTTCAAAAAAATTATAAAAAACATGTCGCTGAATTTCTCCATTATTTTGAATGAGTTAATGAGTTAACTAATTAATTAACTAGTTAATCCATTAGCAATGATTTAAGCTACACACACACACAAAAATGTTTCTAATCGGTTTACCAGTATAAAAGTTACAGGACCTTGAAGTTAACCAAAAAATCGGGTGCGCCACTTTTTTTGGAACTGAGTATATATATATATATATATATATATATACTAACAAAATTATTACGTCGGGAAAACCAGTCAAAGCCAAAAATTATTTTCTTGGAGTGAATAGTAGAGTTTTGTTAGTCAACTTAGACAGTCGTCTAATACCTCTCTCACTCTCTCATATATATATATATAACGAAAGACCACCCCGGTTTGGGGAAACGATATTTGATTATAATAAAACGAGTTGATATACTATCGAGAAATATATTACGGTTTAAATACAAATGTGTAAAAATTTCTTGATTATTTTCACTTATTGATTCTGATTTATTAATTTAGTTACGGTTTCTAAGGCACTGAAACTGCTATGATAAAAATATATAAATTCAGTATCTATGATGATACCATGAATATATATTACATTGTTATACATTATTAAGTACTGAATATACTGCCCACCTTGAAAGGTTATCTTTCAACAGAACTACTTCATTAATAATACGAGAAACAATGCTTTATAACAATGGCATCTTACATAAATAATTTAAGTTAACAATACCAAACTAGAGTTGCGACTTTTTAAAAAAATTCAGGCCAGGCCAGGCCCGGCACGACAGAGTATAAGCCAGGCCAGATAAACTCACTGAACGTTTGGCACAATTAAAGCCAGACGCCTTAGGGTAGGAAGTATGAGGTGCGGAGAATTCAGGCAAGCCTTAAATAGGGCAAGAGGAAGACAAAAGCAGCAAAATGATTAAAATACTGCAGATAAACGTAGACAGACGTCGGGCTGCGCATGACGTATTGGTCCAAACGGCAATTAGCCGTACGAGAGATTTAATCCTGGTGAGCGAGCCAAACCGGATCCTTGCGAGAAAACACGGTTGGTTCGTTGACGAGGATATGGACGCTTGTATAATTAAGAGGGGGAGAAGTATTTCAGGTACTGGCCTGGGGAAAGGGAAAAGGATATGTGTGGGTTCAGATTGCACAAATATATTATTATGCATGTTATATATCCCCAAACGTGGATATGAATAGATACCAGGAGTTCCTGGAAGGACGGGCGGAAGATATTAGACCAAGGAGTAACAAAGTAATCATCGGAGGGGACTTCAATGCAAAGTCTTTCATGTGGGGATCCCCATAGATAGGATAACCCAGATAGCACAAACCTATTCCTAGAATATACCTAAATTATTCTGAAGGAAGATTGGAATATTATATAGATAAATTTTGGGAATATTTGTAGAATATCGAAAAGTACACACTTTTCTATATCTAGAGAATATTCCTAAACTTATTCCAAGAATAATCCACAAGACAAGAATAATTATAAAATATTCAAATAATAATCGCAGAATAGTCCCAGAATAAGGGAACAAATATTCCGAGATCACCAAAAATGACACAAAGAATAATCTATAAATATATTAAATAGATAATTATAGATTATAAATATATTATATATATAGATTATTTTTAGATTCATTTTTGGTTAGGACGTATTTAACCCTGGAATATTTTTTTTGCGGAAGATATCCAAAAAGAAAAACTTTGCCGAAACCTCCATTTAACCAGACAATTTTTTGTCTGGGTCGTGACGTGGCTTGAGGTGTATTGCCACCTCAACTTGACCTGCCTATTAAGCTTCGTCAGTACGAGATAAGCACAATGACACACAGGCAGCAAAGACACTTAGAGAAGTACGTCAGCATTCTGCTGGTAGGACATAAGTGTCTCCATCCAGCGGCATAATCACAAACTATAAAAGCCCGGCTAGGACAAGTGTGTTTCTGAAGGCGGAACATATTCAAAAAGAAAAACTTCGCCGAAACCTCCATTTAACCAGACAACAATTTTTTGTCTGGGTCGTGCTTGAGGTGGTGAGTAGCATGATGACACCGGGGGCAGCACCGCTGTCCAGTGGTAGAGTCGCAAACGACAGTGCTTTTCGTAGGTGACAATACACCTCAATACACCTTGCTACGTTTCATAATATTTTACAAAAAATATTACAAAAATCAAACGCATAATATATCCTCCTAGAAATATTAAACGCATGTTTCTTCTGTATATATTGCTGGTTAGCTGTAATAGACATTACTCGAATATTATTTTCAGAATGTTTTATAACACAACCGCAAGTCTTGGTGCAATTTCACAAAAAAATATTTTGCGGGAATATTTAATGCATATTTTTTGTGCATATTACTAGTGCCAGCTTTAATATATATTACTCAAATATTTTTCTCATAATATTTTATAACGAATATTACGAGAATATTCTATAAAACAACGCAATATATTAACTCTATAGTAAATATTACTGGAATATTAGATTCATAATATTCTATAACTAATATTACAAGAATATTCTTTAAAGAATACAATATATTAACTCTATAATAAATATTACTGGAATATTAGATTCATAATATTCTATAACTAATATTACAAGAATATTCTTTAAAGAATACAATATATTAACTCTATAATATATATTACTGGAATATTATATTCATAATATTCTACAACTAATATTACAAGAATATTCTATAAAATAATGCAATATATTAAACTATAATAAATATTACTGGAATATTCTATTCATAATATTCTAAAATGAATATTTTAAGAATATTATATAAAGTGTATATTTATTATAAGCATATTACTGGAATATTGACAATGAATAATCATTTTACAAGATTTACAGATTATTCCATAAATAATTTGTGCTATCTGGGAATAGGGGGCTATTGTTGGCGGAATGGATGGCCGAAAAGAGGTTGGTTAGTATGAATAAGGGAGGAGGGCCGACTTTTGAAATGGGAGCGAGTAAATCATTTATAGTAAGCGAGGAGATAGCCAGGTGAATACGAGAATGGGAAGTGATTGAGGAAGAGTCAATGAGCCTTCACAACTACATAGGGTACAGTTTCGTAAAGGCCCAAGGAAATACTAAACATGCTAGAAGGACTGTAAAGCGGGTGAATAAGATTAAGTGTAGAGAGCTCATAAATAGAGAACCAGCATTGAACAATGGAGAAAGGGACATAGGGACGTACGTGGAAGGCTTGAAGAAGGTTACGAAGGAAGCGGCGTTTGCCGCGAGGGTGGATAGTAGAGGGAACGCCATATATTGGTGGACTACCGAAATAGTAGAGTGTAGAAAGGCGATGATCAACAAGAGGAAGGAGATGCAGAGGCATAGAGTCAGGATGGGCATGGACAACGAGCTAATTGCAAGGTACGAAGAAGAGTATAGAAGGGCAAAGAAGGATTTAAAAATGAGGATAATCAAACAGAAGGATAAGTGCTGGAAAGAACTGATTAAAGACCTGGATCATGATGTGTGGGGACAGGGGTATCACATAATGATACTCGCTGCTAATCAAGGCACCGAGGATTGATCTCAAAGAGCAGAAGGAGATAGAAATTGCCAGAGCACTCTTTCCGGAGAAAGAGGAGGAGCAGGAAGCATTGACATTGGAGGAAAGGACGGAAGGACACATTGAGGAGGAAGAAATCAGACAAGCTGCTTCCAGAATGAAAGATAAAAAGGCATCTGGGTCGGACGGCGTTCCGCCAGAGGTTGTCAAAATGGTTGTGGAAGAAAGAATACAGGGGGTGAAAGATCTGTTAAATCAGGAATACAGGATGGGGACCTTCCCAGTCAGCTGGAAGGCATCCAAATTAGTGCTAATACCCAAGCCAAGCAAAGACGGAGTGTCAGAGATAACCTATCGACCAATCTGCCTGATAGATACCATAGCGAAGCTATATGAAGGTGTAATATTACAAAACCTAAAAAAAGAGATAGACAGAGTGGGAGGCTTCAGCGATATGCAGTACGGCTTCCGAGAGGGCAGATCAACGATAGGGGCGCTGGGAAAAGTCATGGGGAAGGTCAGAACAGCAAATAGGAGCAAGAAGTGGTGTGCCCTAATTCTGGTGGACGTCAAAAATGCGTTTAATTCAGCGTCATGGCACCTAATACTGGAGGTCCTACAGACTAGGGGAATCGATAAGCATCTGTTGAAAGTTGTGGCCAGCTATCTTTCGGGAAGGAGAATTACGATGAGGAGTGGCAGGACTATGGAAACCCATATGGGGGTGCCACAGGGGTCAGTCTTAGGACCGACGCTCTGGAACGTGCCGTATGATGGTGTCCTAAATATGGAAGTTCCAGGGGAGACAACCTTAGTCGCATATGCCGACGATCTCGCAGCAGTGTTAGTAGGACGGACGAAGAAAAAATTGATAGCAGTGGCAAATGACACATTGCAAAGGGTGGACACGTGGATGTTAGGGCATGGACTAGAACCGGCCCCCGAAAAAACAGAGGCCATAATATTGACGGGTGTGAGAAGGGGAGCAGATGTAGTGTTCAAATTAGGGAATAGGGAAGTAGTGCCGAAAAAGGAAATAAAATACCTGGGCGTAACGGTAGACAGGGGACGAACGTATGGAGCACATGTTCGGACGGTCTGTGTGAAGGCAGAAAAAACGGCGATGGCCAGTGCCAGGGTGATGCCTAATATAGGTGGGCCAAGGCAAAACAAAAGAGAGGTCATGGCAGGGGTGGTTTACTCTATCCTTCTTTACGGTGCGGAGGTGTGGCATGAGGCCACATGTATCGCGAAATATAGGAATACGCTCCTGGCAGTTCAGAGAAAAATGGTGATGAGAATATGCAGCGCCTACAGAACGGTGTCAACAGAGGCTGCAGCGGTGGTAGCGGGGGTGATACCAATAGATCTGAGGGTGGAGGAACGCCGAAAAATACACGAAGCGGTGGGTAGAGGCATAGAAACACATATTGCGAAAGTGGAAGCTAGGGAGGAGACGTTCTCAAAGTGGCAAAGAAGATGGGACAACGGAGAAAAGGGTAGGTGGACGTGGACCTTAATCAGAGACGTGAAGAAATGTGCAACACGGGACCATGGCGAAACGAACTACCAGGTGACGCAGTTGCTCACGGGCCACGGAAACTTCAAAACCTATCTAAAGAGGATAGCGAAGTCCCATGACGAGTCATGCATTTACTGTGGTGGCACAGACACGCCAGGGCATACCCTGTTTGATTGCGACAGATGGACAGTGGAGAGGAACATCATGGAAACGCAGGTAGGAAGGCTGACGGAGGCAAACATCATGGACCTCGCATCTGAAAGTAAGAGGGGCTGGGCCACGATTATGGGTTCAATCGGGGCTATAATGGAGAAGAAGGAACGAGATTTAAGGAGGTAAAGACCACGCCTGTACCTGAAGAAACGCTTCGGTGGATACCGGGTACAGGAGAGAAGAGGAGGGGGTTTTAGTCGGTAAGAGTCCGACACTATCCGGTAGTGTCACAAAAAAGCCGGATGTCCATGAGGATTTCTCCCTTCGCAAAAAAAAAAAACCAGACCTCTTGACGGTAATGGCCCGGCCAGGCCAGGCTAGGCCGGCCCAGAACAAGCCAGGCCAGATTAGGCCAGAATCGACCAAACCAGATTGAAGTTGGGAATAACAACGGGAAAATTACAAAAAAATTTTATTAGATCACAGATCGCTTTCCATTAGAAATGGGATTTGAGTAGTAGATGACAAAGGGAGGCGGGTCCGGGATAACGCACGGAAATGAAAAATAATGTCAAATTGTTGCCGCTAGTAACTTTTATAATATTCATAATAAAATATTTCGTAAGGCAATACTGCACTTTTGTTAACATTACCAATAATCATTTTTGGTACTAAAATTAAAATAAATTAATTATGTTGATTGTATGAAAAATTTTGCGGCTTAATTTTTCAATAGTAAATATTTATGCTTATATTGAAAAAGATACATATCTAATGACCTAACCCACCTACATTATTAAACATTTTAGATCTGCTTCAAAAGCAGAGTAATACTTATAATAGTTATTATTAAGTATAATTTTTCCATTTAAGGGCACCTTAAATTAAGTGTAGTATCAGTGAGATTGGCTGTAAGTGGTCAGATAAATGTGTGAAACACCTCACGTCATTATGAAATCAAATTCCTCATACGAAGAACAAGATATAGTATTTTAAATTTGTTAAGTTATACGGCAAACCGGTTAGCTCAAGTAAGGTTTGAACCGGTCCGAACCGGCCATGCCAGGCCCGAACCGGCTAAGCGAGCACCGAAGGCCTGACTCGGCCAGTCGGGCCGGGCCAATTCAATTGCAGCCCGGCCCGGCCAGGTATTACAAAGCATCCGGCCAGGTCCAGCCCGGCCAGTAAAATATGCACATTTCGGGCCGGGTCTGGCCTGACCTGGCCGGGCTTCTGGCCTCAAATCCCAACTCTATACCAAACATATACTTATTCTAGACTTTGATTACTAGACTCTATAGGTAAAATACATATAGATCGTAGAGAACGCTTAAATCTATGACCACTGGCAATCTTCATTGTCACAACTCTCACTACACCATCACTTCCTGGGTGTAACTCTGTTAGTCTTGCCATGGGCCATTGAAGTATTGGAATATTGTTGTCGATCAGCACCACCAACGATCCAATCAGAAGAGAATTTTCATCGGGACGTTCCACTTGCGTCTTTATTGTAACTGGGATAAATATTCTCGGGACTAACGCTTCTAAAATTGTTGTACAATCTGTTGCATGTACAAATAACGAGATAAACGATTTATGGGAAGTTCTTGTACATCTTTTTGAGGAGCAGCAGCTAGAGGCTCGCCGGTTACAAAATGAGACGGAGTTAGAGGTAGATAGTCAGTGGAATCATTTGAAAGAGGAGTCAGAGGGCGTGAGTTTAAACAATCCTTGATTTGTACAAGTATAGTATACAATTCTTCATATGAAACCGCAGCATTTCTAAGTATACGTCTTAAATGAAATTTTGTAGATTTAACTGCCGCTTCCCATAGTCCACCAACGTGTGGAGACTTTGGAGGAATAAAATGCACATTCTTATATCAGATAAATCGCATAACGAAAGGGTTTCGAATTATGGCAGTTTATTCCTTTCGGAATAAACTGCCATTTTCATTGGTGCCATAATTCGAAATCCTTTCGTTATGCGATTTATCTGATATAAGATTATACAACTCCTACAAAATTTAAGCCATTATCTGAGAATATATCTTTAGGTTTTCCTCTTCTCGAGATAAATCGTTTAAGTGCATTTAAAAAACTATCAGTAGTTAAATTAGCACAACATGAATCATTTGCTACCGAAATGAATTATTTCCCTCCCTGCTCCCTGAAGGAGCAAGGCGTCACACTATTTTTCTGTCTTCAAATTTTCGCTGGTACCTAGCCTATTCTCGATTTCAAATTTTTATACCTACTTTCATTTTTACCAAATTTTGGCATTTGGTAGGTAGGTAGGTACATACTTATCATATTATACTTATGATTTTCTAATAAAAGTCATTCATGATGAACATGATAATTACATGATAAGATAATGTTATATAGGTACCTAAGTATATGACAAAAATTGTTTCAAATATTTCAATTTTGCACATTATTGTCATTAATAATTTACACAATATACACATTTATGAGTTGTCCTATGAATTCATAATACATGTGAATATGTATTTTATACAACCTGAATTAAATATTTGTATCATATTTTCAAGTAGGCATGAAACAATTTAAAAATACGTCATGCATTATTCTATTACTAAAAAGATGCGGCGTCCATTTCATATTTTTATTTTAATTCGGTGTGCTTTACTGTTGAAGGTACCTATATCGTATTAAATTTTGTGATTTGTGTAATATCCGTTTTCTTTAAATGATTTCTATTTTCTACTTCATACACCTCTATCTAAAGGGTACCCAAGTTTTACATGTTTTTTTATTAGCATTTTAAATACCTACCTATTTATTTATGCTTTTGTATGGGGATGGGGTGGATAGCGGTGTGATGTCACGGCACGGCGTCACGTCACATACAAATCACAGATAACATATATAAAAATGTTTATTTCTGACCGGGATATTATAAGCTTATATCGTCATTGTTACGCTATCAATAAAGAGGGTCATAACTCCCTTGGGACATTATAGATTCTATAATTCCCTCTACCTTTCACAAGTAAAAATAAAATAAAAAATGCTAATATACATATATGTGTATATATTTATGAAATGAAAACTGAACCATATTTTATTTATTCGCGTCATTACAAATAATAAATGTACAATTTTGAAATGTTCCCTGAAAATTACTACCGCCACTGGAAACAATTTCTTATTTTGTATGGCTGGAGCTTCTGTTCACTACAGTCGAGGTACCTGCCTCTTCTAATAGCAAAGTAGACAACATACGCGCCGTTTTATTTCTCAATTCGATGCTATCCTCCAGATACCCCTCCGCCACCGTGGAACTTTTCCAACCTCCGTGTCTTTTTAAGTTAGTCATAGTTGCTCCTGCATTAGCTAGAGCAGTAGCAGAAGTGCGACGAAGTCAATGTCCCGTATAGGAAGATGGGTTTGGCAATCCTAAATGCATTGCGATTTTGCTGGGGATTTTCCCAAACATGTTTTTTCCAATTGGTTGAGATGTACATTTATTTTGTCGGAAGCTCAAAAAAAATCGTTCAATACCTTTAGGACGCAAAGACATATAAAGTCTTAATAAAGGCAAAGCGGAGAACTCTTTTTCATCCACAATTGTAAATTTCTTCGATACACCAGTTTTACTTTCCGGTACGTTCACTACCATAACGGAATCCCGGTCCTCTGCAGAAGATTTATCAGTTATGCAGTTAAATCAAATATTATCTAAATTCTTGGTTTAGATGAAAGATAATTTGTTGAAATGTCCTCTAGATAAGATAAAAGGTGACAATAAGAGATTGTCTGGATAATCTAGATAATATTTTATCTAGATTATTCATCTAATAAAATAATCTTGATCATGCACATCACTGGCAAGGAGCTCCATCTAGTTGAATCAATAAATTTATTTTAATCTGAAGAGGTACGTTTTCTAGCAAAATTGGGAGCTGGTTTTGCAGAAAGTTCAGATATCTTTGACCCGTTAATATAACACTGTAAAAGTAAGGCCCCACTAAATGATGTCCTACTATACCACACCAAAGCTTTATACCCAAATGTCCCTGTCTATTAAATTGTCTTATACTATGTGGGTTTTCATCTCACCAATAGTGTGTATTTTTTCTATTTGGTTTTCCACAATTAATAAAATGGCTTTCGTCAGTCCATAAAATATGATTATATAAATTAGGATCATCATCTAAAGTCACTAAAAATTTTAATAGAAAATGTTCTCGTCTTTCAAAATCCCTAGGAGATAATCCTCGTAAATTGTGAACTTTGTAATCATGGAATTGTTAACTTTAAGAACCCTTTATACTGCACTTATACCGTGCCTTCATAAATGCCAAAAGCCACGTGACCAGTAACTATTTTAAAAATAGTGAATTTATTTTCTTCGCGTTGGCGTCTGAAATGCTAGTTACTTTTAAAATAACTAAAACATAAGGTGAAGGTTACATTAAAACGCAAGTTTCCGTGTCACGGCACGCAATTGGCGTTATTTGTCATTTGATATTGAAAGTAGCCAATCGGTGATCGTATTACTTTGACCGTCGACGAACGGAATGTCAGTGTTTACTGTATACGAACCATTACGATTGATGCCAATATTTGACATTTCTGCTTTATTCATTAGCGCCCGTCATCGTTTGTTTTCGCTGCGATTTTCTGCTAGCCTTCTGTATTTCCTTTTGCTTCAATATATCCTACATATTTGATATCAATCACTTCTTTTCAGAGCTAAATTACATCGTTTTTCAAGTTTCTCGTAAGTATAAGTAAAAATAAAACTTTCAGGTTAACTAAAAAAAAAATCGTTTTTCAGATCGACACATTATGCCTTTTAGTGCAGAACAAGACGCCTTTATTTTAATGGCTCATTTTCGGAGTGGCACTAGAAATGAAGACGGATTATGGACATACTCCGTGCAATCTTGCATTGAGCAATTTATGACCCAATTTCCAGACGAAAACCTTGACTATGACACATTCTTAACCCATAAATGTGCAATTGTTAAGAGATTTCAAACCAAACACTGCATTTGCAAAGATAAATCGACTGGCAGGCCTACTGTTCTCACAGACAATGTTATCGATGATATAGAGCAACGAATGAACCAAAGTCCAACAAAACCTGTTTCAAAGTTGGCCGCTCAGACAGGTAGGTAATTTTTCAAAATATGTTCTCAATATGACCCAATATTCTCAAGTTTATTTTAAAATTGCTTTGCAACTTAAAATCAACAGCTTGAAAACTTTATTTGAAATGAAAATCAAGTTGTGTTTATATATTAATGAAATTTTCCTTTTTGTAGGTCTTTCAGTTGGAACATGCCATAAAGCTTTAAAGAAACGACTGCATCTACACCCCTACAAGGTAACCGTTGTACAGGAGTTGCTTCCCCTTGATTACGGAAGACGATTACGTTATTGTGAATGGTTTGTCCAAAACATGAATAATAATTTGTTAAATTTGACATTTTTTACTGATGAAGCATGGTTCCACTTATCAGGTTATGTAAATAGCCAAAATTATAGGACATGGGCTGCAGAAAATCCTCACACATTTGTAGAAACCAGATTACATCCTATAAAAGTTGGTGTTTGGGTAGCAATGTCAAGGAGACGTATAGTAGGTCCTATATTTTTCTACGAGACGATAAATAGTGAAAGATATCGAAGACTTATTTTAGAGCCCTTTTTAGCACAATTACACGATGATGAGTTGCAAGTAGGTTATTTTCAACAAGATGGAGCAACTGCACATACCGCAAGAGTGACAATTCAGTTTTTAGAGGAGTTTTATGGTGATAGACTGATTAGTCAAGAATTGTGGCCAGCCAGGTCACCGGACTTAACGCCTTTAGATTATTTTTTGTTTGGTCATTTAAAGAATAATGTTTTTAAAACTGCAGTGCATAATATCGAAGAATTAGAAGCAGCGATTATTCGAGAAATTAACAATATAACTGACCAGCAGCTGCAAAATGTGTTTGAAAACATGAATAGAAGAGTAAATTTGTGTATAGCTCGTGAAGGACATCATTTTCAACATAATATGTAACTTTTTTTATGTAACTTTTAAATAAGTTCGGGTTTATTGTTAGTGCAATGGTACTGTAAAATCAGAGAGTGTTTCAATGCTAGTTTTTGTATCTAATAAAAAATAAATATCACAATGTGTTTCTTTCTTTCTGGACATTAAATTTAAAAAAAATAACTAAGCTGCAGCCGGATTCACATTCCTCGATTTGACACGTGTCGAATAGACATCGATATATATTTTTTCTATATAGAAATCGAGGAGGTAGCGATTCGCAATAGTTATCGACATATCGAGAATATCTGTCAATTCTGCTCGACAAGAAAGTAGGTGTCGAACGCTTATGTTAGAGAACCATAACCCCATTTTTTTACGGTAGCTTTGTGAATTTTGCTCTCATCACTTTTTTCTTAAAAAATGTTGCCTATTTTTGATTTAATTCGCAGAAGAAATCAAATACGCGATTTAAGGAAAGAAAGACGTATTTTGTTTAGAATTTGCACAAGATAATCTACCGGTCGCAAATTATCTGTGTTCTTCCATAAAATCTACCAAACTTACTAAATGTTCTTCCCTCATTTTAAAAACCATGGCGATTCCGAGTATATTTAAAAAACATCCTCCAAAAGTCCAAATTATATTTACAAACAAGGAAACAAGTTCGACTATGACTATAGATTAATAATTTATAATAATACATAACCCACAAAATGATATAACAGTTCGACAATCGACTCTTACGAACAAATGCGATATTTGTTGGAGTCGATGCTCCAATTCTAATCGATACAGATTGGGAATTACTTTGTTCACGATATCGAATTTGGTCTCGATTGTCGAATAGTGGTGGACGTCGACACGTGTTGTATCGAGCATTGTGAATCCGGGGGCTGTTCAGCATACCTGTTTGCTTATATTGTTATTAAAAGTTGTGAAGTCTTTTAGTATTGTCCTTTTAACATAGTTGATTAACAAAAAAAATATATTGTAAAAATTGGACCAACCAACTTGGTTAAATTTTTCCCGTAGTTATCAATTATCCATATGTAACACTTAATTGCATGTAAATTCAGTATTATGAACAGTTCCTTTGTGAGGTTAATTAGTTCTGTCAAAATATTTTTATTTACTTAAAACTCTAACCTCTAACCAGGTCGGGAGGACTGCACTGAGTCACAGCCTGCTTTAGTACTAGCCATGAACTGAAATTGGCAACACCGCTCCACGCCGATCTTCTAGTCCGATTCCCGACCCACAGCCTCTCTAGTAGAGAAGGCTGTGGCCGATCGTATTTGACGTGCATTCCCAATTTTGTTTGTAATAAGCTACTTAAGTAAATATTAAATAATATGTATACGTTCTCTGCTTGGTCAATTAAATATTACAATATTTTATGTAAAACAATATATACCTTATTTTACATGAAAACATGTGATATTTGATTGTTCAGCAAAACCAACGTGAAGGTGCAGAGTTACACAAGCTTTTAAAATAATTCAAAAAATAATATTATTGCTTACAGTATGTGTATCAGGTAGTACTACAATAATAAATAATAATATATTTCTCAGATTATTCATCTAGCATGCGTATTTTTGCCGGGAGTGGAAAAAAAAGGGAAAGAAAAACAGATGAAGGATAGGATATAGGAAATGATTCATATTAGGACAGGAATAAAGGGAAGATGATAGGCACATAATATAACAAATATATCTATGTAGAAAAAACAAATGACAAAAAATAAAATTAACCAAAATAAAATTAACAGGAAAGAATTAACAAAGTGAAAGAGCAAAGACATACCTAAACTAGATTAATAATAATAATGAATGTTGGTTGGTACTTATTTAATATCTATTATACATAATGGGTTTTAATGAAATGGCTCAAACGAATTATTGACAAATTGACCAAATTATTGACGAATGACAAATTATTTATATTGCTTTTTTGAAAGTATCTAATTTCCGTTTCTTTATTTTATCTTCTGGTGCTATTTCACATCGTTTTTTATTTGTTTTTAACTGCGATTTTAATCGTGTTTCTTCCAGAATTCTATTATTTTGTGTTTTGACATAGTTATTTAAGAGAACGTTTGCAAAGATTGAACAAATTATTCCTAAAATATAATTTACATTATTTCCACAGACACAGGTGTCTAAAAAGTCTAAGTAAAAGTTATCCGAAGCTATACTTTCTAAAGTTAAACTTGCAAGCAAATCTTTTTGGTTTTCAGTGTTAAGGAAGTCAATTTCTAAAGAGTCGTTGTTTATAATGTATTCTAATATGGCATACATATGAAAAAACAAAATTGTTACGTTAGTTGTCGGTATCGATAGACCACCTCGTTGCAAACAATCAAAATATTGATTTCCGATCAAGTTTCCCTTATTTTCAACGACATGTGAAAGGCAAATGTTGCAGGAAATTCTTTTGGTTAATACATGAGATGCATATCCAGAAATATATATTCTCACTGCATCATCAACATCACAATCTGATAAATAGTTTGAACAAAATATTTTGGAGAATTTATCTAAATCCTGTTGCATCGTCTGTTTATTTACTTTTTCTAAACAATGAAAACCAACTTCAGAATTTTCTGCAATCTCAAAATTTGATTTTATTTCATTAAACGACATTTGATGTGAACTAGCTCCAGTTTTTTTAAAAATATGTTTTAGTCTAATTTTTTTCTCAGCGCTAACAACTTCATCGAACGATACATTATAATTAGATCCACACAATTGCCTATATATGCCAAATCTTTTTTCCAGCTTATCAGTACAGAATTTTCCAGGAAGAATGTATGATATTGAGAAGTTTTTAAATGAATACTCTATTATGTCAATTAAAACCAATGTACTCTGTCGAAGAGCTGAATATGTTTCAGTTGTTAGATGGCCATTAAAATTTAATTCTTGCCATTTGTCTAACCAAATGATGAACTTTTGAAGAAAGTTTAATCTGAAATCTGTGGCAGAGTAAATAGGTTTTGCCCATTCATTTATTTTCATATCTCCTACTACTATACTGGTACAATTAACAATATCCCACCATTTCTTAATTATGTCCAAAAAATCTGCAGTACCATTATAATTATAATCTCTTATGGCGGCTATTGTTGAATGATGGAAAATATTGTCCACTAAGAAAACCTTTTGCCTTTCAAGATTTGTAGGAAAAACAGTTTTAAAGTTTAATTTGTAGGCTTTCTTGGCAAGCATATCTTTCTCTTTGGAATAGACATCACGAATATCTTTAAATTTAGCATACTTAACTTCGTAGGTATTAAAATCGGGATATACAAATGTGTTGTCAAGATTTTTTAAATTTAACCAATTTGATTTAATATTTTTAAAAATATGTACAAAGTCAAAAGTTAAAAATATTTTTTTATTCGTGTTGGCAGGATTTGGAATAAAGCTATTACATTTTGTTGTGTTTACTTGATTTGATTGAACATTTAATTTCGCATTTGATTCTGAAAGTAAACTGTTAAACATTGTCCTGTTGATTCTATGATTATCTGTTATTATACATAAAACTTCAAAACCACAATTCTGAACCATATTAACAACATTTTGTGTTATTGGAACCATTTCTTTGCCTGTGATATTTAATACGGGTAGTAATTTTACAATTTCACAAAAGTTTCCAAATGCTGAACAAATCATAAAAGATAATATTGTCTTCGCGAATTCTACATTCTCTTTGTTACAAGCTGTACCGATTATGTTTTTTGCACGATAATCTAATCTGCAATTAATATATATTTCATCAATTAGAATTACTACTATCTTGTCAGTCTGTGTAAGTGAAGACGACATATTAACTAAATAGTGCTCATTCTTATTTTCTTTATTTGGAGAAATGTCCATTCCAGATGAAAGATACTGCAGATAACGCTTAGAAGGTAAAATAAAAAAAGTCTGTAACATATTGTATGTAGTAGGAGACTGAATATAAATCATAAATGCCATTATTATAGTGGAGGCAGAGTATTTCCTTTTTAACTTTGTCATTTGGTTAATTTGATCTACGATAATGTTTAATTGTTTAGAATATAAAAAAGTCTCTATATCGCAAAAATCTAAAGCTTGTTTTAAATACAGCAACGCCTGTTGCAATGCATTTTGAGTATTGCTTGTTTCTAAGTTACTTGAATAATAGGTATATTTAAATCTATCTAATAAATTTTGGAGTTGAGACCATCTCTTAATTTTCATATCAAAATCTAAAATCCACTTTAATTCATTAAAATACAATTCACTGCGATTTACAAATATTTTAACTGTTAGGTCGTTATTTATTGATATCTGATTTTCAATTTTAACTATTTCACCATCGAAATTTATTGTATAAAAAATTATTTTAGATGTCAAGACTTTTATATTCCAACTTTCTCCAAGATTAACTTTTTTCGAAAAATTATTTATAAAATCATTGTAATTTGCAATAAGATCTGACTTTTCAAAATTTTGTATCAACATTTCATGTTGCTGAACTTGCTGTTGGCGCCTACATTCAGGATCTTTTCGAACAATCGACTTTTCCGTTGACATATATTTAGGCAAATTTGGAAAAATAGATGGGATAGCATCCGCTTTTAATTTTGCTTTGCAAGCAATCATTGTTAATGTACCGTCTGGTAAAAGATGTCTGTCTAGTTTAACGACATCATTAGGATCAAAATGTAACTCACAAACAACGGAATATTTTGTAGGTGACCATTCTTTCCTAGGGATACGTTTGAGCCATTTTTGTTTAAATGTGTCGTCCTTAGGGAATCCAAAAACACTTTTTACTCCTTCACTTTTTACAGAGGAATCGTAATTAGATTTACACCCTGGTACACAGCACCGTGCCGGCATTTTCACTATTCAAGGTTAAGTTCACTTCACCCCAACTGATAAATAATAGAACATGTAAAAACTCGGGAAAATGATATTACATATCAAATTGGTAATACACGGCACTATCTACATTGATTACACTTTAATATACAATGGTCTGAAATAATTATCTCTTATAATTAAACACTATTTAACACAAATATATAGGATGATTATACACGTACAAGACGTACAAGACGCACCATTTACTAAAACGGTATCGCTCGGTCTGAAATTAGGACGGGATGCAGTGTTGCAATTTTCTCAGTTCATGGCTAGTACTAAAGCAGGCTGTGACTGAGTCTAGGGATTTATTTTTAATCAATGCCAATTGCATGAAATGTTGGTTGCCTATACTTGCGAATACGTGCTTTTGGACATTTATGAAGACTCTGTAGTACTTATAGTACTATATTGCATATTTAAGGCTCTTGAAGCCTCTGTTATGAATGCTTCGTGATGAGCTTCAAAGTAATTTACAATATAGCAATATAGATACATTTTCATCTGTTGCAGATCTTTGCCTCACCTTTTTAATAAAAAATGCGTGGTTATTTGGCCGAAGTTTAATATCCAACCTGCAAAACATTTTCTGATTTGTATGTAACAATTTCTTCTTTTGTATGGCTGGAGCTTCTGTTCACTATAGTCGAGGTACCTGCCTCTTCTAATGGCAAAGTAGACAACATACGCGCCGTTTTATTTCTCAATTCGATGCTATCCTCCAGATACCCCTCCGCCACCGTGGAACTTTTCCAACCTCCGTGTCTTTTTAAGTTAGTCATAGTTGCTTCTGCATTAGCTAGAGCAGTAGCAGAAGTGCGACGAAGGCAATGTCTCGTATAGGAAGATGGGTTTGGCAATCCTAAATATATTGCGATTTTGCTGGGGATTTTCCCAAACATGTTATTTCCTATTGGCTGAGATGTACATTTATTTTGTCGGAAGCTCAAAAAAAATCGTTCAATACCTTTAGGACGCAAAGACATATAAAGTCTTAATAAAGGCAAAGCGGAGAACTCTTTTTCATCCACAATTGTAAATTTCTTCGATACACCAGTTTTACTTTCCGGTACGTTCACTACCATAACGGAATCCCGGTCCTCTATATCCGATATCTTAATATTCAATAGTTCCTGACTTCTGCATCCTCCAAAATAACCCATAATCAAAACAACCTAAAACAAAAAAAGGAAATAAATACACACAAAAAGGAAAATAAGAAAAAAATTACCTTATGCAATAAATGAATTTCATTAGGAGCGTTCTTTAGAAATCTGATAACATCATTAGGAGATAAAGCAGCAGACTTTTTCGGCTTATAACTCTTACTCTTCCGTTTCAAAAAAGCCTCTAGTTCATTGAACTTGGTGATGTCTCGTTTCTCATGTATAATCACCTTCGATTTTAGCATTGACCATTTAGTCCATAAAGAATTCGGACTATACGTTTCTGACTGCAACGAATAAACACAATTACTACCAAATCTACCGAAAAACATAGAATATTCCTTACCAATTCTTGAAAATATGCCAGTAATACAGTTTCAGTGGCATCTTTTGGCATAACATTATTCCGTGTCAGCCACTCCAGATATATCTTGTATTCTTTTTGGTATACGGCTTCACTTTTCGATGGAATTAATGATTCTCTTGCTTTTTCAGCTTTTTTCAAAATCTGCTCCATTATATTTGGGGTAGAAAACACGTTTTTAACGCAAACACAGCTTGATAACAAAGTTCTGTTTATAAACAAGTAACAGTTCTGTTTATAAACAAGTAATATAGCAACAACCTAGCAACCACAAAACTCTTATAATCAATGGTACCTGATTCAAATATACCGGGAAGGATTTTTTCCGTTTTAAAAATGAACAATATTTTATTGAAATCGGTCAGAAATAAAATTATCTATGTACCACGGGAATTAATGAGCCTTAATAACCTCAGGCAATTGCTGTTCCTCGGGCCGGAGGCCCTCGGGACGCAAACTTTCCATCGGTAATTAAGGCCCTTATAATTCCCTTGATACATAAATAACTATTAATTTAACTAACTAGGGTAATTATTATTTACTTAGCACAAAAATCTCAAATTTTGTTTGTCTGATTAAAATTAAATCGGACAAATGCCCGATTTAATTAGTTCATATTAATTACTTCACATAACGTAAATAAATGTTTTTTCTTAATATACAGCAAATCTATATATTTTTAACAATTATATGTTATAGATTTAATTCTAAGCATTGTGGACATATATTGGGTACAAAGTGATCAAGTTGGTGTTAAATGTTAAAATTAATCTGTAAAGTGTACTTACAGGCTATGACTTTTAATAATTGTTTTTCTACAAACTACATACCTAAAAAGTAAAAAATCAGATTAGTGTTCAGCATACCCGAAAATAGGGTAGCCAAAATTTTAGAGAAATTTGAGTTTTATGCTTAATTAAATATTTATTTTTATTAGTTTATAGGTAAGTATATTGTAAAAAAATGTTTGCCTCAATATACATCAAATCTGTATATCTTTAACTGTTAGATTTAATTATAAGTAAGCATTGTGGACACATATATTGGGTATAAAGTGATCAAGTTAGCATTATAATAAATTATGGAAGCATACAAATTATGAATTTTAATTATTTTTTCTTGAAAAAAATTGTTGCAAAAATGTTTACTAAAAAATAAATTATACTTTCAGCACTTAAAAAATCATGATGTTTTACCATCAAGAATAGAGTACCTTTACAATTTATCAAAATATTATTAAGAAAAAATCGGTTAGAATAATTACATCATCATTCCAGATACAAAATTTCAGCTTTCTGTCTCTAAATGTATTATTTTATATACAAGGGACTATCTCAAATTTCCTTAATATGTATTTTCTTAAAAATAACATTAATCTAGATGCTTTTACTTTCGGCAGGGTTAGAAATGGGAGACAATCGCTATGACGATATTCGTTCCCATTAATTAATTATTAACCACTGTTCTATTATAATCTATAATAATCATACCTAATTGAAATCCAAATATACAGTAAATAAGTATATACTTCTACTTATACATGTGATTCCCATATTATTTATGTGCGTGTATAAATTTTAATAAGTCAAAGTACGTATCTTTATATTCTTTTTACTTATCGTGATACGCAAATATTCTTGTTTCTGTATATTCTCTCTCACATTCGATATAAAGTTGTTGAACAGGGTGATTCATTTATCTTGGGAAAGCGTTCTTCTTGGAAACGACTGCAGAAAATTAAATTCTGTGAAAGTACCTATGTCATTGTTACTCTTCTCACGGTTCCTCAAAATTAGGGTAGAAAGAAAAAAATTATCTATGCGACACCCGAAAATATTTTTCTCAGCAACATAACACTTTTATTACGCATTTTGAATTTTTTTTAATTAGAATTAAGAATTATTTATAAAACTTTTTTTCTACATTCACTTATGAAAAAGTACTTTAGGTGAATTTTATTCTATATTTTTTTTTAGTCAATCTATATTAGTTAGCATGCTGTGTTTTTCCTTGAAAGGGTTAAGTAATTTTTGTTTTACACCTTAAAGTAGGCTTGAAAACATTTTCTGTTATTTTCTATGATGAATAAATAAATTTACATCTTTTTAGAGGAAGTTAAATTTAATAAAAAATAATTAGAAATAACCAAATAAATAACTAAATAACATAATTTGTCTTCGGCAAGATTTCAAAGTACCACAGGAAAGAACAATAATCATTAAACAAAATAATAAAAAATAAAATGTTAATTTCAGAATGTAACACTAATTATTTTAACAATTGTTCTATAAAAGCACCATCGTTATCTAAATATAAATTGTAACATTTTCTTAATATCCCCTCTTATTCCTTCACACGTTTCAACAATTTTTTATTTTAAATGTTCTACACTATTAGATTTTGACTTGTAAACAATTTTTTTGACAGGACCCCATAAAAAATAATCCAAGGGTGTTAGATCTGCAGATCTAAGAGGATGCTCTAACGGACCGTAAGTTGCTATCCACCTGTTTGCATATTCCATATTCAAATAGTCCTGAACCATAGCGACATTATGGTAAGGAGCAGTATTGTGCAAAGATAATAATAATTTCATCTAGATAAGATAACACGGCAACAAATGCTATTTAACCTCTTCGGTCAAAATTTGTTTTTTGTCAATTTTAACTTGGCATATTGTTTTATACTACATTAAAATTATACGGCCCCTAACTGCCATTAATTAGTAATTACAATTAAATGGCGCTAAAGTGACCTATATTTTAATTTTATTGACAATTTTTTTTTAACAAAAATTTCTTAAATTATACTAAAATGTACCTATTCTATAACAATGGAGCTGCACAATACAAAACATGTTATTATAAGTTAAAGCTTTGCCCACAAAACATTTGACACAAATAATTACCTACATTCTGCATAAATGCGTTGAGTAATAAAGCTTAAAATTTTTTTGTATTTTGATTATATGATATTTTATGTTAGTAGTGGTGAAAAACACATCGTAATGCCCTCTTTGGGTCTTTGCTACTATCTGTCTGACAATTATTGTCAAATTGACAGGCAGATAACGACCTGCTTTTTCGCAGGTGGCATTATAGCATTGACCTCTATTGTCTTTGAGGAAGACAATCCTACTTAAGTATTTATTTGAAGGACATGATATTTGTGATATGTCTGCAGAAGGTTTATCAGTTATGCAGTAAAATCAACTATTATCTAAATTCTTGGTTTAGATGAAAGATAATTTGTTGAAATGTCCTCTAGATAAGATAAAAGGTGACAATAAGAGATTGTCTGGATAATCTAGATAATATTTTATCTAGATTATTCATCTAATAAAATAATCTTGATCATGCACATCACTGGCAAGGAGCTCCATCTAGTTGAATCAATAAATTTATTTTAATCTGAAGAGGTACGTTTTCTAGCAAAATTGGGAGCTGGTTTTGCAGAAAGTTCAGATATCTTTGACCCGTTAATATACCACTGTAAAAGTAAGGCCCCACTAAATGATGTCCTACTATACCACTCCAAAGCTTTATACCCAAATGTCCCTGTCTATTAAATTGTCTTATACTATGTGGGTTTTCATCTCACCAATAGTGTGTATTTTTTCTATTTGGTTTTCCACAATTAATAAAATGACTTTCGTCAGTCCATAAAATATGATTATATAAATTAGGATCATCATCTAAAGTCACTAAAAATTTTGCTAGAAAATGTTCTCGTCTTTCAAAATCCCTAGGAGATAATCCTCGTAAATTGTGAACTTTGTAATCATGGAATTGTTAACTTTAAGAACCCTTTATACTGCACTTATAGTACTTATAGTACTATACTGCATATTTAAGGCTCTTGAAGCCTCTGTTATGAATGCTTCGTGATGAGCTTCAAAGTAATTTACAATATAGCAATATAGCTACATTTTCATCGGTTGCAGATCTTTGCCTCACATTTTTAATAAAAAATGCCTGGTTATTTGGCCGAAGTTTAATATCCAACTTGCAAAACATTTTCTGATTTGGTTGGTTACGCTCTGGATATCTTTCTGCATAGAGTCTTTGTGCACTAACAGGCATTTCTCCGAGCTTCCCATTATATCAGCAACATATCAACTTTTTCACTATGTGCAAACATTTTATTATTTCTTAATACCTACTCTCCTTTTCAAAGACTCAACTTTTAACAAAAAACCAAATATTAAATGCCGTTGGTAGTTCTAAACCATCAACAAATAACATAAATTGTTTATTCCAAAGTCTACTTAATTTTATAGAAAAACGTTTACATTGTTTATAGTGCTGAAAGGAACAGCCGATTTCTGCATTTAAATAAAAAAATCAGAAGAATATGCAGCCAGACAGTCCTAAACTATTGAAAAATAATAGAAAATGTATATTTTGGAGCATGCTTCGTTGTATGACTAAAAATGTATAAGTACATTAAAATTCACTTAAAGTAGGCCAGAACTTTTTAATGGGTACATGTAGAAAAAAACTGTATTTACAAAAAATACCTAGAATTAAAAGAATTTTCAAAATACGTAATAAAAGTGGTATGTTACTGCTTAACGTCACATAAAGAATTTTTTATTTGTACCCTAATTTTCAGTCACTATTGTCATGTACAAAATACTTTTTACTGAATTTAATTTCCGACTGCCGTTTCAGAGAAAAACGCATTTCCCATGATAAATGAATCACCCTGTACATGCTTTATAATCCTTTACTAATTAGAGAAATAAAAAATGAAATGTTTCTGTGTTATCGCAATTTAACTGATCACCTTGTATTACTGTAAATTACTGGTTGACTGATGCTGTGTAAATAAAAATAAAAACCTTACAATGAGATTATACTGGTATTGGTATATGATTCACATAGTTGTGGAAATATAAAATTCGTGATAATCTTGATCCTCATTATAAACCATGCGCTCGGTTAGTGTTGAGAGAAGTTTGTTAAATGTGAGTGAAATCTGAACAAATACCTATTTCTCTATAAAGTAAGTAATATTTTTAATTATAATAATAAGTTATGTATAAGTATAAAAACAGTTGTAGGTGTAAATATAGTATACGAGAACAGTAAATTTCAATATTATAAATAAATACCAAACAATAGAAAATTTATTTATTTTTACAAAAATAAATTACATAGTTTTGCATAACGCGTAAGTGTAACAGTAAAATTATGAGTTTTAGATTTATGTTTTACAGTCTTATATAATAATGGTGTTAGTGTCTTCTATAATGACTAAATTATACTGACATACTGACCATAGTTGTAATGATATAAAATATATTAAATTTTACTTTGTATAAAGTATTTTCTATTTTATTGATATAATTCATTCATATTACTTTGTCATAACAGTTAAATTTTAATTACTGTTATTATGTAGGTTCACCTATTTCCCGTTGAGAATAGTGCTTATTAAGAACTAGAACTTTTTATAAACCTATTTATCATTCACAAAGTCTGATTTAAATCATTTCAATTTAATAACAGTTTGCGATAAAAAGATATGGCATGTAGGATTTTAACAGATAAGTAATTATATCAATGATAGGTACAGGGTGTGTCAAATTTTATCAATTGACCTCATAACATCTTAAAAAAAAATTATTATTTTGAACTGATTATACATAGGTATTTACATTCTTGAAAATAATTACCAAATTTATTTATTTAGGTATTTAACCTACAACTACCAAAGAGTAAGTATATATAAAAACATAAAACACAAGTACATAACAAACAAGAAAATACAAATAATACAAATAAAACAAACTTAGATTAATTGTAATAAATAACCGTGTCATTAAAAGATAACTAAATAATATACAAGATAAAAATAAACAAGAAAAATAATAAATAATAAATAAATAATAGCTAAATAATAAACAAGAAAAATACAAATAATACAAATAAAACAAACTTAGATTAATTGTAATAAATCACCATGTCCATAAGAGATAACTAAATAATATACACTTTGAGTAAAAAGTGTGGAAACTAATTCGATAAAAAAATATTGTCGAATTTGTAAAAAAAATTCTGGCACCTATCAACTTTTGTTTTGAAAGTACATCTTTTTTGATGATTGCCTGATCATCTGTTTGACAATTATTGTCAAATTGACAGACAGATAACGGCCTATTTTTCCGCAGATGCCATTACAGCAGTGAGCTCTATTGTCTTTAAGGAAGACAATCCTACTTATTTATTTGAACTAGATGAAGTAGTAGTAGGCAATGTGTCCCGACTGGAATTGCATTACTTCGGTATCTCCATAGGAGTCGTCACATCATTCATCGAGACCAACTAACCATACACTGACCGGTTGTTGTTGTTGTTGTTGTTGTTGATAAGCGGCGCGGTTACCCGCAGCACTCAGGTCTTTCGACCCATTGTGCCTGCCGCTAGTTGGGAGCTATTGGAAGAGACCCGTGCTGTGCGCATAGGCCAACACCCGTTGTAGGGGAAGCTCCCTAATGTCCTGAGGCAGAAGAAATGCTGCGCCCAGGTGTTTGTGTCTCTTGACCATGAGGCAGGCACAGCGACAGAGGATGTGAATGGAGTCCTCGTCATCGTGTCCGCAAAACCTGCACCTTCTAGTGTCACTAAGACCGATAGTGTTAAGGTGCTTGTTAAGATGTCCGTGACCTGTCAACAGTCCTGTGACAATCCTTATGCTGTTACGACTTAGCGCAAGTATTGATCGAGTTGCGTTCGACCAAGGTCCTTCAATTAAGAGCCTGGCTTGTCGCAGCCCAGTCACGTTTGACCATTCTTCCTTTGATCTTACCTTGATCCAGTTTCCAATGGACCTTGCTACATAACTAGGCGGAAGCCCCAGCACTGGTTCGGGCCCTGTAAACTGTATACTTGAGCCTCTCTTAGCCAGTGCATCGGCCTGGTGCCATGTATTCTGACCCTTGTTGAAAAAGAGCCGGAAATATTCCATCCATACCCGCACTCTTATATGGGGCAAAAGTGTTTATGGCCCATCTAATTCGCTCCACCGTGGCAACATTCGAGGCCATCCTCCAATCCATAGCTGCAACCTCTATGTGGGGAGTCCTCTGGTGTTGGATAGAGCTGGAACTTTTGGCAGAACCAGGAAAGTGGAAATCCACGAGGTGTTCCAACGCCTCCTTGGTGGTGCACGTATATGTACCATTAGGAAGCCTAAGAACATCGATCCTATTCGTGGTTATATTTCATGATTTTATAAATCCTAGATATGGCAGGGGCGTCTTCAATGCTTTCGCAGAAGTCTTTCCATGCCTGTCTCTTACTTCTCCGAGTACAGCTCTTAAATCGACGTTGAGCCATTCTATATTGGTCCCAATCAAAGTTCGATTTTGTGTTCATGGCCCTGTTAAAGAGCCTGCGTGATTCTTTCCTTGTTTCTTGGAGCTCAGACTTCCACCATGTCTGGTCGTTATCTGGCCACCGTGTCTGGGATGTTAAGGTCTCGATGCAAGTCGGAGTTACGTATGTACCATGGAGCGTCTTCTATGTTACGCTGCACTTTGTTCTGGAAAGTCTGAATGGTTTTAATATTTCTATTTCTGGCATAACCCCGAAGTTGAATACCGTATAACCAAACTGGTTTTAAGATCTGATTGTAGATTAGTATCTTATTATGTATTGCCAACTTAGAATTTCTTCCAAGCATTCAATAATGCTGTCTATATTTCAAACCTAGTTCGGTTCTTTTCTTCTTCACATGTTCTTTCCACCGGAGCTTGGCATCCAGGGTCATGCCTAGGTAGGGCCCAGAACGCTACCCTGGGTCACTCCTGCTCTTATATCTTGCAGGTCAGAATATTCATCTTCCTGTTTTATTCTGAAAAGTCTGCCTGATATACAGGATAACAGAATCTCTACATATTGTGTCGGAAGTATTTTGTTTAATTTGTGTATCAATCCTTCGTGCCATACCTTGTCAAAGACTTGAACAACATCTAAGAAGACTGCAGAGCAGACTTCATTTTCTTCAAGTGTACGCTCTATTATGTTAGTAATACGATGTACCTGATCAATGGTTGAGTGCTTTTGTCTACAGCCACATTGGTAATCCGGGATAAGATTACCATTTTCAATTAGTGGTCTTAATCTCTTGAGAAGTAGTTTTTCAAACAACTTTGAAATGGTTGGCAGCAGGGAGATAGGTCTGTAAGACTTGACGTCATTTGTTGGCTTGCTTGGTTTAAGCAACATGATCACTTCCGCTACCTTCCAGCTGGCAGTAACGTGTTTCAGTCTAAAGGCTGCATTGAAAAGGCACATCAGCATGACTACGCACTTTCTCGGTAACCTGGTGCTTTTTTTAGTTTTTGATTTGTTTTTATTTCCTCAGATACTTCTTTTGGGGTAACAGGGGTGATATTTTCTGTTCTTAGATTGTCAATATCAAGCAAATTGTTTACAAGAATTTGATTAGGTGTGAATATGTCAGCCAAATGTTCAGCAAATAAGTCAGATTTTTGTTTATTAACTCTGGCCCATGGGCTGTCGTCCTTCCTGATTGGAGGGGTTGAAGTAATAGGCCTCTTGATTTTCTTAGTTGATTTCCAGAGTGAGTAATCTGTCTCTTCATCTGCAGTTAAATTTTGCAAATAGGAATTGATTGACTCTTCCTTATGATTTTGTATTTCGCTTTTGACCAGCTGTGTTTTACTATTTAAGGTGGTTTTATCAGAAGGATCTCTCGATTGCTGCCACCTTCTCCTAGCTCTTCTTTCCTCTTTAACCAGTTCTCTTATTTCCACTGGGTAATTGATACCTTTGGTTATATGACTAATTTCTTTTGTGTTGTGGTGTGCTGCTACCTGGATAAGTCTGGTGAAGTTTTCAGCTTCTACTTCAAACTGCTCAGTTGTTCTCAAATTAACATGTAGGTTAATGCTCTCCTGAAGTTCCAGTCTAAAACTTTCCCAGTCAGTGGTTTTGTTTACCAATACAGGCCGAGCCTCTTTTTTAATTATCTTGGTCAATATGACAGCTGAGTGATCAGAATCCAGGTCAAAATTTTCTTCAGCCTCAGTAAAGTTGGGTGATACTTTTCTTGAGATGAAGAAGTCTAACAAATCGGGAATTTTATTGATGTGATATGATGATGATCATGCTGAGTAGGCCAGTAAGTAGGCTTACCTGTGGAATGATTCAGTCCCCTTGGTCGTGGTTAATTTTGATCCCCAGTCAACATGCTTGACGTTAAAGTCACCTCCCGCAATGAATCTCTCACCAGGATGCCGAAGGAGGATTGTAGTCTTCTTTATTAAGATTATATATGGGTGGACAATAAACTGCCTCAACCATTAGATTTTGTTTAGTGGACTTAACTCCCACCATAGGAAGTTGTATATCTACACGTTGTAAGTGGTATTCCTCAAAATGATTGATAGTTTCCTTGATTAAAATTGCACTACCACCCTTTCCTTGATTGTCAGGATAAATGGCATGATAAATTTTATAGCCTCTTATCCTGAGACAAGCTTGAGTTGTCATATGTGTCTCTGAGACCAGACATATATCTATATGTTGGGAGTTAAAGAGTTAAGTGCCTTTGTGGAACAGAAAAGTATTACAACCATTTTTGTAGGAGTTATTGATTTTTATTTTTTAAGAGTATATGTTTCAACCCCTTGTACCCTGAATTTTTTCGTTTCTATTTGAAGGAATAGTCCTATAAGTGTCTCTGTAAAACAGGAAAGTGTTGCAAACTTTTTTGTAGAAGTTATTTATTTTTCGTTTTTAAGGGTGTATACTTCAACCCCATATAGTCTGAATTTTTTCTTTTCGTTTATAAAGAGTTTTGAAACAATTATTATAAGTGCTTCTATGGAGTAGGAAGTGTTACACACCTGTTCATAGATTATAATCTATATTTAGATATAAGCATTTGTAGCAGGTTCGTATCCCCTAATAAAAATTAAAAAGTAATTTTCATATTTAGGAAAAAAATATTTTTCATAAATATGTTTTATTTCATGTTCATATTCTTCATTCACAAAAATTGTCTTGTAAATACAAAATTTAAACGGTAAGCAGGTAAGTGAAGGTACCCTCATTTAAATGTATATGTTTAATTCTTCATTTACGCATTAGAAACAATTATTTCTATTATATCATATTTTAAACATGAAAACAAGCTGTATTACATAACGTATATGGAAGTATAGGAGGATTAATGCGAATATGCTATCAATTGTATTTTTTTTATCACTACCTAACTGGTCCACTGTAAAAATTCATTTCTCGTTTTCGTTCCCGCTTCTGTCTTCAGCACTTCAACACTTATAGAATGTGACATTTGCGACGGTTGTAAGGCATCGCTTTGGAAAATTATTAAAAACATGGGTCTTAAATATAGGAAAGATAATCCAAGACGAGGCTTAATGGTAAATAAATTAAACAACTTGGGATTTCGTGGCAGTTTTCTATCATAGCTGACTTCGTATTTACAATTCAGAAAAATTATAGTTAAAATGGGGGAACACAGGTCTATTCCTCAACAAATGGAACTCGGGGTACCGCAGTGAGCAATCCTTGCTCCTTTAATCCTTTTATTATATATAAACGATCTTCCGCATCTTGTGAGTACAAATCATCTCGTTCTATATGCCGTTCTATATGCCATCGAATTGTGTGTACAGAGGCTGGAACAAAGGCAACTTACACGCAAATCGATAAAAATCTTCTCAGACAGCCAAGCAGCTCTTAAAGGTCTTGGTTCCTACCGTTGCAACTCAAAAACGGTATGGAGCTGCCAGCAGGCACTTGCTCAATTGAGCAGAAAAAATAGAGTAACTCTGGTCTGGGTCCCAGGCCATTCTGGCCATGAAAGGAATGAGGCAGCCAACTCTCTAGCTAGGGAGGGTGCTGCTTCTGAATTTGTCGGACCAGAACCGGTGCTTGGCATCAAGTACTGCCAAAGCAACGCTCTTAACCTAGGCTGAGGGGAAAATGCTCCAGTACTGGCAGGAACTACCACGATTAGTTCATTCGAAGGCGTTTATAATAAACCCTTTAAAAACAAGAACTAAAAAACTTCTATAGTTAAGCAGGTTTCACCTACGAACTCTAATCGGCCTATATACGGGTCATTGCCGTTTAAAATATCATCTGTGCAAATTCGGCCTAGCAGAAGATGCTGAGTGCCGCCTATGCTTAGAAGATGATGAAACGGCAGAACACATATTGTGCACCTGCCCCGCTGGGGAAAGGATCAGATACTCATTATTTGGCAAAGGACAACTTCTGCCAGAGGATCTGAACAAATTCTCACCTAATAAGGTAATCAGCTACATTAAGAAGCTGGACCTGTTGGGTCAAATATAAGTAGGTGTGAGCCACAATAGACCACATGGTCGCGATGGAGGGTCTGGTTTTCGGGCCGCTCACTTTTGAACCTAACCTAACCTAACCTAACCTAACCTATATGCCGATGACACAACCCTGGCAACGGATGCAAAATCTCCGGAAGAGTTAACTAGAAATATGAACCTCCTATCTAGAGATTTCACCACTTGGTGTGAAACGAGCGCCTTAATGGTAAATGCGAGCAAAACTGTGTGTATGCAGTTTTTCAACAGGACAAAAATATCATGTGATAAATCTGAACTGGTTAAAGATACCAACATTCAATTCTCAAATACAACCAAATTTTTAGGAGTCTACCTAGACAGTAATATTAGGTGGTCTAACCACATAAATCATGCTTGTAAAAAGCTAAATAGTAGTTTTTATGCAATACGTCAACTAAAAAATATCTTCACCGCTGAACAACTAATATGTTGTTCAGCGGTGTTCCTTTTATGTTCAACTTATAAATGAAGGTTTACGAACGTTTGTTTTTCTCAATGAGAAGTATATTTCGGGATGGAACTGTTAGCCGTCCTAGGTAAGATACTAGCATAATTACAATTGCAATTACACAGGAAGTATAGAATAAAACTGTTTAGCACACCGAGGAAAAAATGAAATGTTGGTGGGACAGAGAAGTTGTATTTCACCAGGAAGATAAACAACCATTAGTTATAAAATTTAGTGATAATGATGTTGACTATGAAAATAATAAATTCCAATAAGCTAGTGACCAATAGGGTGAAGTTATCCACAAATTTTCATCCACAAATGCTGACGTGAGGGAAATTTTATCCGATGTAGGCATATAAGTAGTACGGTTAACTATATATAATCGGTACGCTATTAATCTATCAGACGATCTGCGCATGACCAGTATAGGTATGATACTTGCCCTGTATCTTGTTTCAGAGAATTATTATTACATTCTGTGCATTATCTGCACATTGACTTAAGTCCGTCCCACTGTGTCATAGTATTCAAATAGATTGCAAACAATACACTAACTCCAATTTACTATCGGAAATCAGTTTCATGTTAAATAATTGCACCTGTCACTATTTTACAACATATTATGTATCAACATTTTCTATCAAAAATTAATGTGCGAGGAGACGACCTTAACAGGAAATTAAATAATTTAATTTTCACTTGTGTGGACTGCTTTCGGTTTCTCAGTAAAGCCGGTAAATCCTGTTTTCTGTTAAATTTGAGATAATCCCTTCGTGTACATGAAATAATAAATTTCAGAAGAAAGCTGAAATTTTGTATCTGGAATGTAATGATGTAATTATACTAAACGATTTTTCTTAATAATATTTTGATGAATTGTAACGGTAGTTACTCTATTCTTGATGGTAAAACATCATCATTTTTCAATTGCTGCAAGTAGAATTCATTTTTTAGTAAACATTTTGATCAATTTTATCAATGAGGCCCAATTTTTCAAAAAGGTGTAAGGGCGGCGTTGAAAAATATATAACTGTTATAATTTTTGCAACAAATTAATATTGTAGAAGATTTTTACTTTTGTAAGCTAAAATGATGAACTTTACAGACTGTCAAAATGAACGAATTAATTCCAAACTTTACCTGCAGAAAGAATAAAAATTACGGACAATGAAACAGAATAATTAAACACTAATACTAATAATGATTGGAATTAAAAAGTAAAAAAAAATTGCCTCCGGCGTAACTCAAACTCGCGACATCAGCATACGACTATCCTATTGCGCTACCACGCCACTTCGCAAAGTTGACCCTGAGACATTTAAGTAGATAAATGTCAACCTGAAAAATTAATTTTTACCGATATTCTAATTGGAAAAGCATTTCGCTTCAGTATTTTGGTAATCAGAAGTGTTTGGCAGTCGGTACTATCGATTCCGTTAGCAATATTTCCCTATGTGAAGTTTAATTAATTTGACAGTTTTCGTGGGAGGTGCTTGTCTCGTTAGTGCAATCTCACATCGGCAGTTAAATGAGAAAGAAATTGAGACGGATGCCACTCGATATTTTCAAAGATGAAATAGACGTATAATTTCTTCATATCTCGTGATTTTTCTTCAGATATACAGGGTTATTCAGAACCTATCCATAATAAAATTTGGGGATGTTCAACATACATGTAGAAATGTGGTAGTGCAAAAAAATTTTTTTTGGCGGGGTCTGAAAACTATTTAAAAATTTTTCATTGCACGCCGCTGGATACTGGTCCACTGTAATGGAGTGACCTTGGGACTGACAGTGCAAACTAGCTAGCACGAAAGAAACAGGCGCGCTCGGCGCAAAAAAGATTTGCAGCGTTTTTACTTTAAAATAAACTTAAAGATAGATAGATGTGACCAAAGTGACGTGTCTTTAAAATGAATAAAATTTTGTTACACTAATTTTGGAGAATTGCGCTACTTCATTACTAGGTATTAGAAACATACACATACCTTGTTACAAAATCAGTTCGAAATAATATTCCTGGACTTGTACATAATTTTGGGCACGCCTTATCCAATTTTGCCGCACTAAACCGAATGTTCCTCCTGGTTGCTGATCTTGTAAACGCAAATTATTAAGTAAATTGGGGATTTTCAGCATTTTGCTGGAACAACCACTCACAAAACCTAACTGTCGATGTGTCGGTGTGTCGATTGGGAAATCGTTCCGCATACAAGCGCGAAGCTGCCAATGAATTTTGTCCAACTTCGCCATAAATAAGAATCATGTCCATTAACTCAGCATTACTGTGCACATGAGCCATTTTGAAAATTTTACAGTTTAACACTCGATAAACAAAACACCCGCACTCCGCACAGAGAGAGCGAAACAGAAAGACTGATGACTGCATAGACAATAAGAGATATTATCCCCACTCCAACTGTATTAGCCAGACGTTCGCCAGGTACAAAAACTGTTGTTTACTGTTTTTTGGAGGAATGTGATATATCAGGTCGTTGAAGTACAGTTGCCCAGCTACGTAGTCCTTTATAATGGTATAACTTTAAACATTGTTTACGGGAAATCCTAAGCCTTTTATTATAAATTTTTTTGGTGATATCGATTTCTTATTTAAGGATGCACATATCCTCAAAGTTTTAGAGATGAGTTCTGAATAACCCTGTATAGCAGTCTAAGCGGTTTATAGTGTTTTTATTATATTAAGTTAATGTGATGTATTTTAATTTTTAAAATCTTGAAAAATCTTGCGTTTGGATTAAGTGAAATAAAAATGGTAAGCAATTTTTTAAATACACTACATACTACATATTACATACTACATGTATAGAAACAAAATCCTCAAAGACCTAGAGTACAAGTTCAGAGTAGTAGTTATATTTTTCTAACCTATTTTTCTTATTTTAAATTAAAAATGATTGTAAGTGAAAACATTATTGAAATATTTAAATTGATATATTTTTAGTCTACATATCACTAGTGAACTTTTTCTTATTTTTATTTCTAAATATTTGAAAATAAAGCATAAACCTTTACCTATACGAAACCTTCAAAAGACCTGTGCTAACTGCGTGGTGATCGAAAAACGTTTTTTTTTTCGTATTTTTTTCAGTTTTTAGCTTATAACTTCTAAACGGTGCATCCTACGGAAAAAGTCATCCTGTTCAATTTTAAAGTAGATAGAATTTTCTATAATATGAGTATACCGCAGATCTGTAGATATAATAGTTCCCGAGATACAACACTTCAAAAATTTGCTATTTTTCCCAATAGTTCGAAATTGTTGTTTTAGTCGTCTTCCGAGCAGAATATCGGCAAAAATACTCATTCTACGAGAAAAGTTGAAATGATGATGTTCAAATGGGAAATGAAGTTGTAGAGCAGTTATTTAGCTTTAATTTAAGCATAAGCGGAACCCTGTAGAGCCAATAGTTCTCTTGTTATCAGGTTATTGTCCATCCCAAAAAACAAGCAGCGCATCTGCACTGGACTGGATAGCCAAGGGATAAAAACGAAGCAAGCCCCAGAGGACGCCGACTGCCTCATTGTGAGGACAGCACTGGACAAGAGTAAAGAGTATGAGCACGTCATAATCGCTGGAGAGGATGTCGACCTTTTGGTGCTTCTTAATGGATTGGGCTCCAACATACAAAATGTTTTCTTCCAGAAAAGTGGCAGGGCTGGAACAGGTTGTGAGCAGTTCTCTTCAACTGAAACATCATTCATTCGAGGAGAGCTCTCATTACCCCCTGGAATAGACTTGTTCCTTCACACCTTCACTGGTTGCGACACCACCTTTGCCCTTTTCTGGCAAGGAAAAACGAAGATGTTGGGCGTTTTTTCAGAACAGCCAGACCTTCTTAACGCGGCTATCAGTAGCACCTCTCTGGGGTACAACATCCCACAAGTAAATAAAAAAGTTTTAGGCATGATGAAAGACGAATTTAGCGGTATGCCTATAGAAATTTTTGTGGGGCTTAGAGCGATAATGTATACCGTGAAACAAGCTGTGAATAGTAGTGATACGTCTGGGGCTTCATCGAACAATATTGGGTTGACAAAGAAAATAAAGGGAATCGGCTATTAAAAACGTTATTACTTTGGAAGACTTCATAGAATGTGTAGACAATTTTAAGGATAAATACATCACTCAAAGCTTAATCAAATCTAAAAAGCATGAGGTCTATTCCATAACTCAAGAAAAAATTGCCTTCACCCCACGACGATAAGAGGTATTTAGTTAAGGGATCGTATGAAACACTTCCTTCGGGCCATTACTCAATCATAAATGTTGAGGTATCATAACAGATGTTCATCTTTGAATAATAATAATATTAATCTGTTTATCCTTTAAAATCCAATTATATATAATATATTTTCTTTTTTTTTTATTTAATTATGTATTATCCTGTATATATAAAATAAATATCCTAGTCTATGATATGTATAATCACATTGCTAGTATATCACTCTGCTTATTATTTAATCTTGTAGTATCCTGCATATATTTTGTTGTTTTTTACTTAATTATGTAATACACCCCGTATATAAAATATAAATATATCACTCTGAGTAATTATGTACTACTTTGTATATAAAGATAATTATCCTGAGCTATGGCTATACTGAGCTATGTATTGTAGAATAGAAGTTATCTGGAAGCATTAATAGCGTTTTATTACAAAATGAACGAAAATAATAATTATAAGCAATAATAATAATGAGGTAAATGACAATATTTTTAATCTAACATGATAATATTTATAAAAAATCCATACCTGTTTGTAAATACATGTTTTCCGTTCCGTACCTGTTAGTAAATATCTGTTTTCTGTCCCGTACCTGTTTGCAAATACCTGTTATCCTATATTATTATTACTATTATATAATGACAATACTAAGAAAAACGATATATCCGGTTCCGAGAAAAATATAAAACTTTATCAAATAGGCTTGATTTCATAACTAAGCTAGCAAATCTTATCAGAAATTCTCCAAAGTTCACAAGGGTTCACAAAAATACAATCCTTTTGTTTGTCATTGATCAGGTAAAAATGATGAGTTCCAAATATTTTAGATAATTATTAGTTATTATTAAACTATCCTACCCTGTTGTCTACTTATCCATTGATTAGGTAAAAAGATGAGCTCCAAGTATTTCAGTTAATTATTGATTATTATTAAATTATCCTATTATGTTTACTTATTAGGAAAAACCTTTAATGTTAAAAGAACATTATTATTTTAGATACATATTAAATTTAAACAAAGAGGATCTGCACATGCTTTAATTACATTCTCTTACCTACGTTATACACAATTTTTTATATCTGATTGGCTAGGTACATATTCTGAATGCTGCAATAGTGGTCCTAAACCCTCAATGGTCGCGGTCCTAAAGCCTTTATCTGAATACCGCAATGGCGGGGATCTGAAAGCTGTAATCTGATTGGCTGTTATCTGAATACTGTAACGGCTGTGATCTGAAGGTTGTAATGGCTGCGATCTGAAGGCTGATTGGATTGGGGAGAACGTTATAATGGCGGTGATCAGAAGGCTGATTGGCTGGGGACGAGGTCCTAAAGCCATAATGGCCGCGATCTGAAGCCTGATTGGGCGTGGGGTGTGGTCTGAAAGCTGATTGGCTGGGGGGCAAGATCTGAATGCTGAAATCTGATTGGCTGGGGGGCGTGGAGATAAGTAGGATTGGATGATTGGTTGAAGTGGGAGTGGTGGGAGTGATGGGAGTAAAATTACTCGTTTTTTGCAAAATTTAGGCCCCTTTAAAAATACAGGTCTTTTTGGCGCCGTATGCCTACAGCATATCTACTGAGGTTGGAAACTTTAGTGTGAAGATAACACTGACGTAGTTTTCCAGATAACACTAAAGCACTATACTGCGAACGATGCGCCTTTCTACATCGAAGTTGGCATTATCTGGAGCTGATTAAAACTGTTTTAATCATCTCCAGATGATTCCATCTTGGTTTCGAAACGCACGTCAAGTGCAGTATAGTGTTTTTGTGTTATGAGTTTTAATCTTCTCTAGATGAAGTCAAGTTGGTTGGTGAAACGCGCGTCTAGTACAGTATAGTATGTTGGTGTTATGTGGAAAACTACGTCAGTGTTAACGAAAAGAAGTCAACAAATAATGTATATTTTATAGTTGGCTGTGGAATCAAAATATTATTAACGACATATCATGTACGTACATATACTAGGAAATACCAAATTTATACATAATGCATTAACAAATGGAATTTTATTAATAATTTTATTGTTCTAGCGTGATCGAAGTTGGTGCTCCATCATATAGGTAATTCTAGAACCGTCCAAAATTACCTAAATGACAAATTTCCACAAAAGTGTATTGGTACTAGAGGACCCACTTTATGGCCAACTAGATTGCCAGATCCCCTTTGATTATTTTTTATGGGGCTATATAAAAGACAAGGTGTGTGGGAGAATTTACGAAAATGTGGAAAAATTAAGAAATAGCGTAGAAATTAGTTCTACTTGAAATTAGGACAAATATATTAAATGCGGCTGTTTAAAATATTTCTAAGGGGATAGATGCATGTTGAATAATCACGGCAGTCATTTTAAACATTTACTAAAGACGACAGTTCTAATAGCACCTAATTATATGACCTGATCCCAACTGTATGACCAGTACCTAAATATAAAAAGTAGATACCCTAATTGGAATATATTTTCAGGCTGGAACAATAAAATCATCATAAAATTTCATTCATTAATGTATTAGGTATAAATTTTGTATTTCCTAGGATATGTGTTTTCATGATATGTCGTAGCGTAGAAATTAGTTCTACACGAAATTAGGACACAAATATATTAAACGAGGCAGTTCAAAATATTTCTAAGGTGGTACGACCATAAGAAATAAAAAAGTTGAAAAATCTAGAGTGCTTAAGAAAATCTAATTGAATTTTTGGACTCGCCATTATCAATAATGTTTAAGGTATAAATTTGAAGTTTCTATCTTTCTTTAAGTTGGACATATTCAGCATTTTGTAAAGCGTCGGTTTCTTTTTTCCCCCTGATAACTCACGAACGGGTGCACATATGGCAGATAACGTACCACCATTTGATTCAGCATAGTGCAACTATTTTCTAATTCCAGCCAACCCTCTATCTTTTATCGTTTCCGAGATCCCAACGGTGCGGTGGCGAAAATTAAATGTAACACCACAGTGGTGACACAAGTCAATCATTTGGCGACCTTCTAGTATACTACTACCGAACTAATTAAGTGTTGGTCGGGACATGTACCCGCAGATTAGTTATTTTCCGATATTTTCTTATAAGTAATAATTTTATCTATGTGCTATTGAAAAAAATATTCAGTTTGAGTTTTAATTCAAAAATATATTGAAGTGTTTTTTCAGTGTTAACTGTTTGATGTTTTAAACGCCTAGGGAAACTATTGTATGTAATGAATGTAAACATAATTTTGTGTTTTTCTTTACAGAATTAAAAATGGTCTTAAAACCCAATGAAAAAGTTATCATCTCTGTCAATGAAAACCCAAAGCCAAGGAGGTTAAGGGTAGGGGATCCTGATTTTGTACCTCCTGATGGTGGTTGGGGCTGGCTTATCGTTTTTGCTTGTGGTTTTAGTAATGTAAGTATATTTCACTTATATCTCGTTCATTTTCTTTTCGAGTAATGTATCAAGTCATACAAATTAAAAAACAATTAATAAATTATCACGTTTGAAAACACATGTATGTACGTACCTATAGATAAAACCAAACATTTTTTAGAAATGTTGTTATTACAAGTTTTTATGGTTTAATGTAAATAGTGCCACTTTCAAGTAATTAATATAAAAATTAGGGAATCTGATAATAATAGATTTAGACATCAGTATTGGTTACAATAAATTTGTATAATATTAGAATATTTGTTATTTTTGATAAAATAGATTACTTTGTTACATTGATCTAGACTACTACTACTGCTACTTTGTATTTCAATTATTACTTTTAAGGTAAATGTAGGAAATAAATACCTACACGTTGTATTTAATATTTCTTATTATTTACATTGTGTACTTATTTATATTTACATTGTTGACATATACAGTGTGTCAGTTTTATTCTGAAAAAATTTGTATGTAGAACTAGTAAAAATAATGGGACTTTTCTGTATTAACTTATTTCCAAATCTCAACCGTTTCCGGGATAGAAGGTGTTGAAGTTGAAATTTTTATTTTTATTATATCTCTGACAGTAATAAACCAATTGTTTTAAAATTTTATTTGGTAAGATGCTATTAAGAATCTTTACTTCCACAAAACTTATCGGTTTGACGGTGCTTCTGGAAATATCAACAGATTTAAGATATACAGTTTTTATAGAGCGCTGAGTGCAACTGCATTTGTTGTACCTTATTACCATTTTTGATTTATTTATTAACCTTCTTTAAATGTAGTCTTAATGATACTAATTCTTCTTTGAAATTGGCCATCTCACCATCTTGGTCTACTATTTTAATAACAATCTCATCGATTACTTCAGTGTTGATTGGTAGATAGATCACATTTCTGGGGCTCTCGACTATTTTAAATCCTGCTGGTACTGTAGGGAAAAATTCGTGAAGTATATGAGCTCGTTTACCATTAACATAGGATCCGCCTACTATATTGCATTCTATACAAATAGTATTTACTCTAAAAATATCAACTGGAAAATCTGATTCCTGTGAATTGTATGCTTTTAATTTACGTGGTTTCAAACCAAGCCATGAACCAATTGAGTCTTCTTTAGTGAAGTCAATTTCTTCACTACATTTGAGAGCATTATTATTACCTTTAATTGAAAGCAGTATAGAACTTCTCATTACACTTCTCTCGTTTCCACTGCCTTACACAGAATCATATCTTATCTCCTAAAGCTTGTTGAAGATATCTGTTCACAGAATCAATTTCATACGTGCCTTCAGGAATATATTTACCTTCTAATCCATAATAAAATTTATTATTTCTATTTTTTTTAATATTTAGAATTGAATTATATGATTCAAACCTTATTAGCACCAGAACATATTCGTTATTAGCATCCCAATTAATTGGAGGATGATATCTGGATGAAAGAGTCGAGCTTCTTCCTGATAGAGTGAATGTATATGACAGAATGGTAAGAATTGCAGTGTGAAAGAATGATCTCTATACTTTTAATTATATAAAAATTTTAGACACAAGTTGAAAGTATTAAATGTCCATTGCTGTTTAGATAATCAACCAACTCTTGCGGATGTCTTAGATTTCCATAACTGTCAAAATACACTGCTTCTGCACCTAATAATACTGTTTTCATTATAACGTACTCGGTTAGTAATCTATCTCCCATATAGACTCCTCGAAAATGCGGTATTTTTTTAGCAAATTTTATTAGATCTAATTGGTAAGAGCTCGTTTAGGTAATTTTATCAGCATCTTTTTCGAGGCTTTATGTTTCCTAAAACAAAGGCCAAAGCCTTGTTTATAAGGTCTCATGTAAAGCCCTTTGCCCATCTCTATTTCCCCAATTGTTCTATTATGACGTTTACTTGCTTCAAGTTTATCTTTAATAGCTTTAGCATCACAGATTTCGAAATTCCAGCTGCTTCTCCACCTAAAGCACCCATTTCACCCATTTCTCTACAAAAAAGTATATTTACATTTTTTTTACGAAACACATCGTTACGGAGTAAATCGTTATTTTATGAAACCTTGTGATAACAAAATAATACCTTTAAATAAAATTATACCTAATTTATATATATAAGTTATAGAAGCAGTTCCCACGAGAAACTTACAGTCGACCGGACATCGCCGCAGATTCCGCGAACGCAGATAAGCCAGCACCGCGGAAGCCAGCGTTGTCATCATTTTACGTAACGAAAATTGTAGCCTTATTAAGTTAGTCTGTATTAGATCTTCAACTTGCAATTATCGTTCTAATAAATAAAAATTTATTTTTAAATTGTTTTTAAAAAGGGCCTATTGGCAATCAATAATTTAAGTGGCGCAGTCGGTAGGATAGTCAATCGGTATTAGGGAACATAATATCGGTTCGTTTTAACGATTTATTGACTATCAAAAAGTTTGGGACATTTTGGAAGCACGGTCGCGAGTTGACAAAAACTGTCCTAAGTGAGTGGAGGGTCCAGCCAGGTGAAAGGGATTAGTAGCTTGGTGAGAAACGAGTTCTGAGAGGATATCAGCACGCTCTGTTGGACCCAATCACATGGAATTATTAGTGTTATTGCTGTAAGTACATTTATGTCTTATAGAGGGCCCATTGATCGATATAATTCTGAAAGTTCTGAAGATTTTGATTCATTCTCACCCACCTTGAATCGTTCAAGGAGCAGATCACCCATAAAAACTAAATTAAATAACTTAATCATGCCAGAAACAAATACAATGCCTGTCTTGAAGCGGGAATATTTAGAAATGATTTCCGAATTTAATGGGCAAACCGAACTTTTATCAAGATTTATAGAAATAAGTGAAAAACTTGTAAAGAAATTTTATAACACCGCCGATGCGGCGGACTTTCAGAATGAATATCTGATGTCTAGTATTTTAGCAAAAATAAAAGGCGAAGCTGCTATTAATATTTCGTCCTCTATAATTAATAATTGGAATGATTTAAAAGTTGCTCTCCTCAATACTTATGCCGATAAACGTGATAGCTATACACTTAATATCGAAATGACAGAGTGTAAACAAGAAAACGAATCTGCATTCGAATTTTACACTCGCATTCAACAAATTCTTAACTTACAAACGTCTTATATCACTACACATAGCCAAGGCGATGAAAGTATTGTCTCAATAAACTATCACAGGAATTTAGCATTAAGAGTTTTACTTAGAAGTCTCAAAGACCCATTAGGCTCTTTGATGCGAACTAAAAATCCTGTTGACCTAAATAGTGCGCCTAATATGTTAACAAATGATTTTCAGATAGAAACCAGTAGGGCAGCTAAAACAAAACCTATAAATATGCAAAATAAATCACTTTTCCAAAATAGGTTGAATAGACCAAATTATAAGCCGCAGTTACAATTAACAAATTATCCACATAATTCTCAATATATGCAACGGCAAATAAATCCTAATCAAAACGCTGGTCCATCAACCAACCAAAATGCTTTTAGACCAAACCAATCAAAGAATTACCTAAACCAGTACCCATGAGTATATCGACAACAAATACTTAAAGACCTGGTACACAAAATTCTCTGGTTCAAAATCGATATCGTCCTAATAATTATAATCATTTCAGGAATAACGTTAATACACGACCAAATTATGTGGTCGAAGAATTATATAATATTGACGATCAGCCGTCAGACGAACTTCCTGAAGGTGATTATTACGACGAGACTATAGAAGATTCTCAACAAGAGTTTTTTCAGGAAATAGCCTCGGAAAACGAATCGCCCCAAATTTTGAATTAATGAACATGAATTACGGCGAAAGTAGGCTTCCATTTATTGTGTTCCCCGAATATAATCTAAAAGTTTTGATTGACACAGGAAGCACAAAATCTTTTGTAAAACCAGAAATTGCCGAAAAATATTTCAAAAATTCAATAAAAAAAGACCCTTTCAAAATTTTTACCGCACATGGTACATCAATAGAAAATTATAGCACAACCATTCCTTGTTCTAAGATTTTTAATGCGGGAAATATTGGCTTAAAATTTTATTTGTTCAATTTTCATAATTACTTTGATTGTTTATTAGGTATTGATAATCTAAAATTGCTAAATGCTAATATTATTTTGAACAAAAATCTCCTAATAACACCTAGAAGCCAAACAGAAATTGTTTACCATGAAACACCCAATGTTAACGCAAATTGCATCACAGTACAACCTAGATGCGAACAGATAATTTAAATAAATATTGAAAATGTAAAGGATGGTGAAGTAATAATTCCTTATAAGAAATTCTCCGATTTGGAGATGCCGGAATTTCTCACTAGAGTAAAAAATTTTGAAGCCATTTGTACAGTTCTGAATCCTTCAGATTCTGCTAAATTCCTCAAAATCATAGAACCAATAGAGGCACTAAATTTTGACCAATATGATACATCAATTGCCACGGATTCTAATTTAAATCATTTTTACACTGAAAAATACAAATTTGATATTTCAAAAATCAGAACTGACCATATGAATTCAGAACATAGTATAAAACTGATGGTATAAAACCAAAATTAGGGCTATTCAAAATTATCCTATACCCGGAACCACAAAACAAATTAAAGGATTCCTTGGGTTACTGGGTTACTATCCCAAATTTATCAAAGATTTCGCTAAGGTAACGAAACCACTAACAAAGTGTTTAAAAAAGGACGCGGTTATAAACATTAAGGACCCAGATTACATTAGTTGTTTCGAATTGTGTAAAAACCTTTTAACTAACGAGCCAATATTACAGTATCCTAATTTTGCTGAACCGTTCATTCTAACCACCGACGCAAGCAACTATACTTTAGGCGCCGTCCTATCACAAGGAAAAATCGGATCGGATTTGCCTATAGCGTATGCTAGCAGAACGTTAAACGAGTCAGAAATTAATTATTCTACTATCAAAAAGGAGTTATTAGCCATTGTTTGGGCCACAAAATACTTCCGCCCATACCTTTTTGGTAGAAAATTTAAAATAGTCACGGATCACACAAACCGTTGCAGTGGCTATTCTCTTTAAAAGAGCCAAATTCCAAGCTAGTCAGATGGAGACTAAAACTTGAAGAATTTGAGTACGAAATCGTGTACAAAAAGGGATGCCTTAATAAAAACGCAGACGCACTATCTCGAATAGAACTTAATATGAATGAAGCGGGACCATCAAAACTACCAATTTTTCAATATATAGAAGATTTCAATAATTCATTAGGCACTAGCCGCGAAATGAATCGGTTGTCGCCGAAGCGGGAGATTTAGATAACCAAGAGAACGCCCAAGAATACGACGTAACAATTCATTCAAATCATGAAAATCCTATTGTTGCCATCCCAATTGTTAACTGCCCAGTAAATTTTGGTAAAAATCAAATAATCATTTCTCAGGTTAATTTCGCCCCTGCAAATCCATCAGTTATTAAACTATTCAAAACAAAGCAACGCACAATTGTGCAGTTCTCTAAAAATAATTTAGAACAAGATATTATCAACTTTGTTAAAGAACGTGTAGTACCTAAAGTTAAATATTATTTATTTTTCGAAGACCCCATATACGAAGAATTTAGCGCAACACTCTTCAAAAATTCGCAAATTCAAATGATTAGATGTACTCAAAAATTGATTGATGTCACTACCGATGATGAAATCAATCAAATCATTCAAAACAATCATGAAGGAAAAACTAACCATCGCGGAATTGAAGAAACGGAGAAAAGAATAAAAAGCGTATACTATTGGCCCCATCAACAAAAATCAATCCCATACTTTATTAACGATTGTGAAATATGTCAAACGACCAAATATTACCGCCGACCGCTCAGATTAGAATACAATATTACACCCACAGCGATTAGACCATTTCAAATAATACATATAGACACTATAAGCCTAGAAAACTGTAAATTTTTAACAATCATAGACTCTTTCTCAAAATATGCGCAAGCCTACAAACTTAACTCTGCCCAGGGTATCGAAGTGACAAATAATCTAGTGTAATACTTTACTCATCACTGCATTCCTGAGCAGATTATTTCCGATAACGGGTTAGAAATTAAAAACTCAGTAGTTCAAGAACTACTTAAAACACATAAAATCTTCACTTTATTAGTTCTCAACACCCTGAATCCAATGGTCTAATACAACGGTTTCATTCAACCCTAATAGAAAATATCAGATTACTCAACAACCAAGTCGAATATAAAGACGACCCTATAGAAATAAAAGTTAACTACGCCCTTTTGGCTTATAACAATACCATACACTCAATAACAAATATGAAACCCTACGAAATCGTAACGGGACATTTAGGTACGGAATCGCCATTCAATATCGACATAGAAAATCAATTGGTTAATAATTACAAGTATATCGAAAAACATAAAGACAAGGTCAAATTTTTATACCAAAAATTGAACGAGGACATCAAAAAAAAATGAAAAAATTATTAATAAAGCCAATGAAAATCGTGAGCAGCTTCCCGAAATTCCCGAAAAGATCTTTGTCAAAAATAAACAAAAACAAAGTAAAACACGTAATAAATACAAACCTCAAACTGTATCTAGCGTTAATCCTGAACTTAAAACAGCAAAAATTGTTCAAACACATGGAAATACTTCTGCAAAAATTCATATTTCTAACATAAAGAGACCGAGAAAGAAACAAACTCACTCTTCTAAAACTATTTCAGGTTCCTCGCCCTCGGACAAGGAACAGAAATAAGAAACATTACCGAAAATCTAATCATTCTCCCTATTAACATGGGACCTGCCAGACTTCAAAGGAACGAGCACATGTTTGTGCACTATTACGATTTACAACCCTTATATGACGAATACGTAAGCCTAAATACTCAGTATAAGGAACTTAGCTTAAGTTATTTTAATAACAGTATAATTAGTGCAGAGCTAGATAATTACAATAGAATAGTAAAATACAGTAGAGCGCTAATATTAAGTAAGATTAATAATATAAAAATTCATAACAGGAAAATTTCAAAAAGAGGTCTAATTGACGGACTTGGTTCAGTGATAAAGAGTATAACCGGAAATTTAGATGCCTCCGATGGTGAAAAAATATATAGCATTCTAAACCATATTAAAACTAACGAAAGAAATCTGCAAAATCAATTAAAATTTCAGTACTCTGTCAACCACCAAATTATAAATAATTTCAATCAAACTATACAGGACATTCAACATAATGAAGTAATGTTAAAATCAAAAATAATGCAGCTAAACCAGTTTATCAAAAAAAAATGCTAGACATGAAGATATTCTTTTTGCGAAAGATTTGTTAATCAACTCAATATTCTTTATAATACCATTCTTAATACTCTGCAAGACATCGAAAATTCCATAACATTTTGCAGACTAAATACATTACATCCAAGTATAATTAAGTCCCACGACTTATTTCTAGAAATCCAAAAAATTTCATTTCACTATAAAATCACGTTACCCTTTGAGGTAAAATATGAGAATATTCTAGATTTTGAATCTCTTCTAAAAATTCATTGTAAAATCGATTCTAATCGAATCACCTATTTCCTATCAATGCCAATCTATTCCGAAAAGGAGTACGATTTATACTACATGCTACCTATACCAACAAAGCATGAATCAGAATACTTAACGATTATTCGAAATTCAAAATATATACTCAAAGCCAAGAATGATGGCTCCATTAAACCTCTATCAGACATGTGTACCCAAGGTAAATGGTACCATTGCCCAAATAACCTACAAGTCAATTACGGAGCACCCTGTGAAGAAAAAATCCTACTATACCAAAACGGTAGCAGTTGTCGTTTTACCCGTTTGGAAATCGGTGAAAATCACATAGAAGCTATCTCCGAAATCAACCAATACTTAGCAGTCTTTCCAAAAGAAGAAAAAATTGAAGCTCGATGCGAAGGATCTATCGAAACCATGTCACTTATAGGTGTCTTTCTAATCGAGAGAAATTCCTGCAAATTGTTCTTCAAAAAGCTAGTTTTCCAAGAAAAAAGTTATGGGAAGCCACTGGTTATTAACGCTGTCAGTCTCCTTTCAAAAGTCCATAACCATACCAAATTCAAGGTAAAACTCAGAAAGCTAAACCTAAAAGAAATACCTACCGATCCGATAATACCAATCATCGAAGATCCAGTCAATTATAATTACCATACACCGAGTCTTTGGACAATCATCTTGTACATTTTACTAGCAGCCGCCATCCTATACCTGTACTATAAGTGGAGGAAAAATAAGAAATTGACCTCGAAGAAAGAAACTCCAAACAAAACGAGCCGATTGGAAGAATTAGAAATGCAAGACAAAAAAATCAGCCTCCCAGGGGATGCTTCATTCTAGGGGTGGAGGAGTTATAGAAGCAGTTCCCACGAGAAACTTACTGTCGACCGGACATCGCCGCAGATTCCGCGAACGCAGATAAGCCAGCACCGCGGAAGCTTGTCATCATTATACGTAACGAAAATTGTAGCCTTATTAAGTTAGTCTGTATTAGATCTTCAACTTGTAACTATCGTTCTAATAAATAAAAACTAATTTTTAAATTGTTTTTAAAAAGGGCCTATTGGCAATCAATAATTTAAGTTATATATATATATATATATATATATTATATAATTTTATTTTAAGGTAGGTATTATTTTGTTAGGAAAGGGCATCACATGGTTTCATAAAATATCGATTGACTGCGTCACTGTGTCTTTTGTGAAAAAGATGTAAATATACTTTTTTGTAGAGAAATTGGTGGGACATAGAAATATCGTATTATTTTAAATGTTAGTCAATGACGCCACCTAAATTTTTTTAGAAAAGGTGTCCCACTAGTGCAGTTTGCACGCCACTGGTTATTCCCATCAAGCTGAATTTTTTTTTATGAAAGTAAAGATTCATAGTAGCATCTACCAAATAAAATTTTAAAACAAATGGTTTATTACTGTCAGAGATATAAATAATAAAGAAAATTCTTTTCCAACTTCAATCAATTCAATTAAATCCTGTATCTCGGAAACGGTTAAAATTTGGAAATAAGTTTATATAGCAAAGTGCCATGCTGGTTCTACATTGCTCCCGAAATTTTTCAGAAGAAAACTGATATTTGGCATTGTGTAGATATTGACCTTTTAATGGAAAGGCTATCTTTTATTCCTAATTGGTGTTAGATTACGTTCACTAGTGTTACTACTGAAGATATGAATTGTTGAAGATATTGACAAATATGGTGTAATATAGTAATATCTATAACGTTGCATAATATCAGGGTAACATAAATAGTATATGGAGTATATTCTTTAAGTTAACTTAGATGTCAATTGATCTTCACAATGATTTGAAGCAGATGTGAATTAGGTGACATGAGTTGGATTTATTCAAGTAATATTTTTAGTTTACCATATTCTAAGATTTTCAGTTCAAGTATTTCAGTTTAAATATATATTTAGAATAAAAATATATATGTTGATTTGATAAACTCTAGTATGTCTAGAAGCATGTGTGAGGACACTGTACATTTGCCAACTTGATAATATTAGATATTTTAAATCTATTTTCAACGACGATGAACGTCGCAGAATTGTAACTAACGGTTGTGTTGTTGCTATGATCTGTTTTGAATTAAAAACATGCACACACCCACAAATATATGTTATCTTGTTAGTTTCGAGATAGACTTTTTATAAAACAATTTTTATTTCAATTATTTTTATTGTTCACTTTGTTACACTTATTCACTTATTTAACTCTTTGAATTATTAACTTTATTAAATTGTACTAAGGTTTCTTTAATACTAATGTTACTCGTAATAACTAATGAACAACAATGTTAATTTTAATATTATGGTTTGGATTTTTATAATCTACCAGTGCTGACTAAAAACTACGCCTTAGCTTATTGAAGTGCAGGTGTTCGGCGTTTGGCCGAGACAGTGACAATGATAGTCTCAATAGCTATTGTGTTGCAAATAATATAAGCACACGTGTGAGCTAGGTTAAATGAAGGTTACATAATATTGTGCTTAATTCTATATACCAGCTCCCTTTTTTATAAAAAAATTGGTTCCTTGAGACAACTTTTTAAGCATAGAGTCAATTCTATTTCTGCTTCTTCTACGCCATCATGGACATTGATACTAGGTCTTCTTCTTGGTAAAAGATTCCTACAGGATCCCAAAATTCTTGATCTGGGTAGTTGTGGTGGTTGGTCGTTGGATGAAGTAATTCCAATTTTTATGTTTCTTCGCTTTTTGCATTTAAATTTAATATATAAAATGATTAAAAGAATTATTACAGTAATTGTCAAAGAAGTAAACCATGAAATGTTTTTTGTGACAAATGGTTTGTTATTATTTTATCCAAATCCTCTGAATATTGCTCTAAATTATGTTGTCCAACGTTCAGATCTTCAGTGTTCAGGTTTCCTAAATTGAGTGGTTTTAAATTGATTTTTATTTTTTCAGATAAATGTTTACAACACTCGAAAGGTATAATTACTGGATGACTTCAATATGACAGTTCATTATGTTGAATAGTGGCTGCTTGGACTCTTGTACTGCCTACGAAAGTGTTACAATCTGGTTGTAATTTTAAAATTGAATTTGTGGTCATTAGTTTTCTGATAACTTCTTCGATTTTGACATTTGATTGTTTTGGTAAACTATCTGCAACTGAAATTAACCATTTATTCTTACTTAATATCTCAATTCCATAGTCTTTTACGAAAAGGTTTGACTGGAATGTTTTGGGTAAAACGTTCGTTCGTTTCAATATTTGAGCTTCACAAATAGCATCACTGTCTATTGGGTAAAGAAGTACATTAAAACAGAGTTTCACATTTAGCATTAACTGTTTGCAACTTTCGGGGTTTTGTATTTGTACATATAATAAAGAATCATCACCTTTCACGATGTATTTACGTGACGTTGACAGAATGTGTTGAAGTCCGGTTCTGTCATCCAATATTGGGATAGGATACAAGTGGTATAGGGTATAAGTTTATGGCTCAGTTAAATGCATTTTTAGAGCAAATAGTATTCTTGATTCGCTTTGATAAGCGTGAATGTCAATTATGTCGATGTACATCATTTAATTTTGGTACAATGGGTAAACTTGTTTTATGTAAAGCTTGCGCTATTTGTTGTAAAGAATTGACTAGATCTCTTGGGGTTATTATTATCGAACTATGTACCTTAGTCTTGCGAATGTGATTGAGTTTAAAATATCATCAAACGTGTTTTCTATGTAGGTACATACAGCTTGCCATTAATGATTCACATATTTCGATAACTTTTCATTTTGTTGAAAGAAATCCTAATTATTAATAATAATAATATTATAGTTTATTTACTTTCCGAAAAAGGATTTATACAATATATAGAATATACCAACAAAATGAACAATGCTTTTATTAACAAATTATGACTGTAATAATATTTTATAAAAAAAAATTGATAGTAAATAAACAGGTTTCCCCTTAAAAGTACTTGATTACAGTGCAGGGGTATAGTGCATTTTAATAATAATGTTATTTTGGTGATTCATAATTTAGAGATAGTATGCCCATATTCAACAATTGCTCCTTAAAAGTACCAAGTACTTAACAGTAGAACAACCACTGAATACGATTTAATGTTCCTGTATACTGTTGAATACCAAACATTAAATCCTAATGATTTACATTTACACTGAACATATACCCAAATATGTTTTTACACTATATGTCACAGTATAACTACGCTACTAAATTCAATAACCCTATTAATGCTCAACCTCAACAATATGCCTAACAAGAACCGGACGTACATAAGAGAGTACAAATACACACATATACATATTTATTATAATTATTTTTTTTAACTAATTGGTAATGTAATAATGATTTTTCGTGTCCATTGTTTCATGAATCAATAATCTAGGAGTTTTATTTAGCCATAGATGGCCATAGTCTGACTTTTTTTTGTAGAGTGATATAGTTTTTATTTGTTTTATAGCAAGCGGAATAAAACCGTATATTTTTAGCCCAATATATTTGTAGTTCCTGTTACCGATTGTTTTGTTGATATTCCTTTTAGAAGTTACTATATGTGTATTCCTAGTGTTGCAATAATAATCATTACGAGTATATGTAATGTGATCTTTGTTTGAATAAATATATTAAAAATTTTTCTCAATAGAGCTGTCTGACATCCATTTTGTACGATTGTTTGTAAAGGCTGTCTGTAGGGTACGCGATATTCTTATCATAAATTAATTTAATAAACCACTTTTGAATTGTATTCAGGTTTTTAAGAAAATTGTTATTCACTCCCCCCAGCCGAATATTCCATGTTCTATGCTTAAAAGTTGTCTAATGGTCATTTGTATCGACTGTCACTTAAGTAAGGCTTAGCTAAACGGAGCTTAAATTTTAAGAAACCCTTAAATTACTTTAGCTTGCACCACGCAATCATATGTTTGGCTTTGTTAAGCCAAAGGGCCCTTGTACAGAGGCTACTTTATTTAGGAAATTTTAACTTTTAAGGTTATTATACCTAGTGTCTTTTACTTTTATTAACCACCAATCTTCTTACCGACGTAACGTAACCTATATTTTTTTTTAATTTTACCTATAATTTTCTGCATCTAATTCACTTTTGTGTTTTTGGTTTTTCAAAGAAATATTTTTGTTCGAACTAGGGCTTCGTAGGTACTTGGAAACTATTGCAACAAAAAACGATGTAGGATAATAAAAAAGCAAAACGAGTAAGATCGGCCAATTTTTCTGAAGAAGAAAAATCTTTGCTTTTAAGCATAATTTCGAAATATAAAGATGTAATTGAATACCAAAAAAACTGATGGAGTTTCGTAAAAAGGCTTTTAAGGCACAATTATAGAACTAAATTTATAAATACTGTATACTGTAGATGTTTTGGCATTAACAATGTATATTTTGTATAAGTATAGGTACTTATTTGTCAGTAGCATACTCCAAATCTTCTTTAATTAGGTCCAATAACTGAATAACAGTTTGTTTAAACAGTCGGAACCTTCTGAAAAACGTTATAAATGGTCTAAATCTTCAAAAGGACATGCCCGTAAGTAGATACACTGTAGGCGAACGAAGCCAAAATCCCTTGTATTTTTAAAGGGGGGTAAATTTGGGTCATTTTTATTCCCTCGCACATGCGCAGATGCTCTTTAGCACACTCATAGTAATCGTCCAGGAGGCCACGCCCACTTCAACCGATCCGGCAACCCTTATGCTTGCGCAGAAGCTCTTCGGCACCCTCGCGGTCATCATAGCTTCTGCAGCCGTCCTCCAGGTACCACAGACCGGGCGGAGAAATTAGTCGTCGCGATCATCATACATTCTGTAACCGTCCTTCAGGTACCACGGGTAGGCGGAGAAATTAGTCGTCGCGGTCCTGCAGGTTCATCACTTAATAACGGAGGAACCCATACGGAGGAAAATGTACTATATAAAATACAGATTTAATATCCTTCGGACATATAAAACATAGTATTGAGAAGTAATTTTTAAATTAGTAAATTGCCTGTAGAGTTTTCAGTCGGCATATATCCAAATTAGACGTATCAATTATCCGCGTCGAGGTAGCAGGCACAGCAGAGGTTGCGCGCGCTTCGTCATCTCCAGCGTGTACGTTCCTGTTTAATCTAGTTCATATATTTAATTTAGATATATTTTTAGAGAGAAACTGATACTATTAATTAATTCGCGCTAATTTTTACTATCGAAAATCTCGTAGACACATTTTTAACATGAGAGGTTATTATTTTGGTATAATATAGTTATTAGTAAAACAGATTAAGATAAAATATTTTCACATAGCACAGCGGGATAAGAAACGCTGAACAAGCATTTAGCAGTTGGTATTGGAGAGTTATTTTTAGATTTAATATATACAGAGTATATCATAATTAAAGTACGTAGCAAATTGAATTAGATTCAATATATACAGGGTGTACCCAAGTTTGATGTATGTACAATATACAGGATATCTCACAATTACCTCTCTATTAATATAATTTATTCAAAATAGATCTGCTTTTATATAATTTTAGCATAGGTATTAAGTTTGATGTATGTACAATATACAGGATATCTCACAATTACCTCTCTATTATTACAAGTTATTCAAAATAGATCTAACTGATTCACTGATTGGAAGTGTTGAGTTCTCATGATACCGGGTGGTAATATAAAAACAGATGTTTGACAGATGTAGGACTGATTAGGTATTTCATCTTAGAGTTTCACAAGATTGAGGTAATATGAAGATTGTATCATAGTTCTTAATCAATATTGGGTTCCATAGATACCTTACAAGTTTCTAGCTAAATCCTTATATGTTTGAAATATAGAGTATAACAAAAGATGCAATAAACAATATACAGGGTAAATCAGATTGCAGAATTGAGAGCACAAACATTTCTAAAGTATTCAAATTACAACCAATCAGACAACTAGAGGTGAATTTTCTGTAACTTTAATATTTCAGCTTCATGACATAAGGTATGAGTATAATTTTACGTGGATATACTAGAAATTAAATAGAATTGTTTGTCTTAATATGTCAAAAGGATATTACCTTAAACTTTGGGCGTTTCTAATAAAACAGCTAGAGGAGAATTTTCTGTAACATGAGTATTCCAGCTTTGCGACGTCATTACTAAATAAAATTTGGTAATAATAGTATCTTGGGTTCTGAATAAGAAACTTGCGGTTACTATAGATTTTAAATATATTATAATATGACTCTTAGTATATATTAACATGTAATTAAATGAGAATTTGTTTCAAAGGAGTTACTTAAATTAACATAGATTCTTAAGGAAAAAACCAACAGTGTTTATAGAGATCTTTCGGTAGATGAGGCATGAGCCAGGCACTTAGAATCATGAGCTGGTATGAAACAGAAAACAGAACAACTAAATGAAAACATGAGTTAGTATAGAATGTGTTAAATGATTCAAACAGTCCCCATAAAAACAGAGTAGCCTCATGATTATGCGAGATGTATATAGTATGGTGACTTCATAATGGAATATGTATTATTAAATAAAAGCGATATGAAGAGATTATTATGGGATCAAGCGCCCGGCTGCTGGCTGGGGGGATAATTTCATAAAGAAAAATATATATTGTTTTTAAATAACACATATCATTATAAGAGAATAAAGACGATTGATCATTAAAAATATTAATAATCCTTCTGTACGAGGTTGTAAGGAGTATTTATGAATTAAAGATACAGGTAATATATAGTATTAAAAATAAATAAAAAATTCTATTAGACCTAATATTGATTATTGATATGGGAGATTATGTATGTTGTAGGATAAATCATTATAGGTGGTTATGGAGATCAAACTATACATTTTAATAATGATATCATCTTGAGATACTTCAAGTTGTTGATAATACATATATACAGAAACTTTAGCTACGGAGATAATGTTCAGGTGTGTGGATGTTGGAGCTGGATGTTGCTCGCTCAAAAATCAAGATGGCGGCTAGCTGTTGTTATGTATTAATAAATAATTAAAAATAGTAGTTATCAATTAAGAATATTAAGTATGATCTGAAGGTATATGATTCTCGAGGGAGAGTTAGAGGAATGATGATACAATATATGAATTATTGTAATTATATATTGACACCTATTTTACAGAAAAAATAACCTAGGTTCCATGGATATGTAAAAATAAAATTTGAAGGTTACCATTGACTATTTATCATCTTATGTGCATTGAGATTAATATTAAACAGCATTATGGTTCTTTGTACTAAACAGCACTATCACTTCCAGTCACCTTGTGTGTCGGTGAGATGTAATTTGGAACACTTGTTAGATGTAATCTGTTTGTAAATACATGTTGTTCCGTTTAGTGGATGAGTTTGGTGGATGCGTTTGGTGGATGCTTTGGTGGATTGGTGGATCCGTTTGGTGGATTGGTGGATCCGTTGGTGGATTGGTGGATGCGTTTGGTGGATGCTTTGGTGGATTGGTGGATCCGTTTGGTGGATTGGTGGATGCGTTTGGTGGATTGGTGGATCCGTTTGGTGGATTGGTGGATGAGTTTGGTGGACTGGTGGATGCGTTTGATGGATTGGTGGATGCGTTTGGTGGATGCGTTTGGTGGATGCTTTGGTGGATTGGTGGATCCGTTTGGTGGATTGGTGGATGCGTTTGGTGGTTTGGTGGATCCGTTTGGTGGATTGGTGGATGAGTTTGGTGGATCCGTTTGGTGGATACGCTTTGAGGATACGCTTGGAGGATAATCATTGATGGGTCTAAAAGAATATAGTGCAATCGATATTGTCTCATTGACTATAATAATCTTAAAGGTTAACATGTATTCATGTCAAGTGTATAGCCGCTCCAACCGCTCGAACCGCTCCAACCGCTCCAACAGCTCGAACCGCTTCAACAGCTCGAACCGCTCCAACAGCTCGAACCGACCGGTTCGAGCGGTTCGAGCGGGTCGAGCGGTTGGAGAGAAGGAGGGATATTTGAAATTTGTAGAATCGAGGAATGGATTTGCTAGTAGTGCACATAAAAGAAATTATGATTCCTCGAATCAGTTTACTACTTCTACTCTTAAATAGTGGTTTTACTATGTGTTTATATTTAGAAGACCGAGTTCCATTAAACTGATTCGAGGAATCATAATTTCTTTTATGTGCACTACTAGCAACTCCATTCCTCGATTCTACAAATTTCAAATATCCCTCCTTCTCTCCAACCGCTCGACCCGCTCGAACCGGTCGGTTCGAGCTGTTGGAGCGGTTCGAGCTGTTGAAGCGGTTCGAGCTGTTGAAGCGGTTCGAGCTGTTGGAGCGGTTGGAGCGGTTCGAGCGGTTGGAGCGGCTATACACTTGACATGAATACATGTTAACCTTTAAGATTATTATAGTCAATGAGACAATATCGATTGCACTATATTCTTTTAGACCCATCAATGATTATCCTCCAAGCGTATCCTCAAAGCGTATCCACCAAACGGATCCACCAAACTCATCCACCAATCCACCAAACGGATCCACCAATCCACCAAACGCATCCACCAATCCACCAAACGGATCCACCAATCCACCAAAGCATCCACCAATCCACCAAACGCATCCACCAGTCCACCAAACTCATCCACCAATCCACCAAACGGATCCACCAATCCACCAAACGCATCCACCAATCCACCAAACGGATCCACCAATCCACCAAAGCATCCACCAAACGCATCCACCAATCCACCAAACGCATCCACCAATCCACCAAACTCATCCACCAATCCACCAAACGGATCCACCAATCCACCAAACGCATCCACCAATCCACCAAACGGATCCACCAATCCACCAAAGCATCCACCAAACGCATCCACCAATCCACCAAACGCATCCACCAAACTCATCCACTAAACGGAACAACATGTATTTACAAACAGATTACATCTAACAAGTGTTCCAAATTACATCTCACCGACACACAAGGTGACTGGAAGTGATAGTGCTGTTTAGTACAAAGAACCATAATGCTGTTTAATATTAATCTCAATGCACATAAGATGATAAATAGTCAATGGTAACCTTCAAATTTTATTTTTACATATCCATGGAACCTAGGTTATTTTTTCTGTAAAATAGGTGTCAATATATAATTACAATAATTCATATATTGTATCATCATTCCTCTAACTCTCCCTCGAGAATCATATACCTTCAGATCATACTTAATATTCTTAATTGATAACTACTATTTTTAATTATTTATTAATACATAACAACAGCTAGCCGCCATCTTGATTTTTGAGCGAGCAACATCCAGCTCCAACATCCACACACCTGAACATTATCTCCGTAGCTAAAGTTTCTGTATATATGTATTATCAACAACTTGAAGTATCTCAAGATGATATCATTATTAAAATGTATAGTTTGATCTCCATAACCACCTATAATGATTTATCCTACAACATACATAATCTCCCATATCAATAATCAATATTAGGTCTAATAGAATTTTTTATTTATTTTTAATACTATATATTACCTGTATCTTTAATTCATAAATACTCCTTACAACCTCGTACAGAAGGATTATTAATATTTTTAATGATCAATCGTCTTTATTCTCTTATAATGATATGTGTTATTTAAAAACAATATATATTTTTCTTTATGAAATTATCCCCCCAGCCAGCAGCCGGGCGCTTGATCCCATAATAATCTCTTCATATCGCTTTTATTTAATAATACATATTCCATTATGAAGTCACCATACTATATACATCTCGCATAATCATGAGGCTACTCTGTTTTTATGGGGACTGTTTGAATCATTTAACACATTCTATACTAACTCATGTTTTCATTTAGTTGTTATTAAACCTGTTTTCTGTTTCATACCAGCTCATGATTCTAAGTGCCTGGCTCATGCCTCATCTACCGAAAGATCTCTATAAACACTGTTGGTTTTTTCCTTAAGAATCTATGTTAATTTAAGTAACTCCTTTGAAACAAATTCTCATTTAATTACATGTTAATATATACTAAGAGTCATATTATAATATATTTAAAATCTATAGTAACCGCAAGTTTCTTATTCAGAACCCAAGATACTATTATTACCAAATTTTATTTAGTAATGACGTCACAAAGCTGGAATACTCATGTTACAGAAAATTCTCCTCTAGCTGTTTTGTTAGAAACGCCCAAAGTTTAAAGTAATATCCTTTTGACATATTAAGACAAACAATTCTATTTAATTTCTAGTATATCCACGTAAAATTATACTCATACCTTATGTCATGAAGCTGAAATATTAAAGTTACAGAAAATTCACCTCTAGTTGTCTGATTGGTTGTAATTTGAATACTTTAGAAATGTTTATGCTCTCAATTCTGCAATCTGATTTACCCTGTATATTGTTTATTGCATCTTTTGTTATACTCTATATTTCAAACATATAAGGATTTAGCTAGAAACTTGTAAGGTATCTATGGAACCCAATATTGATTAAGAACTATGATACAATCTTCATATTACCTCAATCTTGTGAAACTCTAAGATGAAATACCTAATCAGTCCTACATCTGTCAAACATCTGTTTTTATATTACCACCCGGTATCATGAGAACTCAACACTTCCAATCAGTGAATCAGTTAGATCTATTTTGAATAACTTGTAATAATAGAGAGGTAATTGTGAGATATCCTGTATATTGTACATACATCAAACTTAATACCTATGCTAAAATTATATAAAAGCAGATCTATTTTGAATAAATTATATTAATAGAGAGGTAATTGTGAGATATCCTGTATATTGTACATACATCAAACTTGGGTACACCCTGTATATATTGAATCTAATTCAATTTGCTACGTACTTTAATTATGATATACCCTGTATATATTAAATCTAAAAATAACTCTCCAATACCAACTGCTAAATGCTTGTTCAGCGTTTCTTATCCCGCTGTGCTATGTGAAAATATTTTATCTTAATCTGTTTTACTAATAACTATATTATACCAAAATAATAACCTCTCATGTTAAAAATGTGTCTACGAGATTTTCGATAGTAAAAATTAGCGCGAATTAATTAATAGTATCAGTTTCTCTCTAAAAATATATCTAAATTAAATATATGAACTAGATTAAACAGGAACGTACACGCTGGAGATGACGAAGCGCGCGCAACCTCTGCTGTGCCTGCTACCTCGACGCGGATAATTGATACGTCTAATTTGGATATATGCCGACTGAAAACTCTACAGGCAATTTACTAATTTAAAAATTACTTCTCAATACTATGTTTTATATGTCCGAAGGATATTAAATCTGTATTTTATATAATACATTTTCCTGCGTATGGGTTCCTCCGTTATTAAGTGATGAACCTGCAGGACCGCGACGACTAATTTCTCCGCCTACCCGTGGTACCTGAAGGACGGTTACAGAATGTATGATGATCGCGACGACTAATTTCTCCGCCCGGTCTGTGGTACCTGGAGGACGGCTGCAGAAGCTATGATGACCGCGAGGGTGCCGAAGAGCTTCTGCGTAAGCGTAAGGGTTGCCGGATCGGTTGAAGTGGGCGTGGCCTCCTGGACGATTACTATGAGGGTGCTAAAGAGCATCTGCGCATGTGCGAGGGAACAAAGATGACCCAAATTTACCCCCCTTTAAAAATACAAGGGATTTTGGCTTCGTTCGCCTACAGTGTATCTACTCCCGTTGATATACTTTTCTAGGAAAACCATAATCGATTATTTCTAATACGAGTATATCCATATCATCTTCAAAAATTTCCATGTCCATGTTTCAATTTACAAATTTATTGAAAATTTTTGAATATATTCATAGAATTTATAGGTTAGGTTACATCACTTAAATTTAAGTTTACTTTAAGCCTGCAAATTTGGGGGCTTAGTTAAGTAGAATTTAAGGAACCAATAAGCCTTGCTTAAATATTGGTGCAAAAGAAATTTCATTTTTAAGTAGACCTTAGGCCTAAGCTCTCCATAAAATCGTCGGTGCAAACGGGCATCAGATATTTAAATTTAGGAAGTAGAGTTCTTACCTTTTTTGCAATGTTACTTATTTGCAAATTCTATCTGAGATGTTTATCTATTATTACTCCGAGATACTTTGCAAAGTCGTCAACTTCAATCAACATAGCAGTATAATTACCTATATTGGCTTTAATGTTAAGAGAGGCAAGATGAGGTAATTGGCTTTGATAAGAGGTAAATGACAGATACTTGATCTTGCTTTTATTTATAGTCAAATATTATAATCAAAGCATTGCTTGATTATTTTAAAGTCGCTTTCTGCTACGATTGTTAATTGGTTCCAGTTCTCTCCAGTGTACAGGGTGAGTCAACCATAGAGTAAAGTTCATTATCTCATTTGTTTAGAGAATTACGAAAAAACGTTAAATACAAAAGTTTTATAGAATATTAAGGTGCACAGTTTAAAATTATTTTTGAGTATACAGGGTGATTCAAAAAAGTGTGGCGAATATAACATAAGTTTTTTTAAATGGAACACCCTATTTTTTAATTTATTTTTAGATTTTACATGAAATTCTATAACTTTTTTGTTAATAATGTCATATACCTAAACCCAGTAGTTTTTCTAATATTTTAATTTTTTTAGAAAAATATTTAGTTTTTACTCTTATAAGAAACTGACAGTACCGCCATTGTTTCTAAAGGTGGAATACTCAAATTTGGTACAAACGTTCTATAAGGATGACAAAAAAGGTATATGTAAATAAATTTTAGTTAAATGCTACAGGGCCTTCAAAATAAATTTATACATTTCGACTATTTTAACTTCAAAAATTTCAATTTTTTTAAATGGCACACCCTGTATATTATTATTTTTTCTGATAGATTTTACAAAAGCCTTCAACTTTTATTGACTATGTCATATACCTAGTTTTCATAATTTGCGAGTTATTTTAATTTTATTCTTTTTTACACTTACCTACGCTATTGTGGAAACATAAACTAATATAAATAATAATAATTTCCCTACTAACTACCTTACTTTTAATTATTATGGAGTAATCAATGATCAAAAATATGCCCGTCTACTTAGATACACATGTTTAGTCTTGTTACTATATTTTCTTGCATGTTCCATAGCATAAAGGATGTTTATTGTCCCCCAGGTATCTCGTATCCTATTTTCGATATCTTCTGGTGTTGTAGGGGAATTCACATAAACACGATCTTTAAAGTGGCCTAACAAAAAGAAATCTGAAGGTGTTTCACATGATCGAGGGGGCCACCCAATGAATCCGTTAGTGTAATAAAAACAAGTGTAAAAATGAATAAAATCAAAATAACTCGCAAATTATGAAAACTAGGTATATGACATACTTAATAAAAGTTGAAGGCTTTTGTAAAATCTATCAGAAAAAATAATAATATACAGGGTGTGCCATTTAAAAAAATTGAAATTTTTGAAGTTAAAATAGTCGAAATGTATAAATTTATTTTGAAGGCCCTGTAGCATTTAACTAAAATTTATTTACATATACCTTTTTTATCATCCTTATAGAACGTTTGTACCAAATTTGAGTATTCCATCTTCAGAAACAATGGCGGTACTGTCAGTTTCTTATAAGAGTAAAAACTAATATTTTTCTAAAAAAATTAAAATATTAGAAAAACTATTGGGTTTAGGTATATGACATTATTAACAAAAAAGTTATAGAATTTCATGTAAAATCTAAAAATAAATTAAAAAATAAGGTGTTCCATTTAAAAAAACTTATGTTATATTCGCCACGCTTTTTTGAACCACCCTGTATACTCAAAAATAATTTTAAACTGTGCACCTTAATATTCTATAAAACTTTTCTATTTAACGTTTTTTCGTAATTCTCGAAACAAATGAGATAATGAACTTTACTCTATGGTTGACTCACCCTGTACATACCTAATTACTGTATAATCTGCGAAAGCAAGTATAGCAAGCAAAGCAAGCAAAGCAAGCAAAGCAAGCAAAGCAAGCAAAGCAAGCAAAGCAAGCAAAGCAAGCAAAGCAAAGCAAGCCCTTCACAAGACAAAAGAAGCAGATCATTTATATAGATGTTAAATAACAAGGGACCTAATACCGTCCCTTGGGGAACACCATAATCCACAATATTATTATGCGTATCACTGATAGGTAGATAGAAATACATGGAGTAGCTTGAGCTTTATTTAACGGTTGCTACAAATTGTTTACTAAGTGAGCAATAGCATCTTTGTTGTTGCGTCCCTGTCCGGTATCTCTACTATGTAAGGTTTGAGAAACACATAAGTGGGAGGTATCCTGTCACTGGGTGCGTCCAGCAGACTGTCTCCTCCCACAAGTTCCCCGAGAATACTTGTGTGTCCACCATCGTGGCTTTTACCTAGCCACCGCCTCCACTGCTTGACCATATACGAGGCCCTCCTTGCCTCCCCCTCGACCACTATGTGCAGTTTAGGGAGAGACAGGAGAGCCTCCAGAGCCTCTGTGGGAGCCGTGCGTATCGCTCCTGTCGTGCTTACACACGCCAGGCGTTGTAGTTGATTTAGCCGTTGCTTGATGGTAGCCCGCCGGACGACTGGCCACCATACAATTGACGCATATAGAAAGGAGGGTCTAATAACCGAGGTGTAGAGCCATAAAGTGGCTCTCGGATTAAGCCCCCACATTTTTCCAAAGAGCCTCTTCCATGTCCAGAAGGACGCAGTGGCTCTCTGTATTTGTCTGTCTATATGGGATACCCACGACAGCTTTTCATCTAGGATAACTCCCAGAAATTTGACCATCTTTGTACGCTGAGTGGTCCTATTGAAAATGGTTGGTGCTTTAAAACCATCCAACTTCCTTTTCTTAGTGAAGATGACTAGGTCGACCTTAGAGGGGTTAACTCTCAGTCCTTGTCCTATACACCATTCTTCTATGCTTCTTAGGGCCCTTTGAGTGAGCTCACTAACTATGGTTGCAGATTTCCCTGCGATTAAGACCGTAAGGTCATCTGCATATGCTTGAGTCATAATCCCTTCCTCGTTAAGCCTGCGAAGAAGACCGTCGAGCACAAGGCTCCATAGCAAGGGGGAAAGCACCCCCCCTGCGGGCACCCTCGGCCCACAGTCGGTCTAACTGTGACTTCATTGAGAGAGGTAGAAATTGAGCGGTTTGAAAGCATAGAGTAAATCCACCTAGCTATGGTAGGTGGGAATCCGTGATCCTCTGCCGCTATTAGAATTGAATTGTAGGAGGTATTATCAAATGCCCCAGCTATGTCCATGAAGGTCCCGATGACGAGCTCCTTCTGGCTAATCGTTTTCTCTATTTTGTAGACCACGGAGTGCAGTGCTGTTTCCGTAGATCTACCTGTTTGGTAGGCGTGCTGTGAGCTATGTAATGGTACAGTCACTAGCGGACCCTCTTTCTCTCTATGAGTCTTTCTTGTAGTTTCAATAAAAACGACGTTAGGCAGATCGGTCTAAAGGCCTTCGCTTCGTCATAAGAAGCTCTACCTGCTTTAGGAATGAAAACCACTCTCGCTATTCTCCAGGGTTTTGAAATATCCTAGAGCTAATGTTGCTATGTATAGATCCCGCAGATGCTGGATGATGTATTCTGACCCTTGTTGAAAAAGAGCCGGCAATATACCATCCATACCCGCACTCTTATATGGGGCAAAAGTACTTATGGCCCATTTAATTCGCTCCACAGTGGCAACATTCGAGGCCATCCTCCAATCCATAGCTGCAACCTCTATGTGGGGAGTCCTCTGGTGTTGGATGGAGCTGGAACTATTGGCAGAACTAGGAAAGTGGAAATCCACTAGGTGCTCCAACGCCTCCTTGGTGGTGCACGTATATGTACTATTAGGAAGCCTAAGAACATCAATCCTAGATTCATGGTTATATTTCATGATTTTATAAATCCTAGATGTGGCAGGGGCCTCTTCAATGCTTTCGCAGAAGTCTTTCCATGCCTGTCTCTTACTTCTTTGAGTACAGCTCTTAAATCGACGTTGAACCCTTCTATATTGGTCCCAATCAAGGTTCGATTTTGTGTTCATGGCCCTGTTAAAGAGCCTGCGTGCTTCTTTCCTTGTTTCTTGGAGCTCAGAGTTCCACCATGGGACTATATGTTTACTCTCAGTAACTTTTAGTGGGCAACTCTGTTCATACGCTCGGACCATGGCCCGGCTGAGAATATCATTGCTTTCCTCTATTTGGTAAGTTGTGCGAGGCCTAGAATGAGGTCCCACAGTAGCCGATAGACTATCTTTATAGATACCCCAATCTGTGAGTTTTGGGTTTCTATACTCTTGTGTCGTAGGGGTTGTGTCTATCTCTAGACTAAAGCAGATGTGGCGATGGTCGGACATGGACACCTCCGACGAAACATGCCAGTTTCTGACCCAGTGTGATGCCCAAGATGAGCTGACAGTGATGTCTATAACCTCTTGCCTAGCTCTTGTAACAAAGGTAGGTTTCGAGCCTCTATTGAGCGTGTCCAACTCATTGGAGTTGATGTACTCAAAAATTGCCGTGCCTCTAATATTGGTGTCCCTGCTCCCCCAATATGTGTGGTGAGCATTTGCGTCGCACCCAATAATCAGCGGTAGACCTTGGTTCTTGCACCATGTGACGAGATCCATGAACTGTCTAGATGGTGGATTTTGTGCTTCATAGGGTAAGTATGCTGAGCCAAAAATGAAGCTCCTACCTCCTATGGTCACTTTGATGACTACCATGTCCCTGTAACAGAAATTGGTTAGTTGAATGGCATTAACATGTTTAGCAGTATATATACAGGCTCTTGGGATTTCCGCGTCGGAGCTCACAAATATGCGTCCCCATTTACGACTAAGACCCTTAATAGAGCCTTTGGTCACCTAAGGTTCCTGTATCGTTACAATATCTGTATGCCCCACCGCGAACTGCTGACTTATAATGGAAGTCGCAGCGATGCAGTGTTGCAAGTTACTCTGCGTAAAACGTAGTAGTTTGGGGTCACAATTTAACTGTGTACCCATTTTGTTTCCGGGTAAGGGTTACTCCGAAGCCCCAGATTCCGTCCGGACCTCCACGGAAGCAGAAGCCTAAGGCGGCTCAGCGGCCTCAGAGTTACCCCTTTGGAACTTAGGGTCCCAAAAAGAGACCCTCGCAATACCAGCATGGCCCACAAAGTTGATCCTCCGCATGGACATGGCTGACGCCTCATCCACCCCAAGAATCAACCTAGAGCCCTTGCCAGGTACCTCGATCGTCTGTCTTATCTTCCAGAGCCCCGTTTGGAGCTCTGGAGTAGACCGCTCGATGCGCCGAGGAATGTTGCCCTCGTCCACAGGCGCTCCCGGCACGAAGGCAACAATCTTCCTTAGCTTAGGGAGGGCCGCTCCCTCCAAAATTTGAAGGGTAGTCCCCTGGAAAGGAGACAGCCTTCTCACTTCAGAGGTGAGCCACTCCCTAGATGCATCGTCGTGGCAGGTGACCATTATGATCCCCTGCTCCGTCAACCTAAATTCGTCGAAGCGTGGCAGAGAGCCCTCTAATGGGAGAGCGTCAATACCGCGCGCCAACGCAATCTCCAGACTGTTACGTAACTCGGTCGAGAGCCTCGTAGCCGGGCAATCCTCCCCGGCTATCGCAACCTTCAAGGCCGAGTTAACAGCCTGGCTGTATGTGGCCCTAGCACGGGTCTTTTTAAAGGCTTGTTGAGCTGGAGATGGGGTCCCCCCCGCCTCGCGAGCCCTTTTCAGGCCCCCTTTGGCGGAGGAGCTCCTCTGCTCAGTTTGCCTCTTTAAGGGGGAAGCCCCCGATGAGGAGGGACCCGCCCCTCCTTCGGCAGTTGCCAGCCTAGCCTTGCGAGCCTTCTTTTACTCAGACCCCGAGCGATTGCGTCGCCCAGAGCCCGAGGTGAGAAGTGCCCGTGCCCGGCCGTAGGAGGAGCATCCACAATTTCCCCCTCTCTAGTGGGAGCCCTTGAGGAGGGCCCCGGATTGCTATTTGAGGAGGCCCTTTCAGAGGAGCTCTCCGTAGATATTTTTTGATTGTTTACTGGTTCCATAAAAGTCCCACGAGTACCGGGGTTATAAAGGTCCACCCCTGTAGAGCCCCGCGTGCAGGGGTAAGGCTATTTACAACAGGATGTCGCCTGGTGCCCTGAGGGTACCGTAAAAGATACTCGTATCATTCAGCCCTCGCCACGGTGACTAACAGCTTAGCTTGGGGGAGTGTTTTTCGACCTTCCGGTCTAGATCCGCCGAGTTTAGTTTCAACAGGTCCACCTCGTGAAGGATACAGTCCAAGACTGCATATCCTTGGTCTTTTGCCAAAGATACCCAGCGGTCTTGGGAGTATATGATTATAGAGTGTGCAATGATCAAAAATCTCTCTGTGCTAAATCCAAACTCCTCTGAGAGTCTCAGCTTTATGCTGATGGGAATTAATTCGCCTCTCTAATAGACCCAATAACATCTTTGGTCGAGATTTTAGTTTTACATCCAAATTGTTTATCAAACAAAATACTCTGTTTTACTAGGAAGCCATTAATAATGAATTTTAACAATCTTTTCATATATCTTTGCAATATTCGAAATCAAATATGTCTATAACTTACCACATTGAACCTGTTCCCACCTTTAAAAAGTGGTCTTACTATTCCCTTTTTAAAGACTGTAGGGTATTGTACTGTTTCAATTAAAAGATTTATCAAATATTATTGTTAATGGTCGCGATATTTCATTTTTTATAGATTTTAATATTTCTGCAGTTATTCCGTCTTCACCCGGTGCTTTACCTATTTTTAATTCGTTTATAGTTCCTTCTACTTCTACGTGATCTGTTGGTGTTAGAAATATCGAATTGGTATTACGTTTTGCGTTAATAATGAGATTTACTATTTTCTGAATATTCGCTGTAAGACTTTTTCCTACAGTAGAGTAGTGTCTGATAAATACATCGGCAACATCACTCTTGTCTGATATAACTGCGCCATTTTCAGTTACAATTTATGTAATAGAGTTTATTTTTTTACTTTCATTACAAATAGTTTTTATTGATGACCATAATTTTTGTGATGTGCTTTTATTAGAATTTATTAAGGATTTGTAGTAGTTAACTTTAGTATTCTTTATTATTAAGTTTGGGTCATTCTGGTTCAATTTACACTTTTTATAAATGTTGTTTTTTGTATTAACCGAGTTTAGTATATATATTATAGTATATTTTTTTATCATACTTCTTTATTTTGACAATTTTCGCACTTTTTTCTATACACGATTTTTGATAAAATTGATTTGTTGCCACGTTTGTGTCATGAATTTAATAGAAATCTAGCCATTTTGCATTTACCAAACAGTTTTTTAATTTGTCATATCAACGTATCTTTTGTATGGGTTTTTATATTTGATTTTTAGCATTTTTATGTCATATAGCAACGACACAGGAGCGTGATCGTTATCTTTGTGTCATGGATTATTGGCGTAAATTTAAAAGATTCTTCTTTAGTTTTTATAAGTATATAATCTATGCATGATCTGCTTTCACCGTCTATTTTTATGCTTTTATTTAAAAATGAAATGTAATTTTGTTCACTCAATACACTTAAGTGTTCTTCTACATAATCAGCGTCTGAATGTATATTTATATTTATATCTCCAATTATAATATCAATGTCTCTTGAGTGATTTCTATTGTTTTCAAAGTAAGACTTCAAATAATTAATAAAGTCATAAGGACTTTGGGAAGGGGATCTGTATACAGCTAATATATCTATTGATTTGCCAGCATGAAGAATATTTACATTTAACACATTTATGTTTCCCAATTTGATAATTCAATGGTTATAATTAAATGAGCTATTTATGTATATAACTGCCCCGTCGTTTTTGTTTCCCTCATTATATAGTAAATCATTTCATGAATAGATAGAATAGATATGAATAGATAGAATTCATCTGAGATATCATAAATAATTTTTGCGATTTTCTTAATATCATTGTTAGGGTTTGGTAAGGTTTCTTCATCAATTTGAGTATTTGAGTTGTTGAGTTAAAACTTTTAATTACTGAAGTGGTTACTGAAACCTGATTTTTCAAGAAATTTTCTAATTGATGTTCATCTTTTTTAAGCTTATCTATACAATTATTATAGTATTCACAGTTGAATGCGTCTAAGTTGCTAGAATTGGCTTTCCATATTGAACCTATTCCGTTAATATTCCGCCTTTATAACGTTTAGTTAGCGCAAATTCTCGATATTTTAATTCTAATGATTCGGAAATTTACGATAAAACACTCATGTGTGTTTTGACTTCTGCTCGAAATGCTTTCATTATGAAGTGTGTATATCTTAATTGTATATAATATATCTTCTAAAATTTTGTTGTTATTATTAAGGGTAGTTTTAAGGAATTCTATGTCTCTATAGACTAATAGCATCTATTTGTCGTTTGAAATTTCTAGTCTTTGTTCTTCATGAAAATAAATTCCAAGTGAGTTGTTAATTGGTTCGACCGTATACATCCCTGTGATTGCTTTTGTAAGCAAAAATAACCTGAAAATAATTTTAATCCTCAACGTACGATTTCAATCTATCAAAATTTACTTTAGAATTTTGATTAGGCTGAGAATTTTAAGGATTTCTCTGATTTCAAAAGGGCCATTGAATTTGTTTCCTAATTTGTTTTTTATACCTATTTGATTCTTTTATATACACTTTATCACCTATTTTAAATTCGTATTGGTTCTCCGATACAGGTTTATCGAATCGAATTTTGGATTTTAATAGATCAGTTCGGATTCTTGCGATTTTGTAGTTATATGAGATTCTATTGTTCAACTCTTAATGTATTTTGATATGAGTTGTTCCTGATTGTACAAAGTTTCAGGAGGACGACCAAAACGTTGTCTGAATAATACCTCATATGGTGTAAAACCATGCGTCTTATTTACTACATGAGTTATTATAACAGATTACCGCGTAAAGTAGTATAGTTAAAGGATGATCATTAGCGTCGTCAGTCGTGTTTGCTCTTATCATTTCCAGTTTTGCTTATTACGATGATAATTTTATTTAAAATGAAATTTAGTTCTTCTTCGAAAATATCTTCTATGATTTTAGGGTGAAGGTCTTGAAGTTTTTCTCTTTGAAAAAATGTAAGAATATTTTGATGAGACTTGTCTAAAAGTTCGTGAATACAATTTTTGAATAATTTTCGAATAATGATTGAGTTTTATATAAATTTACTAAAGCTTCAAGTTCTTGTGCGATTGTTTCAGGGGCAATTTCAATTTGTTCGAAATCGCTTTATTTGTCATCAGTGTTTGATGCTGAGATTTTGTTTTGTAATTTTGAACATCTTTCAGTTATTTATTTTAATACGAAAAAGGGCGTCTGCATTTTTCTTTATTTTACCAGGCTATATATGATCCTACAATCATATTCCTCAACCTTGAGTCGCCATCGTGCTAATCTACTTCCTAGATATTTTATAAGAACCATGTTAATGGTCTGTGATCTGTGACTAATTTGAACCGTCTACCAAAAAGGTAAGGCCTAAAGTGTTTCACTACCCAAACTATTGCTAAAAGTCACGTTTAATGGTTGAATCCTTAGTTTCAGCAACACATAGGAACCTCGAAGCATAAGCTGTAGGTAAGTCTTTTCCAATAGGGCCTTGAGATAAAACTGCACCAATGGCAAAGGCACTTGCGTCTGTAGTTAACACGAATGTTTCATCAAAATCTGGATATATTAAGATTGGGGATGATGTTAATGCTAATTTTAATTCGTCAAAAGAATTTTTACAATATGAGTTAAAACTAAATGGAATATCTTTTTGTAAAAGTTTAGTGAGTGGCTTGGATATTTTAGCGAAATTGTGTTATGAATTCTCTATAGTATCCTGCTAGTCCTAGAAGTAATTTAATTTCTTTTTGATTTTTTGGCCCTGAAAAATTTTGGATATAATCGATTTTTGTGGATTAGGTTTAACACCGTCTTTCGTTATTAGATATCTTAAATGTACTACTTCTATTCGTAAAAATTCGCATTTGTCCGGTTGAATTTTTAAGTTTACTTTTCTTAATCGTTTAAATACGTCTGAAAGTCTAGAAATGTGTTCATGGATGGTTGGGGAATAAACGATATTGTGGTCCATGCAAACTAGACAACGTTCGTTCTGAATGCATAAAAGGATATTGTCCATAACACGTTGGAATGTGGATGGTGCATTTTTAAGACCAAATGGCATACGCGTATACTCATAATGACCATTTTCTACTGAAAACGCTATTAAAATCTCAATCCGGTGGAAACCAGAGGCAAGATCTAAAGTAGTAAAGTATTCCCCCTTTCCTGGTTAGTCAAAAAAGTCAGAAATATTTGGTAAGGGGCATTCTGTTGTCAATGGTCAATTCGTTAACTTTCGATAGTCAATCATGAATCGCTATTTTTGTTTGCCTGAGGCGTCTAATTTTTTTGGGACTACCCATACAGGAGAAGATCAAGGTTAAACACATAGTTGAATAATGCCTTGACTTAACATATTAATTGTTACTTGATTTTTACTTAATTTTTGAGAATTTGCGAGTATTTATAAGATTTTGTGAACACAGGTTTAGAGTTATTTGTGTCTATCGTATGTTTTATTTCATTTGTAAAAGTTAATGGGTCGCCTTCCAAATAAAATATGTCAGAAAAGTTAAGACAAATCTGTTACAGATTCCGAAATTTACAATGTTACAACCGAAATTTGGGTTAGGTTGAACCCAAATTTCTGGGTTCAAGGGTGGTTATTCTGAGGGTGTTTTTGTTATTGGGAAACTTGAGGTCTCGGAGGGTTATTCTGAGAAGTTTGGAGTTTCAAAGAATGGTTTTGATAAAGTTGTTGATTTTGTTGTGAATGTTGAGAGCTTTGAGAATTAGTGGAAGATTGTTGGTGTGCACGGTATTCGTTAAAGAGAGGTCCAGTGCGCTTGCAGAAATTAAAAGTCTTTTGAATGTTAGACACTTGGGGGAGTTCATTTGGAGTTGGGAGCTCTGTTGATTTGGATTTGGAGTCGCACGATTGGAATTCAATTTGTTATATTTTTGGTTCTCAAAATATGAAAGTTGCAGCTCTCGTTTGATACGTTGAGATTAGATTAGATTATGTGGCCTAGACATGCTTCTAGTCCAGTAAGCAATGTATTGAGTGTCATAGTCTGGATTAACTGAGATCGTGCGTTTTTTGATTAGCTGTCAAGTTGTTAGATTTCTCGATTGAAGCGAACATCTTAGCATTGTGGGTTTATAAACGGGAGAAAAGTTAGGGGCATTTCGTTTGGTAATTGTCGAATTTTTTGTAAGTCCTGAATTAGTGATGTCAAATCGCGGTCGTCACCAAAATGAACTGATAGTAACTGCTTTATTTCGGACCATGTTTTTGGATCACGAGAACTTATTAAAAGCTCTACCTTTCAGTTTATTTTTTATGTATTACAGAAATACCCCTCAACCTATTACACACAGTTTTTAGCTTTATAAGACGTTTTATCTGATCAGTTAAATAAGTTGGATATTTTATTCGGTTAAATTGTTTAATAATTACCTTGGGCACATACAGTTCAAACACATTATCTACAATGTCATAAAAAAATTTTATAGCCGCATTAACATCGGTTTGTGAAAGAACCGGTAACCAGTCCACCTCCCTAAATGCATTCGTTATATCTAAAAAATTTCAATTTTTGAAATTATAGTGAGCTGTATTGCGAGTGACATCACATCAAGCATCAGTTCGAGATTCATCACTAAATATTTCCAGAACAGGGTGATTTGGATCATCAGGAATTATAGGATCAACTATTCTGGCTATTCTAATGTTATAATCATTAAAATCAACTAATACCAAATCTATGGTTACAATATTCAGATTGCGTACATAATTAATATTCTTTAACGACAAAAAACTTACGAAGTCAGTATAGTGTTGAAAATTAATGGTTCTATTTTTCTTAAATATTTCAGGAAGGTTAAAGTCGCCGTATATGTAGACATTTTCTTGACTAACATTATTCTCAATAAAGTCGTAGAGATTGGCATATTGCTCACTGCTAAAATTTGGCGGCATATATAGTATAACAAAGCTGTATTTCATATTATTAAGAGAAAAATCGAAGACTAATACTTCATAATGTTCCCGGTGTTCAGTTACTTTGATGATTATTACACCTATCAGGTGTATTATTAGGTCAGTGACCTAACCGAAGCCCTATTAATTTAAAATTTGTTTTTTAACTAGTCGGTCGTGACTACCCTGGGTTTTTATTTTATATAAATATATATATATATATATATATATATACAGGGTTATTCAGAACTTATCCATAATAAAATTTGGCGATGTTCAACATACATTTACAAATGTGGTAGTGCAAAAAAATTTTTTTTTGGCGGGGTCTTAAAACTATTTAAAAATTTTTCATTGCACGCCGCTGGATACTGGTCCACTGTAATGGAGTGACCTTGGGACTGACAATGCAAACAGGCTAGCACAAAAAACTTCGGAAGATCTGAGAGTATACCGACACCCGGCGCAAAAAAGATTTGCAGCGTTTTTACTTTAAAATAAACTTAAAGATACATAGATCTGACCAAAGTGACGTGTCTTTAAAATGAATAAAATTTTATTACACTAATTTTGAAGAATTGCGCTACTTGATTACTAGGTATTAGAAACGTGAAATTTAGGTATAAAAAATTTGCACATACCTTGTTACAAAAGCTTTTTGAAATAATATTCCTCGACTTGTACACAATTTTGGGCACGCCTTATCCAATTTTGCCGCACTAAACCGAATGTTCTTCCTGGTTGCTGATCTTGTAAACGAAAATTATTAAATAAATTGGGGATTTTCAGCATTTGCTGCAACAACCACTCACAAAACCTAACTTTTAAGTTATAATATAATGGTAACAGTCTATTAACTCAGCATTACTGTACACATGAGCCATTTTGAAAATTTTACAGTTTAACACTCCTAACATAAATAAAACACCCGCGAGAGCGACACACAGACTGACGACTCATAGACAATATAGATGTTATCCCCACTCCAACATTATTCGGTCAGTTTTAACCAGGCGTTCCAGACAAAAACGTGTTTACTTTTTTTATCACATTCTTAGGAATGTGGTAGAAAAGTATCAGATGTGTTGAAGTACAGTTGCCCAGCTACGTAGTCCTTTATAATGGTATAACTTTAAACATTGTTTACGGGAAATCCTAATACTTTTATTAAATTTTTTTTGGTGATATCGATTTCTTATTTAAGGATGCACATATCCTCAAAGTTTTAGAGATAAGTTCTGAATAACCCTGTATATCCTACTCGTATATATCTCCGATAAGAGAAAAGATTCAGTACATAGCATAAATCATAAAAGGAAACAGAATCTGTATCCTTTATTGCAAAAAAACTAATAGGATATTTGTACGAATAATTGTGCGGGCACCAACTGTCCATGCATTGCGGTCAAACTTCCCCTTGGCCTTCCCAAATAGATCATACTTCTCCTTGGTAAGGTCCTCAAATATCATAACTCCTGTACCTTTTACTAGATTTTTAAATTGAAATACGCGACTCTTCATAATGTTAGACAAAAAAGTTACTCGTACAGATCCGGCGTTATGCCGGGTCTGTACGAGGTCTTACGCCAAGCCGATAGGCATAATCAAGATCAGCTGATGTACATGGAATTCTTAACTTAGTACAATATTTCCAAACATACTAACTCGACAGCATCCTCTCCTTCGGCCTCTTGTAAGCCATAGAAAATTATGCTATTTCTTTTTATATATTGATTAAACTAGCAACAATTTTCTCTTAGTTTAGAGATAGCTTCTTTATTGGAATTTATAACCTCATCTATATGAAAAGTTGTGGTTACGTTCTCAAGTTTCTTTGCTTAATTCCTCAAACTTATTATTAAATACTGCTTCCATTTTATTAGTGAAACTCAGGCATACCTTATTTATTAGCTGCTCAGTGACATCTTCCATTGACCTATCTCCGAGCCTATCTCCACTCTTGTGACCACCTCTTGTATTCGATCTTGGATCCTAACTAGTTTATCGGCGTGGTTAAATCAGAACGTTAGGCACACACTGTCTTCACCAATAAATACTATATTCGAGTACTCCGGTAAAAACAACCTGATATTTTTTTATATATAACTGCATAAAATAGGTTAAAAAGTTGCTAAAACTACAGAACCCTTTCTGACACGTCTACTCGCTTCGACGGTTCGACATACTATATTATGAAGATAGTCTTTCAATTTCGTGAATTACAAAAAATTAGCTGCTGCTATGTAAGTTTTCTTTTAAACAAGAATTACAAAATGCATTGAAATCCCAATAAAAAAACAAATTCTCTGTAAAAAAGGCGCCAAGTTCACTGTGCAGTGCACACAAATATTTTTATTCCCCACAAAAACATTAAATAAAAATAAAGTGTTATCTCTCCAAAACTATTTGAAATCAATTAGAATCGCCAAGCCCGGTATCTATTTATAAAAAAAACTAATGAGAGAATTTTACTATACAATTTTTTTATAAAAAAATCATAAGAAAACTTGGCGTTTTAATTTTTAAAATAATGAAAGTTATATGAAATTTATAAAATGTGAGAAATATGGAAAGTCAAACGTGCCAAGTTTTTTCTAATTGATTTCAAATATTATTTGGAGAGGTACGTAACAATTTATTTTATTTAATATTTTTGTGGGATTCCCTTTACAACGATGTGTTATATTTCACATAATCCACCTCCTGAGGATTACATATAACACATGTAGTTTCCATCTCTTTGAGGGTGTGAGGCACAAGTTAAAGGTAATAAAATTTCTCTAGTCCGCTCCTATACAGTGTGGTAACCGCGATATCGTACGGCTAATTTATTCACTTCATTTCTTTGTGCGGTTGAAGCAATAAGTATAAAGCGCTGTGCTCAAGGAAAATAAAAACGGCCGGTGGTAATAAAGAAAACGGTTACAACTGGAAAGAAATTTAAAAAAAAGAACAGATTAAAGATATATATTTCATCTTCATATTAAGTAAGTACTAAAACATTGTTTGAATTTTTAGAACAGAAGTTCAACTAACGTCGTTAAATGATATCTTTTCTGTTTTATTGTCATTCTGGTTTCATTCAGTCGCACGACTGATTGACTTTTACCATAAAAAACACAGGTTTTTTTTACTAAGTTAAAAGTTTACCTATCATCACACGTATGTTTTGAAGCAAATATTTAGACAGTCCTACGACTGTGATTGACTTTTACTATGAAAAACACGTTTTTTCACTAAAGTAAAAGTTCACCTGTCATCAACTATATAATTTTTGAAGTAGATAATTATTTAAACAGTCCCACGATTGTGATGTTTACCATAAAAAACACACGTTTCTTCACAAGATTAACGTATGTTCACTATCAGCAAGAAGTACGGAAATAACCTCTATTTTAAATTAAGTATGCTATATACAAGATGTACTGGAAGATATTTAGAGACAAAATACACATGTATTTTGTTAGGCTAACACAGTCATTATATTTTTACACAAATAGGCATATGCTTTATTTAATATGTAAAAATATTTTGTCATTCAAATGAATTGACATTATAGTATAGTGTATATAAGCACAATTGAAACCTTATAAAAACTAAAAGCCGGCAAAAACAGTCGGCATCTCTTTATTCTACATGGGCGGAGGTAGAAATGTTTGCTATTAAGAAAATGTTATAGAGATCGTATTGTTTTGTGTTTATTAGTACCTATTATTTGTAGCCAATGTAACCAGAAACATATTTTATTATTGTTAAGTATTGTTTATGTTTATTATTGTTATTTTTATTGTTTATTTAACAAAACTAAAGAACGCTTGGTAATTGGTATTTACGCGCTGCACTGGAAAACTATTGTATTTTACTATGATATTTCAGCACTCGGCACGGGAAACAAAAAAATGATTTACATCCAGCAGACCAGTCTGTTTATTCTCTTTACACCAGTGCGCAGTTGTAGATGGTTCATTGGGCTGATTAGATGTCCATGTAGGACTCACATGTACAGTTTTAGTTACTAATCGAATCACGTTACCATTGCTAAATACATAGAACGAAATATGAAGACAAGTTCGCACGGTCCTGTGCCTTAACACTGGCCAGTTTCAATTGTCCGTATATACACTATACCTGCATAAATTATAAAAAAGTACAAGGTTAGCTCGAAACAAAAATTATAAAAGCGATTACATTCCTACTTTTATCGATCGATTGTTTTTGCTATTTTTATAGCCATAATCAAAAACCCTTGATATTGTATACTTATGTATTTAATATTTTAACTATGAATAAAAATTCAGATCACATTTATTATATAATAAATGGTTTTTAATTTGTTACACATAATACAAATTACAAAATATTACAATAAACCATTCCTTCTGGAATATGTTAAAACCGACGAATCTTAATTTATCTTTTTTCTTCCCATGTCAAGGTTTAGATGAATAGTCAACCTACTCTTCACCTGAAAGACTATCCGATTATGAGAATCAGAACATTTTAAACACCGAAAATGCTCCTTAAATGTAACTAATGTATCTCAAATAATTGATGAGATAAGAAGCCTACTAGGAGCTAACCAAAACGTTGAACCGAAAGATGGGCAAGATCTACATGAAGAAATGGTCAGTCGGTGCTCAAGAGTTTTAACAAATTGCTTATAAAATGAATCACATAAAACAGTAAATATTAGAAAAGTACCCTGTCACAAAAAACGTCCCTTATTGAGAACAACAGACTTAATTTAGAAAATTTATTTAATTAATTTAGAGAAAATAAATTCCAATTTATTTTGTTTCACATAAAGTCTTTTAGAAAATTTGTAGCTCAATTAATAAAATCCTTTACAAAAGTTTGTAAAGTAGGAACTATAACAGTTTCAAAAAAGACAAAAAATGATCTATATTCTTCTTATTTTTTTTAACTCAAAAAAAAAAGATGGCCCACATAGATTTATTCTTAATCTTAAGAATTGAAACATATTTACGTACTCCCAACATTTTAATAGAAGTGTATTAAAGTTGATATCCAAAAACTGTTATTTTACTACTATAGATTTGAAAGATTCTTATTATCTAATACCAGTTCATTGAGAATATATAAAATATTTAAGATTTGGTTTCTAAAAAATATTTAAAATTGTTTGAAAGAACTATTTACCAATTTAATTGTTTCCCTTTCGAACGTAGATAGGAAAAGTACCTAATATTTGTCTGTGTTTTCGGACTAGCAATAGCTCTTTCTGTGCATACAACATTTCCTAGCGATTGTTAAAAATTCTTAGACCACAAGAGATCATACATGTCATATACCTTGAATGATATTATTATTGTAGGGAGATCTGATAGAGTGTACTAGGTACACACTGAGATTGTGCTATTAATACTATACCACAGAGGACCTAGACCAGAGGCGAAGGCTTGCCTTCCCGCCAGTACCAAATTTTTATGCGCATGTGCGAAATCCACCATGTTTTAACTGGTATATTAATCAACCTCTCTTTTCCGTCGTACGTCGTGTTTACTTATTGCAATATTATAGTTTTGAGGATTTTACATTTGACTATTTTTTTCTGTGTGTGTGTGTGTGTGTGCGGTGAATTAAAAAAAAACAGTGTATATAGTAGTTAATCTGTGTGACGGTATATACTTTCAACACAATGTCTCGAAAGGGGGGCACTGTGTGTGTTTGTCGTGGATGTTCATCCAGAACTGGTGGCAGCATTTCACTATTTTCGTTCCCAAAAGATCCTGCCAGGGACGTAAAGTAAATACCTAGTTCCTTGCGACGAAATTGACATATTAATATAACGCATAGACAAATTAAAACGATACAAAGGTATGCTGATTACCTCTAAAGGAAACGTGCGCCCAGAATAGCTTACGCCGGCCCATTCTTCTCCTTCTACATCTCTACCAACACGCATACCACAGCTTATGGTAAGCTGTGCGCAATGCGCATACTATCCAGGAGCAGAGATGCACATTAAAAACTTTTATACAAAAAATTTAAAGAGTGAAATTACTGTATATATCTTTATACTTGTGGTTGTGACTGATATGTTATATTACTTATATTACTAATGGTATTCAGTTTTTTGTTTTATGTATTTTTAATAAATGTTTTATATAATTTATTGCAAATAAAAGATTTATTATTATCCATATGTGATTTTGTATTTTTTATTATTCCCAGAAAATGACCCGAATAAGTTGCAGATCATTATTAGAATTAGGAAAATTATCAAAATTTTGCTTATAAATGTACCTATGCTTTTATTAATAACTGAAGTAGTAATACAATAATTATTATTTTCCGACTGATATTTTTTACACTCGTTTTGTAAAATCAGATGCATTTTTAATAACAATCACCAGTATACAACATATTTTTAAGCAAGTTCAAAAAAAAAGCCATAAATTTGAACACAGCGCAAACTTTACATGTAGACCAAGATACATTCAAGCTTTGTAATATTATTACTGTATTAGAATAATTTAGAGGTACATGTCGATGATAAAGCACATGAACTATTTATTTATGTCCATCCATATTAAATAATTTAATATTTCATTCATTCATTCTTATCCTGAATTTTGTTGGTGTGCACTGCAAATTTTTTGCACTTGCAATTGCACAATAATTTGCTACTAATATACTTATGTATTAGTACAGTCTAAACAGCAGACTTAAAGGAAACACAAATATTGGTAATGTAGGTTAGTTACATTACATAAGGCGAATTATTGTATTCATATACTTAATTTACAATAGGCGTTAACTATAATCATCAAACACTTCTTTCAGAGTATAGTAAGGTAGTATTGTTAGAATTAAGCAATTATTTCTCTCAGTGTAGACGTAGCTGGTACCGAAAATGAGCCATTAAACATCAAAGACGCCGCCGCCAGCCTTCGCCTCTGTTCCAGATCCTCTGTGACTATACTAAGATCAGCTGAAAAATGTAATTATTTAGGATTCGTATTTGATTCCATTGAAGGCAGTATTTAATGAAAATGACAATCAATTGTAAAATTAACACAAATTTCACAAATTGAGTAAAACCTTATTTTAGTCGGGGGTCCAGGCGTTCAAAATCCCTCAAAATCGGCAAGTAACCCATGACGGCAAGGTAAATGATTTTTGACTTCACCCATTGATAGAGGGTCCCTAGGGGCATAAGAAATGAGTTGTTGGACTTTTGTTGGCTCTTGCACAACTTCTTAAATAGCAAAAAAAGAGGGCGGAGCTGTGTTTAAAAAATAAGTGATTTTGAACGTTTACACCGTTCTAAAAAAATAACTATTTGAGATATTCATATGATTTTTTATATGTGAATACTTGAGACATAAGCGCTTCTGCCTGTGCTAATGGAATTTGAAAATATTTCTCTGTTTTTTTTTTAACAATGGCTAAAGTCGTAGTTACGAAATTTATGTATCGAAAATTTCAACATGCGGGCAACTATATTAAATTTTCAAAATTTGCACAAACTATATGCGAACGAAATATGGTCTAAGGGTTGAAAAAGTTTTTAGAAAAAAAATCAGTTCGCTACCTTATCTAGTTTTCAAGTTAATAATTTTTAAGCAGAGCGTTGTTTACACTCGCGCCTGATCCGTGCCATTCAATAATTTACTGTGGTGCGCGCTATCACCTAATCCAATATAGTCGGCATATTAGGCCGACTATAAAATTGCGAAATAATTACATTCTCATAGTTTGTGACTATTGTTATTATACAGGGTGTCCCATTGTGAGCGTACAAAAATTTACCAGAGAGTAGAGCAGACCAAAATAAGAATAAAACTCTTATAAAAAAAATTTCTCTGATGCACGCCTAACGAGTTCCAGGGTGTTATTTTGGAGAAAAAAAAAACAATTTTCCGCAATAACTTAAAAACCGTTTCGTAGATTTAGGTAATTTTTGGGTGACGTGTACATCTATTAAAGGTCATTAAAACTACATGGTGTTTGTTCAATTCTGACACCTATGGTGGCCTAAGCCTACTCTTCCTTATGATTTTGTCTTCATAACTTTTACATATCCTACTTTTTCGTGGATTAACTAACTTTTCCTTAATCGTCTATAAATTCTGAACAAAAAAGGTGCCCTTGTTACATAGCTCTAAAATCAACCATTTTCGAGTAAATTGAGTGTAAAGTACCGATTACATTCTTTATGCAGTAAAATACATGCAAAGGAAGTCATAAGAAAGAGTAGGCCTAGGCAACCACAGGTGTCAGAGTTAAACAAACACCATGTAGATGTTTAGATAGACACGTCTCCCAAAAATTACTTACCTAACGTTTTTTAAGTTACTGCGGAATTTTTTTTTTCAAAATACACCCTGTAACTCGTTAGGCGTGCATCAGAGAAATTTTTTTTATAAGAGTTTTATTCTTATTTTGGTCTGGTGCACCCCCTGGTAAATTTTTGTACGCTCACACTGGGACACCCTGTATATTAGTTTATCAGTGTTTTATATATTAGTGTATTGTTATTTATTTTAATTGAAACTCATCTTTGACAGGAATTACAACGTGTTGCCTTGTCGGATATCGCATTACTGCATGTCGTATTTTAGCTCTTAAAACAATTGTTAGGAAAAGATGTATACATGTGCAAACAACAGAACACTAACTATAGGCACATTTTTTATCACATTTTACTTTGCAATTGCACTTTTTTATTTTTTTAAGATCGGGCAATTTTTGACATCATTTTTGGGATTATTTGATGATTAATATCCACCACATATCCAAAGTTTTTGGGTAAATTGAGAACTGGATCAGTAGACTGTTTGTAGACTAAAATTTGCTATACGACGTGCGTTTTACATGGAATAAAAAAGTATCTCCAGTAAGAGGTAGAGAACATAAGTCACCTCGAGTAATTGAAAATAAATTTTGAGCATCCACCTTCAGCATGTTGTGACGTTAAAAAATTTAAGCATAATGTGTGGTACCTGAAATCCGTAGCTATAATATCAATGGGACGATCGTCAAAATCCTGAATTTTCTTCAGTAACTGAAAATCTTGAATTTCTTTGGCATAAGCATAAATGGCATTCTGATTTTCTTGGGTGGAAATCAAGAAAACCTCACATTTTCCTTTTTTATCTCTATCTTTAAGGCATGGAAAACATACTTTTTTAATATCCACTGGCAGACTGTTACTACGACTTGATTTTTGTTCATTAAGGAAAATTTTTATCGTCAGATTTCGCATCAATTAGTGCAAGCCTCTTTTTGTGAGTATATTCAGACCAACACTTCCGATGATACAGTAGTCTTTTATTAATAAAATTGTTGTGAATAATATTTTCTAATAGTCTATAAGCATTGTCTTTTCTAATAAAAATAGCATTTTTAAAGTTGCAAATCCCCGTTCGCCAAGTTCATTTAAAGATTGAGAAGACACTTTTGGCATATGATACATTTCTTTTAGATCTAAAGCTTCAGCCATTTAAATTTTTTTTCTTTAACTTCCTTTCAATTTATAACAAACGTGCTGAAATTCACAAATTTCGACACAACACATATTATTCGCAACAATTTTATTAATAAAAGACTATTGTATCAGCAGAATATACTCACAAAAAGAGTCTTGCACTAATTGATGCGAAATCCGGCGATAAAAATTTCCCTAATGAACAAAAATCAAGTCGTAGTAACAGTCAGCCACTGGAATTTAAAAAAGTATGCTTTCTATGCCTTAAACATAGAGATAAAACAGGAAAACGTGAGATTTACTTCATTTCCACCCAAGAAAAGCAGAATGCCATTTATGCTAAAGCCAAAGAAATTCAAGATTTTCAGTTACTGAAGAAAATTGAGGGTTTTGAAGATCGTCCCATTTATATGATAGCTGCGGATTTCAGGTACCACACATTATGCTTAATTTTTTTAACGTCAAAACATGCTGGAGGTGGATGCTTAACATTTATTTTCAATTACTTGGGGTGACTTACGTCCTCTACCTCTTACTGGAGATACTTTTTTACTCCATGTAAAACGCACGTTGTATAGCAAATGTTAGTCTACAAACAGTCTACTGATCCGGTTCTCAATTTACCCAAAAACTTTGGATATGCGGTGGATATTAATCATCAAATAATCCCAAAAATGATGTCAACGAAACCATTGCCGGATCTTAAAAAAATAAAAAAGTGCAATTGCAAAGTAAAATGTGATAAAAAATGTGCCTATAGTTAGTGTTTTGTTGCTTGTACATGTATACAGCTTTTCCTAACAATTGTTTTAAGGGCTAAAATACGGCAGTAATGCGATATCCGACAAGGCGACACGTTGTAATTCCTGTCAAAGATGCGTTTCAATTAAAATAAATAACAATACACTAATAGATAAAACACTGATAAAGTAATATATAATAACAATAGTCACAAACTATGAGAATGTAATTGTTTCGCAATTTTATAGTCGGCCTAATATGCCGATTATATTGGATTAGGTGGTAGCGCGCACCACAGTAAATTGAATGGCACGCGTCAGGCGCGAGTGTAAACAACGCTCTGCTTTAAAAAATATTAACTCGTAAACTAGATAAGGTAGGGAACTGATTTTTTTTCTAAAAAATTTTTCAACCCTTAGACCACATTTCGTTCGCATATAGTATGTACAAATTTTGAAAATTTAATATAGTTGCCCGCATGTTGAAATTTTCGATACATAAATTTCGTAACTATGACTTTAGCCATTGTTAAAAAAAAAACAGAGAAATATTTTCAAATTCCATTAGCACAGGCAGAAGCGCTGACGTCTCAAGTATTCACATATAAAAAATCATATGAATATCTCAAATAGTTATTTTTTTAGAACGGTGTAAACGTTCAAAATCACTTATTTTTTAAACACGGCTCCGCCCTCTTTTTTTGCTATTTAAGAAGTTGTGCAAGAGCCAACAAAAGTCCAACAAGTCATTTCTTATGCCCCTAGGGACCCTCTATCCCTAAGTGAAATCAAAAATCATTTACCTTAACGTCATGGGTCATTTCATTTTTCAGAGCCTTGGACCCCCTACGAAAAATGTAATTATTTAGGATTCGTATTTGATTCCATTGAAGGCAGTATTTAATGAAAATGATAATCAATTTTAAAATTAACACAAATTTCACAAATTTAGTAAAACCTCATATTGTAAGATTCTATCACTGGTATTCATAGTCGATCGCCGAGCGCGGCGCCAGGACAACCTCCCGCCGGTTTTTTTTCCGGCGGAAAAAAACGAATGGCGAATCGCCGAAATGTGTGTTTCATAAGTCAAGCGATGGAGAGTCGCTGGCGAGCCTGCTGGCCGCCCGGAGAACCATCAGCGGTTCTCCCATTGCCAACTAGGAATATATAGGAAATCGTAGTACTACGCATGTGTTCTTTGGCGGGAGATCGACTATGAAACGCAAAATTAACTATCGCGGAAACCGCCCGCCGGCGAAAGAATGTTCCAGGATGATAATCTGGCGTGGAAGTGGTACGCATACGGCGGGCACTCCACTGTGAAACAGATATTCAAAATTTCGGCGTACCGCCGCTTGGCGAGGCGCTGGCGAACGACTATGAATACCAGTGTAAGTGTGTGTAGATTCTAAAAAGTTTTAACTAACAAAAACTTATTACTTAAATATGATTAATAGAAATTTCGATGCCACAATAAATTTTCAAATTCATTACAATGTCGTTTTAAGTGGTGGCAAGAAAATATTTTTAATATCAAAAAGAAAAATTAACATAAATAATTAGAAATGCATTCCGATGCAGGCATTACAGGATAGGGAGCTTACTGTAATGGAGACTGTATTCAGGTTTTTTCTAAGGCAAAATATACATTAGAATTTTTTTGCAGCTTTTAAGTGCAAAAACTTTCAGAACTGTGATATATTACTTAGAATCGATAACAAATCTCCTAAATATGAACATTTTAACAAAATAACTAGAGAAATATTGAGATGATGCCAGAAAAAAACATTTATATATTTGCAACTTTGCAACATATATTGGTACAAAATGCTAAAGATAAAAAAATATTTTAGTTGTTCTGCATTGGAAAAGTCAACCACGGTATGCTGGTTTCGAAACAAAAAACAGTAATGTATTCAAACCAGATTATCATTTGATATTATCACCTTTCAGAGAAAAACATCATTGTGCAAAGACTTTTCCCTGGAAGTAGGAGTTACGTCTGGAAATATTTTTAATGAGAGGTTTTCCGAGCACGAAGGTAGGCACTATGGTATTTTGCGGTGACTGAGTCAATACTGAAACAATACTCAACATACCTTAAGAAATGGTGGGTATTGGTATTACAAATACAATCCATTTACTTACAATTTAGACATTATCGATTTTCTTAATAGCTTATTTGATGCTGGTATCTCATTTGTTTCTGTAAATCCTGCTAAATTAGTATTGGCAACGATCCTATCCGTTGATGAACAACATAAAAATCTTTTTGAAAGATACTTAAAAGGAGTCTACAACCAAAGACTTTATGTACCAAAATTTCTGGGACCCAAACCCGATTCTTTTAAACCTATCTAAGTATGTATCTACTGGAGGCACTTGATTTATCATTTTGATTTTCCAAAGCTATGTTTAAAGTTATTCACATTATTAGCATTAATTTCTCGTTATAGGATACAAACTCTTGTAAATATAAAAATTAGAAATATTAAAGTAACTACTAGTTCTGTAGAAATTCGAGTACTTACCAAACAGAATGAAAACATCAAAAATTAATAATTGTCAAATACTGCTTACATTTCCATTTTCGAAAGTAAACCAAAACTCTGTACTGAAAAAACCTTGAAAATCTATTTATAATTTAAAAAAATATTTACCATGTGTCATCTCTGTAACCATGGATTATCAGTTATAGAAAACCCCATAAACTTGCCATAGCCATACACTGTCAGTGGATGGGTTTAGCAGGTATGGAGTAATAGTGTATTTTCAGTGGAGTATTTTCAGGATATAGCGTGAAACACGCCTCTACATCTGCTGCCTTCAGAGGTGGTATACGTAATCAGAAAATATGCTGAATGTGCTGATATGCACAAAATTATGATATGGTGATATGTTCAATAAATTCTAAATTCTATAATATACCAGTACCTACAAGCAAGATAAAACTTTATCAAGGGAATATTTAAAGAGTCTAATATAGAAATCCCTTTATAAAAGCAGTTACTTGCTTTATTTATATTCTTCTGTAGAATAAATATCTATAGTATGTGTATAAATATGTATTTGTGTGTAATATAATAGTATTGGCTTAACTGTCGTTTATATTTAGAAATTTTCTTAAAAAATTTCATATATGCTCATAAAAGTTTATATTTACGAAACAATTCTACATACTTATAAATATTACTAATTTTTATAGTTTGATTATTTACTTTAACTACAGGTTATCCATTTATTGTTAATACATGAAATATCGAAATAGCTCGCTGTAAGTAATCATGAGGAGGAGATTGAGAAATATAATTGAAACATTAAGCGACTTACCTGAAAGAAGATTAATTTAAATTATATGAACAATCTCGTCCAAAATGATTACATCCCACCCGACACCCTGTATATGTTCATTCTCACTAGCGAGCTATGTAATACAACAAAAAATTAAGTGAGTAAATCAGCCGATCAGCCGTACGATATCGCGCTTAGCATACGGTATAGGGGCGGACCAGGGAAATTTTATTACTTTTAACTTGTGGCTCACACCCTCGAAGAAATGGAAACTACATCTGTTTTATGCAATCATTTCGGAGGAGATTGTTCATATAATTAATATAATTTTCCTTCAGGTAAGTCGATTAATTTTTCAATTATATGCCATATTTAAAATTTTATAAAAATTTTGAAAATGGAAAGAAATCAATAAAACATAATGTACATTTTATAGTTGGCTGTGGAAACAAAATATTAAAACGATATATCATATAAGTACCTACGTATTCTAGGAAATACAAAATTTATACTTAATAATGGATTAAGTATATATCATTTTATGATAATTTTATTGCTCCAGCGTGATAATATAATATATACCCTTTGTTTAGGTACTGTTCATACAATTGGGATCAGGTCATATAATTAGGTGCTATTATAACTATCGTCTATAGTAAATGTTCAAAATGACTGCGGTGATTATTTAAAAATACATGTTATATAAAATACTACCAATTTACTTTCTCGACTTTACATAATATTACGCAATTAAAATTCTTATCTTATTATTCAAATGAAATCCAATAGCTGTCATATCATTATCTCTCCGTTTCCAAAGTATCCTAATATAACTACTTGCTATAAGTTGCATTTATGTACAAACCGGTAGCTATCTTACTAACCATTCTTAGAAACCAAATTGCGATTTCACCGTCGCTCCTGACAAAGCTTTCAGAAAATTATAAAAGGAAGTAAGATACCTTCTAACAATTCGTTCTAGTTCATCATTAGATACATAGTACTTCTAAGCTATACTATTCTAGTCACATATTATACAAGAATCTTTATTAATCAATAAAAAGTTTTTAAAAATTTATTTAAGTTTATGGTATAACAGATTGTCGCGATCATATGGATTTTACGCACTATTAGAACACGGATTTGCCTCATTAGTGACGTGGAATTCCAATTCCTAAGTGAAAACGAACCTAAACTAAGAAAAACCAAGAACATCAAGAAAACCAAATTTCAAGGAACAAAACAAACAAAGAAACCAAACAGCATTCAGGAGTCCAATGCTTGCTAGAACACAGAAGTCACCCGCACTAATGGTCGTTCTCTTGTGCTCGAATTCTTCCAACCTGACACCAGAGTATCCTGCTTCAAAACACGGATCTGATCACTGATAGTGATCTACTACTACTACCTCACTGAACGATAACTCTGAGCCCGAGGACAAGGGAGGAATGAAAACAAGTTGGTAAGTTCTTCAAGAATTGTCACGGTTTGCCTTACTCACTGTGTATAATAGACCAACCTATTTTCAACCTTTTATTCAATGTAAAGTTTATTTACCAAAAATTATAAAATGCTTAACGAAAACGAAGTTAACGAGGTTGATGAAGCAGTCGTAAAACCTTACAAATTATCGAAAATATTTTCCATTTTACCAGAATATGGCGGAAATCAGATTTTCTTACGAACCTTTTTGAACGCTGTAAGATGTGCCTTCGGGATGGCAATAGCAGTAACCAAAAAATACTTCTCTTAACTATTAAGACTTAACTTCTCTATTTCAAGATCTTCAAAGAATCACTCCAAAATCATCTGGATTGAATTGTGTATCTCTTACAAACGCATAATGCAAAAATGCACGCCGCTTTACAACAACAACAATTTAGTGTTGAACAAAGAACAGCATAATTAAATTTTATAGAAACAATTATACTAACAATATTCATAACAATACCAGCAAAATTAGGTTTAATTATTCGCGTTAGCAATCTCGCAAATATGATACAAGCAATATCATGCATTAAACGAGAATTACAGTTATTATATGGTATATTTTTAGTATTATTTATTGGCTTATTTAACTGTTAAACCAAAAAAGTTAACTAAGAGATAAATTATTAATGAAATTATGGTTCAATAAAGTTTTATATTTCCTCGTTACCTTGGTATGCAAAGAAATAACCTTATTATTTTTTAAGATAGGGCGCAAACAACTACTTTGCGTGCAACATGCACCGACTAACATTGAATTACAACGGCATATCTTAGATTAGATTAGATTTATGTAGGAGTCGGCCTGGTCCACCGCGATCTAGAAGATCTATTGTGGCAAAACGGCATATCTTCATATAACCTCAATGTCTTCAATACATTTTTCTTTTTAATAGTGTTATCTACATTTTTAGAATAATGAAATATTAAACAAGCATCTACATTACTTGAAAGGGGGTTGGAACCTTTGGTGTGAAAACAACACTAACGTAGTTTTCCACAGGACACCAAAACACTATACTGCACTCGACGCGCGTTTCGCCAACTGGATGTCATCTGCAGATGATTAAAATTGAGTTTTAATCATCTCCAGATGATGTCAACTTGGTTGGCGAAACGCGTGTCGAGTGCAGTGTAGTGTTTTGGTGTCTCGTGGAACACTACGTCAGTGTCATCTACAATATATTAAAAATAATTATTTTTGGTTACGTACCTTTTGTATTGAATTTTAACGAAAACATTTTTTTTATTTTTACTGACAAAACTGAAATTGTAGCAATCCTCATTAACCTAATGTACCATACGTATTTCCGCTTCCGGCGTCTTCTGGCACATGTGCGGCAGGTTTAAGATCTAAGAATTATTAAAAAATTACAAGAGATATATGACAATTGAACTGATTATAAAAAATAATTGCAATGTTAAAATTGTCAGTTAGTAGATAACTTATCTTTAAACAACCGATTCCCTGGATGGTGGATTGGATGGAAAGGTCCAATTGAAAGACCTGCCAGGTCACCCGATCTGTCGCCATTGAACTATTTTCTTTGAGGGCACTTAAAAATAAATGTTTTGCTCCCAACGTTGATTCCATAGAAGATATTCGCCAACGCAATGGAGCTAGGTGTCGAAAGATAACACCCGATATGCTATAAACTGTTCGGAGTAGATTTGAACACAATCTTTATTATTATATGGAAGCAGATGGCTCAGTTTCAATATCTCATAAATTTACTTTTTAATGACTAGTAATAATAAATGTTTAACTTTTTCCCCTATAACTTTAAAAAACAAGAAGAATTTTCTCTTATCCAAATTTCGTAAAAATCTGTTTGACTCAGATTGTAATCTTATGGAACGTACCACATTTTTGCCATTATATAATCACTTTTCCAACAGACAATCCGTTAAACCATATTTAATGTTGAATTTATCCATTCAAATTACAAGAACCATTGCTCAATTGATAAAAAAAACTAAGGTAGATACATCTGAATTTAAAAAAACAATCGACCCGATGACAATAAAGTTGGAAATAAACAAAACAAAAAAAAATTGCGAATGGAGGATTATTGATCAAATGCACTCCAGACTCTTCTGACATAATAAAATCTAATTTAGAAAAGCAAATGGGCTCTAATTTTGAAATTAAATTTGCTCGAAAAATACTACCGAAATTAATTATTTATGATGTAGAGGCTGATCATGTAACTAATAAAACTGATGAAGAATTAATTAACGAAATAAAAAGTAGAAATAATTGTACAAATGAAGAAGGTGTGATGAAAATAGTTAGGAAAATTCCGACAAAAAAAAGTAGTTACAACATCGTCATATGTGTTAGTAGCGTCGATAGGAGGAAAATACTTGAAAGAAGTTTTGTTTTTGTAGGCTACAAAAAGTGTTCTGTGGCGAATTCTTTTCATGTAGTCAGATGTTACAAATGTTCTTGTTTCGGTCATAAACAGGAAGGCTGTAAGGATGAAACGCCCACGTGCCCTATTTGTGGTGAAAAACATTCCCTAAAGCAATGTAAAAATAAAAACAATCCAAAATGTGTAAACTGTGAGCATCATAATAAAAAATCAAAAACTCAAAGTGATACTTGTCATACCTCATTGGATAAAGATTGTCCGTCTTATAAATGGCTATTGGAATTAATAAAAACTAAGACTGATTTATGTTAAGCATCTATTATCAGAATGTGCGTAGACTAAGAACCAAAACGAATGACTTTTATACAAGTGCTCTTACAAGTGATTACGATGTTGTAATTTTGAGTGAAACCTGGCTTCACGATGGAATATATAACAGTGAATTATTTAATGAGTGTTATACGGTATTTAGGGAAGACAGGGACTTCACAAAAACTGGGAAAAAATTAGGTGGTGGACTCCTAATAGCAATAAATAGTACCAAGTATGTATGTAAAAAAATTGACATTTATATTCCCAATCCATCTGTTGAAGTATTATGTGTACAGATCACTTTACCATTGAAAAATGTATATTTATTTGCTGTGTATGTAGTTCCAAATTCTTCATTAGATATATATGAAACGTTATTCAGTGGATTGGAGTATTCCTCATTTGTGTTAAATAAGGACTTTATAGTAATGGGTGATTTTAATATCAATGAAAATAATTTAAATATATGTCAAGCCTTTCAAAATTTTTGTGACATGATAGGGGGACATCAGTATAATAATATCTTAAATGCAAACGGTAGAATATTAGATGTTATTGTAACAAATAAAGAATGCTTGGTCAAGAGAGAGATGGAACCTTTTGTATCTGAAGATGGTCATCATCCCGCGTTGGATGTGACTGTGACTATAAATGTTCGTGAAAGGAAATCTTTTTTTTTTGAATGATGCCTTGGTATATAATTTCAAAAGGGCAGACTACTTGCAGTTATATTATAGATTGCAAGAAATAGACTGGGATATAGTGTTTGTATTGATATAAATGAAGCATTTGATACATTTTATGACCTTTTGTACGGCAGCTTTGACGCATGTGTACCTAAAATTAAAACTAAGTGTAGCTCATATCCACCTTGGTTTACTGCACAAATTATTAAAGACAACAAGGCAAAAAATCGAAATTTCAATTTATACAAAAGAACCAGGCTAGAACAGTGTCTAACAGATTACAAATATCTTAGAACTAAAATTAAAAAAGATACAAAGCGGTCGTACAAAAATTATATGTTATCAGTTGAAAATGAAATTCAGCATAATCCTCAGAAATTTTGGTCCTACATGAAATAAAAAAAAAAAGTAAATGCTAATATACCATCAGAAATGCATTTGAATAAATCTAAAGTTACAGGTGGACAACTTATTGTTAATGCGTTTGCTCAATATTTTCACTCGGTATATGAAAACGAAACGAATATAAATACTATTAATAATGATATTCAGAATAGTAATAATGATTATGTAAATCTAACTTATATTTCACATCAAGACATAATAAGAGCTATAGATAAACTTAAACCAAAAAAAGTCGATGGGATGTGACTGTGTTCCTACCTACATTTTAAAAGGATGTAAGGACATATTGGTATATCCACTTCGTATATTGTTTAATCTTATAATTAAGTTGAAAACTTTTCCTGATACCTTTAAAAAAGCAAAAATTGTACCAATACATAAATCCGGAAGTAAAGAGGATATATGCAATTACAGGCCCATAGCAATCTTGTCTAATGTTTCCAAAATATTTGAAACTATAGTGTACAGTCACATTTATGAAAGGGTGAAAGATTCCATCTCTCCTTGTCAATATGGATTTCGAAGTGGTAGATCAACATGTGGGAACCTAATTATATTTACGAATAATGTCACATGTGCATTAGCAAATAAACAACAGCTAGATGTTATCTATACGGACATGGCCAAAGCGTTTGATAAAGTAGATCATGGCATACTATTAAAAAAATTAAAAATGTATTCTTTCTCTGAGGATTTGTTGCATCTTATAAGATCATATATAGGAAACAGAAAACAGTATGTGACCATTAATAATTTTACATCGGATTCTTATATAGCTACTTCAGGTGTCCCACATGGTTCTAACCTTGGTCCATTGCTTTTTCTGTTGTTTGTGAATGACATAGTTGATGTTATATGTAGCAGTAATGCTTTGTTGTTTGCGGATGATTTAAAAATATACAAGGAGATAACAAAAGTTGATGATTGTATAAAACTACAGAATGATCTAGATAATATCTACAATTGGTCACAGAGGAATAAATTATTTTTTAATATCAAGAAATGTAAACAAATGACGTACACATTACAGATAAACCCTGTCATGTTTAAATACAAAATTAATGGTGTTTTTCTAGATATAGTGGAGGAAATAAGAGACCTAGGTGTAATTTTTGACACAGAATTATCTTTTAATGTGCATGTTATAAACACAGTAAATGTGGCTGTTAAAAACTTAGGATTTGTCTTAAGAAATTCTAAAAATTTTATAAACAATAAAACATTGTTGATGTATAATTGTTATGTAAGATCTAAACTTGAATATTGTGCAATTGTATGGAACCCATTTTATGCTAAGTATATACAGATGATCGAGAGGGTACAGAAAAGATTTATGAAACATCTTGCATATAGAGCAACGAGACAGTATAATCTGACAAATGACTATTACCATCAAATGCTGACTGATAATGATTTGCAAACTTTATATAATAGGCGCGTTATTCAGGGAATATTGTATCTCCACAAACTTATACATTACAACATAAAAGATGATCTCATGCTAAGTAAAATTAATATTGGTGTACCCTGACAAAAAACTCGAAATTATAGAACATTTTATTTTCAAATAGCCAGAAGAAATTATGAATTCAGATCACCCTTAGTTACTATATGTCTAAATTATAATTCTTTGCAGGCACACTGTGATATATTTGGGGATAAATTCAGTGTATTTTTAAGTAAATTGAAAAGCTATCTGCAAAGTAATATACATTTTGTAAATTAGGCTAGACTAACTTGTTTAGTTATGGTCTTTTAATTTTAGTTTAGTTAAGTTAGTTAAGTTTACTATCTGCTTTCTTTTTCCTTTTTTCTTTGTGTTTGTTTTTTTTTGTCTTGTTCTTGTGCTGATTTTTTAAACACAATCTGTAATTGGACTGTACTGGTCTGTTGATTGTTATAATAAATAAATAAATAAATAAATATATAATAATAAATGTTTAAACAAATCAAAAAAATGTAAAAATAAGTAGTTTTAAATAAATAACAAACATTGAAACGTAATTGTGTTTACCTTGACTCCTAACAACTAATACGTAGGTGTCTTTTTCACGATTACCAGAACTATACGGTTTAGGTTTCTACAGCCGTTTTCGTAGTAACTGTCCAAGTAACCAACAAATAGGTATTCATTGAAAAGATAATTGTGTGCCCTTTGAAATGAGGTATCACTCGACCCCACTTTCCATTTGAAATTCTGAGGGTGAGATTGTCTCTAGCTCGGAGAATGAAGTGCTGGGTTAAAAAATATGCTTAAAATGCGTCTCCTTCAAAACCAAAATCGACGTGTCCGAGCATTTTCGCTTCCAATTTCACAAAAAGACGTAACGCCCGGTGCACACTTTTCATTGGACCACTCTGTATATACATATATTTAGATAAAATGGAAATTTTACAAGAGTTTTATAGTGAAACACTATCACGAAACGGAAAACCTAATTAAAATTTAATTAATTTTTTTGATAAAATAGCTCAAGATTGCTTATAAACAAAGTCATAAAATGTAATGTGAATTTTATGTAGAATTCTAACTCGAATATCGTTAATTAGGTGTACATTGAAACTTATTTTAAGAACAATAAACAGAGAGAACCCAGTGTTGCATATCAGTTGAATCTAATGACATAAACTGTCAAAATTAACGAGACCCACACATGAATGCACTCCAACAACCGAAAGAGACAAAAATTAAAATTAAATTGATGAATTTTTTTGAGCAATGAAAATGTATAAATTGCTTGAGTTGACTGCTAAATCTCTAGCAGTCAAGAAGAGAAAAGTTAAATTGCTTATAATGAAAAGATTATTGTTAGTTTATGTATCTAAGCAGTGAATAGCGAAGAAACTGCGACGTTATGAAAAAACTCTCAGAGAGAGAAATTTATTGTGTGTAAGCCTGTAGGAAAAATAATTTTAGCTAGTATTCAGGACTAGTTGAAAAACACAATCTTTTATTGACAGAGAAACCAACTTTTCTAAAAAGGAAAGGTGGCGTGGATCAGTAAGGAATTTTCAAAATTGGTTTAATAAGGGAAAAAGTAGTAAAAGTAAAAGTTACCTGACATAAATAACTTTAATAAGGCAATATAATAAAAGGAGAAAACCAGTAGGTCCAGAGAATCCTCATTCTAGGTCCTGAAGCGGATCCAGCATGGCAGAGCAGAGTAGTAGAAGGAGCCCTACAAAAAAAAACAAAATAAACGAAAGGTACTTTGTGCACATAAAAAGATATGCTAGCAAATTTAAATAAACAGATATTACAATATAAATAAAAATAGCTATGCAGCGCTAACTAAATACTTACGTTAACAATTTCAAAATGAATTAGAGCTCACATAAAACAAAATTTCATTAAATTAATCACTATTGTTAAAAAAACCTTGTCACAAGACACCATTTTTAATTATATGTCAAAATAAGATTTAATCATTTTAGTTAGGCAACCCATATTGCACTTGTGACCAACAGAGTAGAGTAGTCAGAAGCCACAAGAAGTGGGAAAATACAATTATTATATGTAAGACATAGATTATAAGTTAGTAGATAAGTTTATTACATCTACATCAGTTGATTAATTGTTCATATTTGCTTAATTAAGTTGTTTTCGTTTTCAAAATAAATAGTTCTTGGTAAACCAAAATTTCTATTGTTGTTCATTGGGTGTTTCCAAACATTTCCTGCTAGAACTGGCTCCTGAGATAAGAACCTCATATTTAAAAATCAATAAGTTAAAAAAATAAGAGTTTAGCAATGGTAAGAAAATTCTCAGAAACAGTTTTCTCTAAACAAAATTTAAATATATTAAAATTAAGAAAATATATTAAAATTAAAAAAATAAAATCTAAAATTTAAAAATCATATAAATTAACAACATACATATATCACCCTGAAAATTATTATAATATCAAAACAAGAACATAGTCACAAAAAAAGGCATAAAATTGACCCAAGATGTGGTAGGCAAACAGCAGAAGAAAACCGAGCTATACCAGCATGGCCAGTGACTTTGGAGGAGATGTTGAAAACCATACAAGAAGATAGGAAGAAACAAGACGAAGATAGAGAAAAGTTAAAAGAAACAATTAGGGAAGGCAGAAAAGGTCGCAGAAGACTTAAAGAAAATGGATCAAGGAAGAAAAGAAGACATGAACAGCATGATAAAAATTTTAAATGAAAAAGTACAAGACAAAGGTACAAAGAAGAGATCAAAAAAGATACACAAAATTGGAGGGAAGAAAACCTAAGTTTACACTTAAAAAGGAACATAGAAAAGACGGAACAAGATTTGGCCACTGTGATAGCAATACAATAACAGTAGAAGAGAAAGTTGAAACACAGAAAAATGAAATAAGAAATATAGAGAGCAAAGTGTCAAGTATTAAGAGAGAGAACAAGAACTATGGAGAAAATCGAAGAATTAAAGAAAGAAATCAGAGGGGTGAAGGAGATAAGAAACAAAGAAAACCTGTATTTTGGGAAACTGAGGACGTTGCGCATATTTTTCTGTTATAGTAGAGGATATATCGCGCATGATTTTTACTTAGACATTTTTTCGTATTTTGGCTCACCCTATAACTATCTTTTTTCATACACCCTGGATACTATGAATTTGAATTTTGAGCCGTTTGATGCTGTACTCTGATTGGTTCGGTGCATACTCTGAATACTATATTCTGATTGGTTAAAAGTGCTTCAGATATTAATCATATGCCTTACATATTAATATACATATAACCGATTCTTTATTATATTTGATGAAGTACTGGTGGGCGCTGGGGGTGAGCGCGAAGTACCGGGGTTGTGTCTGAAGAAGGTGTTAAAACGTAATAGATTTGAGGTTATGTTGTTACCTAATAATCACAGTACCGGGGGTGAGGCTCGTGAAACTCATGTTCGTTGATCGACAATGTCTATTCTGTGAATGGTGTTCTGTAGATGGGGCCTCCGAAAGTAGTTAGAAAAGTTACTGGTTGGTACCCCTGCTAAATGGGGCTGGAGTCCCAAGCTGGGGGCCACTAATTAAATCCCTCCTACCTGTGGCTGTGAGTAATCTAGTTCAAATGCCGTCTACTTTGAACAATATAAAGTTAGCGCCTGTACGCGGCCAGTAATGCAGATCGTATACTTACCAACCACCCTGAAGTTGGCGCCGGTGTGACGTCACACTGTCTGGCTCAACTGGCGCCTTTCCTACTTACCTTGGGAATAAAACTTGCAGTGAATATTCTTATTTATTGTATTTATTTTTTTGTGTATTAATTACAATATAATTCTCATTATTATCATAATTTTTGTCAATAAACAGTATGAACTTATACAAAAAGTATGTTTCTTGTTTAGTGAACATTTTCCTGATTTATGAAATATTTTCAGAAAATATTTTGTGAATAATTGTAATAACTTAGTTATACTGCTTAGCTCATAATAATGAAACTCGTTTGTTATATAATTCTTAACCATTTATTATATAGTTTATATACTTTATTATCATATTATATAGCATATCATACTCACGTTCACATGGTTACAATCGGTAGTTGCCTACCTGTCTAACTTACTTAACAACTTTTGATACCAACCATATAAGGATCAGTGCTACCAACTTATAATACACAAAATATCTTTTCAGAATTGCATCTACATTTACCTACTTACCAAAAATAAACATTATTAAAAGAAGTACAAATGTTTTATACATAATACGTTATTGTAAAGCTACAACATTTAATTTATTTCTAAGATATGTAATCTTCACTACAGAAAGTGATTTGGTAAATATATCTGCTACTTGTTCAGCTATTGGAATATACCTTAAACATATTTCATTTTTACTAATACAATTTCTTATAAAATGATGATGAACATCAATGTGTTTTGTTATTTTTCTTTCTAATGTATCAGCCATTTTTATACAGGGTCCGGCAGTGAAACTTTCTTTTTTTAATGAGATGTGGTGGCGCCACTGGCGGCATTTGCGGCGCGATAATGCTGTTAACAGAGAATGTCGGTGGGGAGATTTGTTTGTTAATCGTCGTCAGTCGTAAAAATGCTTTGGATGAGAGAGCAACGCGCGTTTGCAGTAGAAACCTATTTTTCACGAGGGCAGTCGATTGTTGCGGTGCAGCGAGCGTTCCGTTTACGGTACAACATTCCCCCTCGAGGTGCTGTTCCTGCTCGGGCCTCCATCTTATCCTGGGTGGAGGCTTTTAAGGCAGTTGGAAATGTCCCGTAAGAGACCAGGAGCAACACGGACCGTTAGAACACCTGCAAACATCGAGGCAGTCCGAGAGTCAGTTTTGCGGTCTCCTAGGCGCTCTTCTTCCAAACGCGCGGCTGCGCTGCGGATGTCAGATCATTCAACTCGCCGAATTCTTCATGAAGACCTTCACTTTCATCCCTACAAAATGGTAGTTGCACAGGAACTTTCCGAACGTGATTTCGTTTCACGGCAAGCGGCATGCGAAACGCTCCTCGATAATTTGCCTCCTAATGCAGTAGTGTTTTTCAGTGATGAGGCACACTTCCATATCTCAGGTTTGCAACTGCAACTTTGGAAGGATTAAAAATCAATATTCGTCACGAGATAGCCAACATACCGGTTGCTATGCTGGAAAGGGTTCACGGTAACTTCAGAAATCGGCTACAACAATGCATCGACAGCAACGGTAGACACTTGTCAAATATTCTTTTTAAAACAACTTAATGCCAAACTTCCCCTGTTATTCCTTGATGCTAATAAAATAAAAATAAAAAATATGCAATTTATACTTTTATTTTTGACCTTTGAAAAAAGAAAGTTTCTCTGCCGGACCCTGTACAAGACTGATGATTATCCTCATATGACAGGAAAAATATTTTTATTTAAAATTTTTTTCAACAATTGTGCAATAAAAATATATTCCGTCGAATGCAATGTACTCAGCTTCTGTACTAGATAATGAGACTATTACTTGTTTTTTAGTTTTCCAAAATACAAAATTATCATATAAGGTTTTTATTTCACAACCTGAAATACTTTTCCTGTCATTAATATTATTTGCAAGTCTGCATCAACGTATGGCAATATAACATTAATTTGTGTGAGGTTATGAGTCACTGCTGTTTTTACATATTTAAGTCCAAAATTTTCAGTTGACTTCAAATATTTCAAAACATTCTTTAAAAATGTCCAATGTTCTTTGTTATAACAATTTGGAAATTGGCTAAAGTATGTGATCACAAACCTTAAGTCTGGTCTACTACCAAGCATTAAATAAATCAAATGACCAACTAACTCTATAAGGCACATTTCCTATAAATTTTGATTCTTTATCAACACACCAAATTATTTTTGGCTGAACAGGAATATCCGATAACTTATAGTCTAACATACTAAATTTACATAAAATTTTACGAATTAGATATTTCTGATTAATAAAGAGATATCAGTTTTCACAATATTTAGACCTGAAATTTTAAATTGAAGTTGCTTGTCATATTTCGGGTTAAATCTGTCATTTTGAATTTTAACATCAACTTTTGTTAAATATCACTTAAATTATGTTTAGATTTAGAAAACAAAATGAAGTCATCAACATAAACAACTAAATAAATTTCATTGTTAAAATACAAACATGGAATTGATTGTGATCTCTTAAATATTATATTTGCAATGAATCTAGTTGAAATTTAATTGGCTTTTATTAACTAGGTCCCAAACACATTAGCTCCGACTGAGCTCGTCGGTTGGGTGCAGATTCGCAGTTAAAGAAGTGTTATTTTGTTAATACTATCTTGTGGACGCCAGGTCGCCAGGATAATTTTAAATTAAAAATAATAATTAGATATATAAACTATACAACAGTGAATGTTTGATGAAGTAAAACAAAGCAATTAAAATAATTATATATTACAGGTTAAAACAACGACGAACCATTGTACATTAAATATTCAAAAATTATGATCAACAATCAATTACAGTTTACTTATATAGAAAATACTCAAAAATTTATGGTTGTTACCATGCAAAATGACTTTACAGAAATAATTAACAACGTAAATGATTTGGTTTACACAAAAAATAGATATATTCCTCTGGCGTCAGAGAAATAATTCAAACTATCACCAACAGATCCCTTTAGGAAAAGTGTTTCGGAGTGGTACTTAGCCAAGGCGCAGCAAACAATGCTCCTTCTGCAGCCGGCAACAAGATCGATGCTAGCTAGCATCTTGTTGATCGGGGAACTGCTAAGCTGGAAATCAATGCTTTTTTCCTTTACTGCTTCTAATGGTGGAGTTGAAAGTTCTGGATGTTCTCTTCTTCCAGGAAGCCAAGGTGTTTTGCATGAAATACGGTAAATGTATTAAACCAAAATCATAAAAGAAAATTACATAAACTACTTTAACAAAAGTAGAATAGCAACAAACATCTTGCAGTGATAACAATTACAAGTTGTTAAATCGAATTTGATTTAATGAAAAAGGAATCACCCTGTATATGAACTTGCAACAAAATGATCAAAAATAAACTTGCGAATTGCGAATATATATATATCAGCAATTTTAATAAAGATTTAAATACAAATAACAAATGTACGTAGGTGTTACCGGACCAGGAGATAGATCCTGTTCCAAATGAAAAAAAATTAATGGAATTATTACTCAGGTTATAGATTTTCCTACAAATTGGGATATATAACCTTAATGAATAATCAAACCTAATTAACTGCCAATTTCCCATGTATCATTAGTTCATATTCTATTGCTTCTCTCCATCCGTTTCCTATTGAAACAGCTTCTTCCACGGTCGTATCTAATCGCTGACGATAGGGGGGTTTCGGAACATATAATTTGCTCGTGTTTGTTTTTATTAGCGAGTATATTATTAATATAGTAGAGTCTAGTATGTCTTGAGGGGGTTGAAGCCCCTAAACCCCGCCTTTATCTACGGCCCTGGCTTCTTCATAGGTTTGTGGAACATCATAACATGAATTTCCAGCTGATAAAGCTATCATTAAGTTTTCCTGGCAACTTCAAATTTATTTTTCTTTTATGTTTATTTCCTTTTTCGTTATCATTTTCTATTTCAATCACTTCCAAATCTTTATTTGAGTTTTTTCTTGTGTTTTCTCAACATTATCTGGGTTAATATTATTTTCATTATTTTCTTCTAACGTTAATATTTTGTTATTATTTACTTCACGATTATTTTCTGAATTTTCCTTTTCATCGAAAACAATATTTCTAGCTGTCATTATTTTCTCTTTTTTATAATCCCAGACACGATAACCTTTTACAGTGTAACCTATCATTTTAATTTTCTTACTACGTTCGTCCAATTTTCCATTTCTCTCTTCCTTCGATTTGTATACATCAGTATCACAGCCAAACATTCCTATTTTATTTAGGTTTAGTTTTTCATTATACCATATTTCAGCCGGAGGTTTCTTGTTTGGCAGAACTGATGTTTATGTTCTGTTAGTTAGGTGAGAACAGCAGTTTTTTCAGCTTCATTCCAAAACGCTTCACAATTTTTGAATCAAATATCAAACATCTAGCTTTGTCCATTATCGTCCGATTGTACCTTTCTGCGATATCGTTCTGTTGTGGATTATATGGTACTATATATTGTATAGTTATACCCTTCTTTTCACAAAACACTTGGAATTCTTTTGACGCATATTCGCCACCATTGTCCCATCTTATTTCTTGTAATTTGCAACCCAATTTTGCTTCTGCCATTGCTACATATGCTTTAAATTTTTCAAGAACTTCATTCTTTTGCAGAATATCATAGCATATAGCAAAGTGGAAATAATTGTCTTTAAATGTCACAAACTACCTTTTTTTTGTCATATGAACTCGGTGTGATGGGACCACATACATTGGATGATACAATTTAAAGTATTTTTTTGCTTTTCTTCGTCTGACAAAGATTTATATGGCTGTTTTGTTTGCTTTTCCTGAAGACAAGTTTCACAAATTTTATCACATGAGAACTTTGATGAATGTCCCATTCTCCGATACCAAAAATGTTTGTCTTCATTTGGAACATTTGCTTGCAACTTTTATAAATTAAATTTCAAAGTGTACAAATTACCTCTCAGTTCGGCTTAAACTAGTTTAATATACTAGCACAATTTTGATGCACAATTATAAATTTACGTAGTAAAACAAAATAGAAAACTAAAGCCATGGTCTTCTAATCTTGATACGCCATAGAGATCACCTGAAAAGAAAAGTAATGAAATTACGCACAGAAACATCTCAGATAGAGTACAAAAGATATAGAAATTTTGTTAATGCACTAATTAAAAAAACTAAAAATCAATATTATAATGCTAAAATTTCTGAAGCACAGAATGACTATAAAAAGGTCTGGCGTGAAATTAATAACATAACGAACTCCATGAGTCAATCGAAAAATAGACTACATTATGATATTGAGAATGAAAGTGGACAAAAAATTACAACTGATAAAGACACAGCTAATTATTTCAATGATTTTTTCGCGCACATAGGTATAAAAATGGCGAACAAGGTGGAAAAAAGTTTAGAAAATTCACCAACAATTGACAGTTCTGATGTCAAACATTCTCTTTTTCTTCGGCTACAAATAATAATGAATTAATTTCTATTATATCAAATCTAAAAAATAATGCTTCTCTGGGGTCGGATGGAATATCGACTCACTTATTAAAAAAAATTCATACTTACTTTACTAAACCCCTTTGGTTTTATTATAAATCTAATTTTTCTCTCTGGGGAGGTACCCCAAGCATTTAAAGAGTCCATTACGACACCAATATTTAAAGCTGGCGACAAAAAAAGTGTCAATAACTACCGACCTATAACTCTCATAAATAACTTTGCGAAAAAAGGCATTGAAAATCAGATTACAATCCTTTCTAGAATAACAGAAGACATTATCCAACTGCCAATTTGGTTTCAGAGAAAACATGTCGACAGAAGACGCTGTCCATGAACTTGTAAACAGTACTATCAATAAACTAGATAAACAAAAAAAATGTCTAACAGTTTTTCTGGACCTGGCCAAAGCCTTCGATACTGTTAACTACCAAATTTTATTAAAACGTATGGAACTCGTGGGGGTTAGAGGTTTAAGTTTAGATGTATTCAAAAATTATTTAGAGAAGAGATCCCAAACAGTCAGAGTTAATAATATATATAGTCATCCATTACCAGTTACCATGAGGGTGCCTCAGGGGACGTACTGGGTCCAATATTATTTTTAATATATATAAATCCACCTAGAGGCACCCGTCAGGAGATGTTTTACAACAGTTTTAAAATGTCCAGTTTAGTGCAAAGACGTATGATGCATTCAGTACTATTCCTGTTCAAAGTCCTAAATAACAAAATCATTTGTGAAGAAATTTTATCCATGTTGGGTATCCGAGTACCTAGCGTCAATACTCGTGAGTACCACTTACAAATGTTCTCCACTCTATCAGCTGATTGCAAATTTTGCGAACATTGAATCACGTGTTGATATCTTTTTTACTAGTGTGAATGAGATAAGAAAATGTTTGAATGTATGAAACCATTCTTGTACCTTTTGTTGTTTCATAGATGTTGTTTTTCTTTATGTTTTTAACTTTTAATATTTTAGAGTATGTTAATTCTCGTCATTTAATCCGTTTTGTAACTGTTGTGTTTAAGTTATCAGTTTGTTTTATATCACTTCTTTTTGATAGGTATGCATTTTTTATATCCATTTTATTTAAGTACCTACTAACCGTATCCTTTAATTGGGCTTGTGCTCGTTGGGTATTGTAATCAAATAAATAAATATACAGGGTGTGTCATTAGTGGGTAATTGTTCGATTACTCACAAACGATACATTATATCAAAAAACTTTTTATATGAAAGTTTTTTGGCACTAAAAGTGCATATTTTAAAAATATTTTTAATTACACAAGGTGTTCAAAAAATTCGGGACAAGGGGCAAGTTGGTTATTTCAAATACGACACCCCATATATTATTATATTTTTGAAATCTAGGGATCACTAGGAACATATTTGTATTAAGGTTCCCTATAGCTATCTCTTTTCGTTTTCGAGATATTTAACAGTTAATGGGATATACAGTGAACAGGAAAAAAAGTAGTGTCAGTTAGCACAAGGGATACCTTAAATATTGCACTTGAAATTATTTGGCCATTTTATACAGGGTGATTTTTATCGTGATTTATATTTCACAATGTTAAATTGCCTAAATCTCATTTTTTTTTAAATGGAACACCCTGAATTTTTTATGGCATTAGATGTAGAATTTAATTATCTTTCAAATGGTATTAGGATGTCCTATACGAAAAGTTGACCGGTTTCGAGATATTCACGATTTTTTGAAAATTTAGCTTCCATAACTGATAATTACAAATTATAGTCAAGTAAGTTATGAAAACAATTTATTTTGTGGAAATTATTTAACTGTCAAATAAATATTCGATTTTGTGTAATCTGTACATTTTATATTCAAGATGCACTATTCCAAAATGTTCTCAAAAGCACCACGAATTCTGTTCATCATGTTTTCTCGTATGGTTGATGGTGTGCGGTAAACTAAATTTTTTGTGTATTCCCATAAAAAAAATCTAATTTTGTAAGGTCCGGGTACCGAGGAGACCATAAGATAGGTTCACTCTTCCTATCCACCTATTGTGCAGGTTCTCCCTATTTAAAAATCTCCTTACTGAACCGCTGTAATGTGTAGAGCAACCGTCATGCCGCAACGGCATGCCTACTAAAATGTTTAGAGGAATATCTTCAAGATAATTTAAAAGTTGATTTTCCAAAAAATGCAATTAAATTTCTCCATTGACAGTCGCTTCAAAAAAAATATGTTCGAATCATCTTGTCGCCTAGAATCCCGCCCCCATACGTTTAATCTCCATCTATGCTGCATGTCTACCGGACTAAATACTGTCAATGGAGAAATTTACTTGCATTTTTTGGAAAATCAACTTTTAAATTATCTTGAAGATATTCCTCTGAACATTTTAGCAGGGATGCGGTTAGAACATGACGGTTGCCCTGCACATTACAGCGGTTCAGTAAGAAGATTTTTAAATAGGAAGTACCTACACTAATAGGTGGATAGAAAGGGTGGACCACAGCCTTCTCTAGTACTAGCCATGAACTGAAATTGGCAACACCGCTCCACGCCGATCTTCTAGTCCGATTGCCGACCCACAGCCTCTCTAGCAGAGAAGGCCGTGGCCGATCATATTTGACGTGCATTCCCAATTTTGTTTGTAATAAGCTACTTAAGTAAATATTAAATAATATGTATACGTTCTCTGCTTGGTCAATTAAATATTACAATATTTTATGCAAAACAATATATACCTTATTTTACATGAAAACATGTGATATTTGATTGTTCAGTAAAACCAACGTGAAGGTGCAGAGTTACACAAGCTTTTAAAATAATTCAAAAAATAATATTATTGCTCACAGTATGTGTAGCAGGTAGTACAATAATAAATAATAATATATTTCTCAGATTATTCATCTAGCATGCGTATTTTTGCCGGGAGTGGAAAAAAGGGAAAGAAAAACAGATGAAGGATAGGATATAGGAAATGATTCATATTAGGATAGAAATAAAGGGAAGATGATAGGCACATAATATAACAAATACCTATATCGCGTAGTAATTTTACAATTTCACAAAAGTTTCCAAATGCTGAACAAATCATAAAAGATAACATTGTCTTCGCGAATTCTACATTCTCTTTGTTACAAGCTGTACCGATTATGTTTTTTGCACGATAATCTAATCTGCAATTAATATATATTTCATCAATGAGAATTACTACTATCTTGTCAGTCTGTGTAAGTGAAGACGACATATTAACTAAATAATGCTCATTCTTATTTTCTTTATTTGGAGAAATGTCCATTCCAGATGAAAGATACTGCAGATAACGCTTAGAAGGTAAAATAAAAAAAGTCTGTAACATATTGTATGTAGTAGGAGACTAAATATAAATCATAAATGCCATTATTATAGTGGAGGCAGAGTATTTCCTTTTTAACTTTGTTATTTGGTTAATTTGATCTACGATAATGTTTAATTGTTTAGAATATAAAAAAGTCTCGTTATCGCAAAAATCTAAAGCTGGTTTTAAATACAGCAACGCCTGTTGCAATGCATTTTGAGTATTGCTTGTTTCTAAGTTACTTGAATAATAGGTATATTTAAATCTATCTAATAAATTTTGGAGTTGAGACCATCTCTTAATTTTCATATCAAAATCTAAAATCCACTTTAATTCATTAAAATACAATTCACTGCGATTTACAAATATTTTAACTGTTAGGTCGTTATTTATTGATATCTGATTTTCAATTTTAACTATTTCACCATCGAAATTTATTTTATAAAAAATTATTTTAGATGCCAAGACTTTTATATTCCAACTTTCACCAAGATTAACTTTTTTCGAAAAATTGCTGAACTTGCTGTTGGCGCCTACATTCAGGATCTTTTCGAACAATCGACTTTTCCTTTGACATATATTTAGGCAAATTTTAGAAAATAGATGGGATAGCATCCGCTTTTAATTTTGCTTTGCAAGCAATCATTGTTAATGTACCGTCTGGTAAAAGATGTCTGTCTAGTTTAACGACATCATTAGGATCAAAATGTAACTCACAAACAACGGAATATTTTGTAGGTGACCATTCTTTCCTAGGGATACGTTTGAGCCATTTTTGTTTAAATGTGTCGTCCTTAGGGAATCCAAAAACACTTTTTACCCCTTCACTTTTTACAGAGGAATCGTAATTAGATTTACACCCTGGTACACAGCACCGTGTCGGCATTTTCACTATTCAAGGTTAATTTCACTTCACCCCAACTGATAAATAGAACATGTAAAATCTCGGGAAAATGATATTACATATCAAATTGGTAATACACGGCACTATCTACATTGATTATACTTTAATATACAGTGGTCTAAAATAATTATCTCTTATAATTAAACGCTATTTAACACAAATATATAGGATGATTTAATACCACACGCAAGACGCACCATTTACTAAAACAGTATCGCTCGGTCTGATATTAGGACGGGATGCAGTGTTGCAATTTTCTCAGTTCATGGCTAGTATTAAAGAAGGCTGTGGGTGGACCTATCTCATGGTCTCCTTCGTACCCGGACCTTACAAAATTAGATTTTTTTTAAGGGGATACACAAAAGATTTAGTTTACCGCACACCATCAACCATACGAGAAAACACGAACAGAATTCGTGGTGCTTTTGAGAGCATTTTGGAATAGTGCATCTTGCATATAAAATGTACAGATTACACAAAATCAAATATTTATTTGACAAGTAAATCATTTCCACAACAAAATAAATTGTTGTCGTAACTTACTTGACTATAATTTGTAATTATCAGTTATGGAAGCTAAATTTTCAAAAAATCGTGAATATCTCGAAACCGGTGAACTTTTCGTATAGGACATCCTAATACCATTTAAAAGGTAATTAAATTTTACATCTAATGCCATAAAGAAATTCAGGGTGTTCAATTGAAAAAAAAAAATGAGATTTAGGCAATTTAACATTGTGAAATATAAATCACGACAAAAATCACCCTGTATAAAATGGACGAATAATTTCAAGTGCAATATTTAAGGTATCCCATGTGGTAACTGACACTACATTTTTTTCTTGTTCACATTGTGTCATAGAGGAAATTTTATTTATTTTCCAATGTAGTGTTACGAGGTTTTTTTCCATTAACTGTTAAATATCTCGAAAACGAAAAGAGATAGCTATAGGGAACCTTAATACAAATACGTTCTTAGTGATCCCGAGATTTCAAAAATATAATAATAGATAGGGTGTCGCATTTGAAATAACCAACTTGAACCTTGTCCCGACTTTTTGGAACACCCTGTGTAATTGAACATATTTTTACAATATACACTTTTAGTGCCAAAAAAGTTTTTTGATATAATGTACCGTTTGTGAGTAATCAAACAATTACCCACTAATGACACACCCTGTATAAAAATAAATAAATAAATAAATAAATAAATAAATAAATAAATAAATAAATAAATAAATAAATAAATAAATAAATAAATAACATTTCGAGGCAACAAAACACTACGGGGGTGGCGATCTCATATGCAGATGACACAGCCATTTTATTCACAGGGGATTCTTGGCCAGAAGTATATAAAAAAGTAGAGTGTGAACTAGCTAGCTAGAAGGCTATAAAATAAAATAAATAAAATATAGGAAATAAAATAAAATAAATAAAATAAAATATTATTATTTGTAACCTTTACTACATTTCTTTCAAATTATACTTTCATGCCTTTCTCTTCTATCTTTCTGAAAAAAGATTATGTGATAGATTTTCACATTCTAACACATTTTTTATAGCTATTTTCTTTCCACTGTCTGTCACCAAATGTAGATTTCCTTGTCGCTTTCCTATTATTATTTGTCCTATTTTGGCAACATTTACTCTATAATTTAGGTACATCTCTAGCATCTGTTAAGTACTTTCCAACATTTAAATTGACAAGGTGATTCGTTGCTCCACTGTCAACAATAAACATTACGGTAGGTATCCTCATTTTCTATGTATGACGATAGCGCTTTTCTGCACGTAATAAAACATAGAGTGTGTTTCTAAATGCTCACCGATGAACATCGGTGACATCAAACTGTTTTTTAATGTATTCCGATGCTTCCGATGTGTCTCAATAAACTGTTTCTCAACTCATTGATGGTTCTTCGGTGGCTCAAGGGTCTCACCGACAATTTTTGCCGATGAAAACGGTGGAAGTTTGATGAGTTGATGTTTCCTTCCTTATCTAGGGTTTTTTGTTAGTAATCTGTAGTTGCAGATGTTTTGACTTTGAAGTTGTGGTTGTTTTTGTTTGTAAAGTTTAATAAGAAAATGCTAATTTGAGCATCTATAGACCATACGCCGTAAACCCATTGCATAGACCAGTAAAATGAATACTACGTGACGTCATCCTTTTAACAAGCTGTTTCTAAAGTGGTAGCACCAGATTGCCACTGGTAATAAAAACTACGGTGACATCGGTGACATCAGTGAAACATTTAGAAACACACCCATACTTCTTCTTCGTGTTCGGCTATATTGCACGTACCACTATTTTCTTTTCTCTTGGAACACTCTGAATGTTTATGTCCTTTTGTATCACAGTAATAATATTTGAATGGGAAGTTTGTAACTGGATAACCACGTTTCTTGTTTTTAATTTTGTTCCAGCTTCTAACTTTGGTACTTACAAAAGCTTGCGTTAAGGCTTGGGACATGCCGGCTTCGTTTTCCTCATTTTTCATGTGTCTTGCTTCTTCTATCAAAGTCATGCTTTTAGCAAATTCCAAGTAACACCATTTCCTTGACAAAACAATACATCTAGAGCTGTTATAACTGTAACCTGATATAAATCTGGCATTGCTGCTGGCAATTGTGGTATTACCTCGTTTTCTTGTATTAAACCTCCACAATTTCTTAATTCAAATACAGTTTTTTCAAAATTTACTATGAAATTGTTCAACGATTCTTTTCCTGGAAACTTCAAATTATGCAATTTTCGTTGAAGATTCACTTGATTTGCCACACCAATTTTCATATACGTTCCTTTCAAACTGTTTATTATTTCTTTTACGGTCTTCTTATTTTTCACTATTTCCAGCACGTTGTCATCAATGCACTTTATTATCAAATTTCTTGTCTTTACGTCGTTTTTGTTGAAAGTTGCCAATTCACTGCCACTTTGGATGGATTTAATACATCGAGTACACAATGGTGTTCTCGCAACAATTTTATCCGAAATTTCCAATTGGAAAATCCACTACCCTCTAAATCCATATATATTAAAACGCGTCGATTCTGTCTCCCTCTAAATTCCGTTGCCGAATCCGCAAAGTTTCAAAGCTATCTCCTCCGTGGGGCAATCTCGGAACGATCTCCGCGGACCACCGGAGGACGCCCCCGGTCTTTCTCCAATGCGTAGGGGTATTTTCGTCCCGTTTCCTACGCGTTTTCCCAATTTAAACGCCTTTTCAAAAAACCTCTGCAAAATTTTCGTCGATCGCCGTTCGGCGAGAGAGATGCGACTAGCACCGGCGTTTCTCCTCGCGCCTAATGGTCCCGTCACGCCCGCCGAAATACCGACTTTTCGCGGGACTCCCTAGACCCGTTTTCTAATTTTACGGCCTCGAGACCCTCTTCACGCGAAAGTTCCGTCCTTTCTCTAATCCTTTGAGATTTTTTTTCGAGACTCGTTTGTTTGCGCATGACGTCATGCAATGAGGGAAAAATGGCAATGCGATGCGAAAATTCTTAAGGGCAGTGATATAATTATTTTCGTGTTATCAATTGTTTTTCCTCGTAACTGACGTCACTATGCGCATTGGCATATCTGTGTAGTTGTATCATGGTAGGATTCAAAACTTTATGATACTGATTTCGCGAGTTCGAGTCTCGCTGCAGGCAAATTTTTTTTTTTTACTTTTTAATTCCAATTATTTATTAGTATTAGTATTTAGTTATTCTGTTTCATTATCCATAGCTTTTATTCTTTTTGCACGTAAAGTTTGGAATTAATTCGTTCATTTTGGCAGTCTGTTAAATTCTTGATTTTAGCTTACAAAAGTAAATATCTACAATATTTTTTGTCCCATTGATAAAATTGACAATAAAGTTTACTTAAAAATAAATTCTACTTTCAGTACTTAAAAAATTATGATGTTTTACCATCAAGAATAGAGTACCCTTACAATTCATCAAAATATTAAGAAAAATCGTTTAGTATAATTACATCATCACAAAATTTCTTTAATATGTATTTTCTTTAAAATAATATTATTTTAGATGCATTTGTCACCCGAAGGGTGACCCCAGGCCACAGGCCTGGACCCCCGGTAGGGCTAGAAACGGGAACGAAAATCTCGATAGCGATTTTCTCCCATTTCTAGTGTTTTATTAAATACGTTTACGCCATCCCCATTTTGTAATCTTTACAGCGCCATTTCCAATATCCTTTAACTGCAAAATTATTTCCACTTTTTATTCTTTTTTCTACTCTACTTCACACTAGACTGCACTTGTACTGGGCCCATAACCTGTTAGTACTGCTGCGGTGTCCAATAAAAGTCTCAAATGCAAAAAATAAACTTTAATTAGGATATTTTAGACAGCTGTTTTTCACAAGATCTCAAAAACATGAAAACTGCCAATAACTTACAATTTCCATTTCCATCCAAACTTGCAACCTGTGCATTATTCTGTATTATTGGTGCTGTCAATCGTTCTTTAAATTTAATTAAGTGTTGGCAATTACTTACATACCATAACACTGACGTTGTTTTCCACATAACACCAAAACACTATATTGCACTAGACGCGCGTTTCGCTAACCAAGTTGGCATCTTCTGGAGATGATTAAAATTCAGTCAGTTTTAATCATCTTCAGGTGATGCCAAATTGGTTGGCGAAATGCTCATCGAGTGCAGTATAATGTTTTGGTGTTATTTATTTATTTTATTTTATTTTATTATATTTTACACAAATCAACAAGACAGTAGTCCCAATTACAGAGTTGGAAGTATACAATTATAACATAAACAATACAAATGTTAATTAAATACAGACTTTACATCCTTGACTTTACAACAAAAAATATCTATGGAATCTTGTATCTTGTTAAAATTATTACAAATCACATTGATAGGAGGGTACATTAATAGATTAGTACGTGAGGCTTGAATGTGAAAGGTTTGATGGAGTCGAGTTGATTTAGACGGGACATATATTAGTATAAGTTTCTGAAGATCCGGACAGTCAACGAAATTATTTAAAATCTTATGCAGAAAAACAACTCCATGCATTTGCCTTCTTGTTTCCAATGAGCCAATAGAAAATCGCCCGAGTAGCGTATTGTGATCGACCCCTATAGGTGGATAAACATTATCCTGCACATAACACAAATATTTTAAAAATCTTCTTTGAATTTTTTCTAATTGGTTGACATGCACCATATAGTGTAGGCTCCAAACTGTATCTGCATAATCTAACTTGCTTCTAACCAGAGAATTAAATAAAATCATTAAAGTGCTGACACTTCTAAAGTCCTTGGAATTTCTCATGATGAAACCCAAAGATCTATATGCTGAAGATGAAACTGCATTTATATGATAAATAAATGCCATTTTGGAATCAAATGTCACACCCAAGTCCCTAAAACTATCAACTCTCCTAACAATACAATCATTTATAAGATATTCATTTAAAAGCAAAGCGCATCGACGCGAGTCAGTAACAGTGTAACATTTCAGTTTAACGGAAGCTTATTTTCGCAGCACCACCTATAAACTTTTTGCAAATCAGAATTAAGTTCTTCTGCAACTTCAACGCAATAAATAGCATTATAAATTTTTAAATCATCAGCATATAGTAAATGTTGACAGTGTAGCTGACTGACTATGTCATTAATGAAAATATTGAACAGAAGCGGACCAAGAATACCATAAATTTGACAGCCTTGTGACCATGGTAGTAAACATATTGCAATTTATTACTTAAATATGATTTAAAGAAATATATAAATTCTTGAGATAGTCCTATATTAATTAACTTCTTAAGTATGATACCATGGTCAAGTCTGTCAAACGCTTTAGAAAAATCCGTGTAAATGACATCAACTTGGCCACCTTCGTCCAACACCTCACATAAATACTGGGTTACACAGATCAGATTTGATGTAGTAGATCTGCATTATGTGGAAAACTACATCAGTGTTATCTTCACACAAAGGTTCCAACCCCTTTCAAGGTTAAATACCATAAATATGCTAATCCTATTCTGCTTTGAATTTTACAATACCATACCATACCATTTCACTATTACACCAACACCATTTACCTGAAAAGAAAAAATTAGAGTTTGTATTTTATTTTGCTAATGAAATAAAGAATTATTCTATTAAGGTTGTTTTGTTCTATTTTGTGAGACATTTGAACGTTTCATTCAGACATAAAAGAGTTAATAAATTTATGAATTGTCATACCTATTGTCAATGTCAAGTAGGCAGGATTTCTGGTATGGCCGAATGTGGTTAGGCAGAATGGGTTGAATTTGGGGGGGACCGATTCGGGCTAAACTTGACTTGATAGAGCCGGGCCGGATCAGATTCGATTTGAGCTTCGATTCAACTGGCTTGGTTGGGTCTGGCCTTGTCTGACGTAGCCGAGTCGCGCCTGTCCGGGCCGGGTCTGGCCCTGGTCTGGCCGGGTCGGGTCAGGCCTGGTCTGCCGGGCCGGGTCGAATTCAATCTGGCTTGGTCGGGCCTGGCCGGGCCATAATTGTCAAGAGGTCTGGCTTTAATTATGCCAAACGTTCGGTGGGTTTATCTGGCCTGGCGTGGCCTGGCCTATACTCTGTCGGGCCGGGCCTGGTCTGGCCTGAATTTTTTTAAAAAGTCGCAACTCTACTTAACAGAACATAACGTAACTTAGCGTTACGTTTATCGTACCCCTAGTGTCGGCCGCTACTCCGCGAAAACCCTTCTCTTTTCCCAGGAACCAATCACCGGAACCGTTCTTGAGAACATACTTCAGTGACCAGCCCAATGACTCTAACCTCTCTCATCTCTCTCGTCCTGTTCCTTCTAGGTCATAATCTTTCCCACCACCTCTATTGCCTTCCACCCTTCTGGGCAAACGTTTATCGTACGTACTTTACGTTACGTTAAGTTGCGTTAAGTTACGTCAAGTCACGTTAAGTAACGTTATGTTAAGTTATGTTACATTATTACGCTAAGTTACTTACGTTACGTTAAGTTATGTTACGTTACGTTACGTTACGTTACATTAAGTTACATCAAGTTACGTTAAATTAAGCTAAGTTACGTTCAGTTATGTTGCGTTAAGTTACCTTATGTTACATCAAGTGACGTTAAGTTACATCAAGTTACGTTAAATTAGGCTAAGTTACGTTCAGTTAAGTTGCGTTAAGTTAAGTTATGTTACGTTCTGTTCAGTTAAGTTATGTTAAGTTACGTTACCTTAAGTTACGTTACCTTAAGTTACATGAAGATACGTTAAGTTACAGCAAGTTACGTTAAATTAAGCTAAGTTACGTTCAGTTAAGTTGCGTTAAGTTAAGTTATGTTACGTTCCGTTCCGATTTGCAACGTTCCTGAACTTAACGTGACTTAATATAAATTAACATAATTTTACGTAACTTAACCTTACTTACCGAAACGTAACTTAAGGTAATGTAATGTAATGTAACTTAACGCAACGTAACGTAACGTAACTTAACGTAACGTAACTTAACGTAACGTAACTTAACGTAACGTAACTTAACGTAACGTAACTTAACGTAAAGTAACTAAACGGAACGTAACTTAACGGAACGTAACTTAACGGAACGTAACGTAACGCAACTTAACGTAACGTAACGTAACTCAACGTAACGTAACAAAACGTAACGTAACTTAACGTAACGTAACGGAACTTAACGTAAAGTAACGTAACTTAACGTAATGTAACTAACCGTAACTTAACGTAACGTAACTTAACGTAGCATAACTTAACTTAACGTAACTTAACGTAACTTAACTTAACGTAACTTAACGTAACTTAACTAAACGTAACGTAACTTAACGTAACGTAATTTAAAGTAACGGAACTTAACGTAACGGAACTTAACGTAACGAAACTTAACGTAACTTAACGTAACGTAACTTAACGTAACGTATCTTAACGTAACTCAACGTAACGTAACTCAACGTAACGTAACTCAACGTAACGTAACGTAATGTAACGTAACTTAACGTAACGTAACGTAACGTAACGTAACTTAACGTAACGTAACTTTACTTAAAGCAACTTAATGTGACTGAACTTAACTTTACGTAACTAACTTACCGAAATATAACTTAACGTAACATAATGTAACTTAACGTAACGTAACGTTAACTAAACGCAACTTCTTAACGTAGCTGACCTTAACAGAACATAACGTAATTTAGCGTTACGTTTATCGTATCCCTAGTGTCGGCCGCTACTCTGCGAAAACCCAAACAGTAGTCTTGTAGTATTCTTTTGGCAGGATCGCCATGTAACAACTCAATTGTACTGAGGTTGACTTATACCATAATAATGAAACTCCTTTCTTATATACATATTTCTTAACCATTTATTATATACATGTAACTTTGTCGAATAACTAGACCATTATGTCGTGTTCGCATGGTTACAATCGGTAGTTGCCTACCTGTCTACCTATGTCTTTACCTATGTGCATACAAAGTTCACTAAATGGTTTATACTTACACAATACTAACTAATTATATTTAATGCTTACTACTACATAATTTTTCTCTATCTCCAAAATTGACACCTACAAAATTACTCTTTACTAATAACCAATACCTCTATTTTTAATACTTGGTAATATCAGTAATATCATAATACCAAAATTGAATTTCTTTAACTTTATTTCCAGCTAAGTACATTTCCCATGTTCCAACAATTCGGTTTAGTGTTTAGAGGAAAATTTCAAGAAATAGGAATAAGTGAAACCCAAACAACCACTGTTATTAACTTAAATTCAGCATTTAATGCTGGTATGGGTAAGTATATTTCTTTATTTAAAAGAACACACAAACGAGTATCCGATCACTTAATCGATACAGTGATTTACTGACTTAATTTTTCACGAAATATTTAAATTGTAACTGTTATATTTAATTAATTAAATCGTATTTTTAGGTTTAATAAATGGACCATTATTCAGAAAATTTACATATAGACAAGTGGCAATGTTTGGATCGTGTCTCGTAGTAGGTTCACTATTTATATGTGCCTTTTGTGAATCATTCATGACATATTTATTGTTTTACGCTATGTTTTATGGTAAGTTTATTTTGTTCATGACTATACTTGTATATATTTTTACTTGGCTGATGTTGGGATTATAGATGTTAAATATATATATATATATATAATATATAGCCCATACAGGGTCGGCCAATGAAAAGTTTCCATCTTAAATAACTACCCTACTAAATAATTTTTAAATGTAACACCCTGTGAATTTTTATAGATTTGGATAGAACGTTCTCTACCGAATGCATTCACGTGATGGGTGGGTTTGATGGATTTAGCTTTAATAGTGAGGGAGATGTAAGTTCTTTAAAAGGTGTTCCATAAGAGCACTGTGTTGAGAAAGACTTTGTAACGGTTGTAGCCCAGCAACAAATCAATATTCTCTTTCTAACTCATTATGCTTATGGAACACTCTTTTATGTACCCTCACTATTAGAACCATATCCGTCAAACCCTATATTAATGTATTGGTAAGAGGACGTTCTATCCAAATATGTAAAAATACACCACAATGTGTTCCATTAGTATTTATTCAAGGTGGAACCTTTTTATTATTCCACCCTCTATATATATACAGGGTGCCCATTATCGTATCTCCTTACATGGCTTCTAACTTTGTTAATAGTGGCGATAGAGAATTGGTTAAATTAGCAAAATTGGGCAGAATTACCAGAGGAATTTAGTGCCTCCTCAGATTTAATTTTAATTTTCAACTTTTCAAGATATTTTGAAAAAACTGAAAATCGCCAAAATTTTTAAAGTCGAATATCTCGAAAACTATAAAAGATACAAATAATATAAAAATACTCTGTGGTAGTGTTTTTTACGTGGAATTCAGCTGTGATATTGAAAATTTCTCGGGCATCTTAGTTTTTGACACAAAAAATAAAGTTATGTTTTTTAAATTGTGACCACAGTTGGCTATGGTATCAATAAAAATCTTATTTTTTTCTGATTGCAAAAATATAATATTTAATATACTTTTCGTTTTTATATTTTGAACGAAAAATCGTTTACTGTAATGAACAAATCATTTATTAACATAGTAAGCTATGAAAAACAAACGTAGATTAGTAAACAATAATAAAATACAAATGTTAGATCACACTAAAGTCACATTATGCACGTCAAAATTAAACGTTCACGTTAAAATGGTTACCATCGAAGAAAAAAACGATTTATTAAATATAATATTTTTGAAATCAGAAAAAATAAGCTTTTTATTGATTCGAAATATAGTTATAGTTATATAGTATATAGTTCTCGAGATATTCGAGTTTAAAAATTTTGGCGATTTTCAGTTTTTTCAAAATATCTCGAAAAGTTGAAAATTAAAATTAAATCTGAAAGAGGCACTGAATTTCTCTTGTAATTCTGCCCAATTTTTTTCTGCCAATTTAACCAATTCTCTATCTCCACTACTAACAAAGTTAGCCATGTAAGGAAATAGATAATGGGCAATATAGGTATTATAATATAACGGATATAATATGTATATATAGTGAGGACATAAAGTCACGTAATAGGAATATCTTTTTAAATGGAAATAGGGGTCGAGTAATAACTCACTTTGAAGCTATTTTTATGCTCAAAATATTCCCCAATTTTGAGAACATTTGGTTCAGTAATTTCCAAATAAAAACCAGTAATATCGATTTCTACATTACATCGTTTTTAAATTTTGAAATTAACTTTCGTAAATATTTTCTGCATATTTGGCGTTCCGGATAGCGTTCATTGAACATACGAACAGCAGCATGGTAATTTCGGTTAGCTTTGCCAAAAATGATAACCGCTTCAAATTTATCTTGTAAGGAGCGAGCCATTCTAGACAATTTCGGGCAAAAATTTACTGTCCAACATTACAGCAACAATCAATAATGACACCTAATAGGTAACATTATGTTACAAACTGATATTACTGGTTTTTATTTGGAAATTACTGAACCAAATTTTCTCAAAATTGGGGAATGTTTTGAGCAGAAAAATATCTTCAAAATGAGTTATTGCTCGACCCCCATTTCCATTTAAAAAAATATTCGTATTGCGCTCCCAGCTGTCACTTTGACATTTAGAGCAATTTAGCCATATTTATCGTTCCAAATTTCATCACAATGTATCCAGCGGTTCAAAAATTAGAGAGGGGGGGACGGACTTTATGTCCCACTGTATATCAAAGAAGAAGAAACAGGGGAACGAAGAAGGGGTGTGGAACATATATATAATCAGATACATGAACAATATAATAATCAATACTCATAATCATAACATAACTAATATAAGTGATATAATAATATTATGTGACCTATATCATATAATAAGCAGAAATTCCTAGGAAAATTTCTTCAGTCCACAAATAAATTTCCCACTAAAACAACTAGTACCAAAGTACAGAATTATATAAGTTACCCCACTCTCGACCGCGTGCCGCGCTACCTATTCCGCCCCCCTTACCCGTCACAGGTACTGTTCGGTACCCAGACATTTACACAGTGGCTCACGCTCAACCTGTAACGTTTTGTGTGCGATTGATATAGAGTGAGTAAAGCAAATGATTATTTATTCATCTTTTATTTTTCTTTCATTTTTTGTAAAAATGGCTGTGGTATATTATACTGTGGGTAGTTGTCCCTCGCAATATATGCAACAGGATATTTTTTAAGAAAATGTATTTTACAACATTCCTGTGAAATTTGTAGCAATTTTAGCAAGTAGACAAACCACGTCTGTGATTTTAAAAACTATAGTGGCACAATATCGGGTACCCGGGATTAGTGGTACCCTTTAAAAGTATCGTCGAATTTGTCGTGGTATTAGAAGATATTTTTATTAGTAAATTTGAGGAATTAGTTTAACACGAAAACATTGGAAAAACACTAAAAAATCATTTCGTAAATATTGCTTACAGTCATACATGTAAAAACTTTTCTTTGGGCTGTTTTATTAATTTTTATATCAGAACTCGTATTTATTTTACATTAAAATTTGCTAATCAAAATATAAAAACTGAGAGAGCATCCAGTAAAGTTAATACAAAACTTAGCATTTGTGATTTTTGTAAATAATAAGATATAGATTATGAATGATATTATTTGTTATTTTAATTAAAATATTTTATCTTTTGTATTTTTTGAAATATAGAAATAAACATTATATTGCCAATTTAATTTTTTTTACTGGTATACCTGCATAGATTCCAGTTTACAAAAGTGTTGCATCTTTTATTTAGATATAATTTAAATATAAGTAATTAGCATGATGTATTTTTCAACATGTCAACTACCTACCCATTTCCCTCGCAAGGAGGAGGTTTTGCTATCGAACGTAGGTAGTGTCGACACGGATGTGATCTCAAATGATAAAAGTTCGGACGGAGAGTGGAGTAACTTATATAGTTATATTACATTCTGTAAACTTTGCTATAATTACGAAAATATTACTGAATTTAAATTTAGGAAGCCATTAAACAGTTGGTATGTCTGCGAAAATGGAATCAACTCTTCCTCTTCTCTGGTTAAGCGGTAAAGGGCTAAAGTGAATCACTCTCGTCAATATCAAAGTGGATGCCTCGTTCCTATTGGCTGTTAGTCAAAGAGTTTCGATTGATGTGAAGTTAGCAACGATTTTCTAGCAACGAATTTCGTAATTTCCACCACGCTCGATTATCGTTACGGATATGTATAAGCGTTATAAATCAATTTCCTGTTGTGCTATGCATCGCTGTTCAGTTAAAGGTATATAACTAAATAATTTTTATAGTTAATGAAATGCTTTTTATTATAGAAAAAAAGATGAATATACTGGAAAAACGTTGGAAGTGCTTTACTTACAACGTTTTACTGCTAACTTAAAAATTTTTTCAGTAAACCATGTTTATTATGAAAAATAATATATATATATATTTTTTTTATATAGAAAATACCCCTTGAAGGTTATTTTGCTGCTATTACAATCTGATCAGAAGGAGATCAATGAGTAATTTCGTTCTATCCTAATTTAACTAAAGTTGAAAATTTTAGAGCTAAGATCTTACTCACTAGTGTACCTTAGAGTCTGGTAACTTAATTACACTAACACTAACGTGTAACACTAACCGCACAATGCTGTGTTTTTATACTGACATAATCACTTCACTAACTCAAAAGGCTTAACCCTCTTGAGCCTTCTTACTATGTTAGTGTTGTCGAGGAGCTGGATGGCCTCGATGTTCACATGTTGATGGAGTCGTTGTTCATGAGTCCGTGCAAATTTATTAATTGTCTGCTCTACAGTGTCCATCTGAAGATCTCGATGAAGGTCGCTGTTTCTGATGTACCAAGGCGCTTTGACGATGTTCCGCAGTACTTTGTTCTGAAACCTTTGAATAATTAATATGTTGCTCTTACTGGCACAGCCCCAGAGCTGTATTCCATAGGTCCATATTGAGAATTTGTTTATACAACAGTATTTTGTTGTAAGTTGATAGGCAGGACTGTCTACCAAGTAGCCAGTACATTTTCTTATATCTGATGTCTAGCTCTTCTCTTTTCTTTTTAACATGGACTTTCCAGCGAAGTCTTGCGTCTAATGTGATGCCTAGATATTTTGCTGAGTTTGCATATGGAATCTGGGCATTGTTCATGTTAATAGGTATTTGTTGTTCTCTTTTATTTGTGAAATTAATCTGCACTGATTTGGTTTCATTCAGCTTGATACGCCATCTTCTGGTCCAGTTATTGATTTGGTTAACTGATATTTGCAGTTTGTTTGCAGCTTCTTCATAGCCCTTTCCTGTCGCAAGAATGGCAGTATCATCTGCAAACGTGGCTATTGTGTTTTGCTCTAACTGTGGTATATCACTAGTGTAGATCAGGTATAAGATAGAACCTAGGACGCTTCCTTGTGGTACTCCTGCTTTGATTTCTTTTAGTTCAGTGTATGCTTCATCTTGTTTGACTCTGAAGAGTCTATCTGAGATATATGATTCCAATAATTCTGAGTATTTATATGGAAGTAACTTATTTAGTTTATATTTTAACCCATCATGTCACACTTTATCAAAAGCCTGCGCAACATCAAGGAATATCGCTGAACAGACTTCTTTGTTTTCTAGCGACTTTTCTATTACGTCAGTAATTCTGTGTACTTGATCTAGGATGGAGTGGCTTTCTCTGAATCCAAACTGGTGAGTTGGGATTAAATTACCCTCATCCATGATTGGTTTCAATCTTTTCAGTAGAATTTTTTCGAACAATTTTGATATTACAGGTAGCAGGGATATCGGCCTATAAGACGAACTTCATGGGGGTTTTTCCCTGGTTTGGGTGTCATAATGACTTCTGCCACTTTCCACATTTTAGGAACATACCTTAATCTAAATGAAGCATTAATGAGATGCGTTAGTTTGATTATAGCTTTCTTTGGATGTTGTTTTAATACCTCTCCAGTGATTAGATCAAAGCCTGGTGCTTTCTTGGGATCGATGTTTTCTTTTATCTCTTTTGCTACTTCTTTAGGGGAAGTTGGTGTGATGTTTATTTCTTGCTGAGCAGGTATTTCCAACTCTGATAGTTCCTCTCCTGGGTTTGGCTTAAATGTATTTTCAAGATGTTCTGCAAACCTATTTGCTTTTTGCATATTATTCCTAGCCCAGCTACCATCTGTATTTCTGACTGGAGCATTCTGAATTATTGGTCTTTTTAATCCCTTTTGTAGCTTTCCAAAGAGAGTAGTCAGTGTTTTTATTATTTATCAACTCACTGAGGTACTCACGAATAGACTCATTTTTAATCCTTTCTATTTCTCTTTTTAGATGCTGAGTGGCATTATTGAGTCTAGTTTTATCTGCTGGAGCTCTCGTGTAATGCCATTTCCGCCGGAGCTTCCTTTTTTCAGAGATTAAGTCTCTTATTTCCTTAGGATAGTTGTTTCCCTTTGTCCGCTGTATTATAGGGGGGGGGGGGTATTATTCCATGCTGCTTTCTGTGTATTGGTAACGAACAATTCCACCTCGTCGTCCAGTTGTTCTGCCGTTCTTAATGGAACTGCTAGATCGATCGCATTTTCAAGATCCATACTGAAACTCTGCCAATCTGTTAATTTGCTTGTTAATCTTGGAGCTTTTTCCTTTTGGATAATGGTATCGCTGAGGGTGAGAAGTATGGGAGAGTGATCTGAATTCAGGTCCCATGCTTCATCAACTTGGATATAGTTTGCTGAAATATTTCGTACTATAAAGAAGTCTATGAGGTCTGGTATTTTATTTCTATCTGTGAGCCAATAAGTTGGCATGCCAGTTGAGTACGTCTCACATTTTAGCTGAGTCATTGCTTCCATAAATCTTTTACCTTTAGGTGTTGTTAGTCTTGATCCCCAATGAGTGCGCTTAGCATTGAAGACGCCGCCAATGATAAATCTATGACCTTGAGTATTAAGAAAGTTTAAGTACTGTTCTTTATTAATTGTGTGTCTTGGAGGACAATATACAGATACAACCATAACCTCATAAGTTCTGGTTTTGACCATTACTGAAGTTGCCTGAAATTCTTCAGTCCTGTATCCCAATTGCTCATGATGCATAATCGATTCTCTAATTATTACTGCACTTCCTCCTCTGGCTGCATTTTGGGGATGAATGGTGTGGTAAACTTTATATCCCTTGAATCTAATAAAGGACTCATGGGTGAAGTGAGTCTCTGAGATAAGACATATGTCTATATTTTCTATGTTTAGGACTGCTTGCAATTCTTGTTGGTGTCGAAGCAGGCCATTGGCATTCCATTCCATGACCCTTAAATTATTATGCATTATCTTTTCTCTTAGGTAAAGTTCCTTTGGCACTATATTCCAATCTTGTGATACGATCATCCATTTTGTTCAACTTTTCCAATATTTGCTGGAGGGTATTGTTAATGGACGAATCCTTTTTATTGTCTACATCCTCTTCTTTTCTGCCGTTTACTACTTGGGCGAAGGTTTTAGACTTTACAACATTATTGTTTCTACTTTCAAGCTTTTTGGGCATTGCACACTGAGGCTGTTTAGGTAAGTTTGGTTTTTGCATTGTTTTATTTTTCATTTTCTGCATTTATTTGGCTACTACGCAACCCCTATAGTTAGCAGGATACTCTTCGCCGCAGTGAACGCATTTTGGTTTATCATCTTTCGGCTTTCCACACTCTGCAGTTAAGTGTTTACCGGTGCACCTAACACATCGGGGGTCTTTTGCGCAATATCTTTGGGTGTGTCCATATGATTGGCACCGTTTGCATTGCGGTACCAACTTGGATTTCCGAAGGGGTACTATTTCTACATATGTATCCATGATTTTTTTATTCCATAAATTTTCTCAGTACTTTCATCGTGTTGAAATGTAAGCATAAACATGTTCAGTTGTTGTTTTGTTTTGTACTTTATTTTGGGGACTACGGCAATAATTTTAAAGTTTTGTCTCTTTAGATCCTCAACTATTTCTTCCGGATTGCAGGAATGGTGCAGTTTGCAGGCCATTACTTTAAGTGGTCTATTCTGCTTGTTTTCATAAGAATGCCATTTATACCTTCGCTCATTTAGGATTCTGCCAAGCGTTAAATAACCTTCTTCATTTTCTACATTTATTTATTTTAATAGTCTTATCGTTAATTACTTTTATTTGAAAGTTGGGAATAGCATCTTTCACAAGTGCATGAAAGTTATTGTAATTTTCAATGCCGTCCACAACTATTGGTGGAGGCGGAGGCACTCTTTTAGCTTTTCGTATGGGTTTTGAGGCGTTCCGCTCAGGTTGTGGAGGTGTGAGAGAAGAATTCATTTTCCTTTTTTTGTGATTTTTCTGTCGTATCCACTCTGTTTCTTCAGCGAGTTCCTCATCGTCAGTTTGATATTCGACTGACTTAGTTTCGGTATTACTGGTCAGTCTTTTTTCTAACTCTGTATATTTTAAATACATTTCATTGTTGACTTTTTGCAGATTTTCCATACGGGCTTGCAGTTGATTCATTTTATTATAGAAATCAACTCTCTGATTATCAGCTTGTTTCCATGCATTATATAACTGCTGCTCATTTTGTGTTCTTGCATAGTTTTCTTGAAATAATTCCTGATTTGTTAACGTTAGAGCGGCGTCCGTCGACGTTGCTAGTAGCATAGTTGGCGTAAATTTATTCAGTGGGGTTACTTTTTGAGCCCCCGTATGTAAGGCAGGATCTACGCCAGCCAATGTATTCACTGATTGGGCAAGTTTGAGTAAACTATCCTCTTGCTCATTTGTCTCCATTTCTTCCTTTTTTTTTGTGAATCACAGTGGATGATTGTGATTCATCGTGTAAAGGTGAAATGAATTTTTGTTTTACAGGGGACCTGTCAAGTTAAAAATAATATGTAGCTACTTAAATACTTATTAATAATAATAATAATAATAATAATAATAATAATAATAATAATAATAATAATAATAATAATAATAATAATAATAATAATAATAATAATAATAATAATAAGAGCAGGGGGTCATTCAACATCTAAGACCTTGGTGAGCAGCGACACCACTTACCTGAGCTAAGGGTGCAAAATCGGATCGGCAGCACCTGCGCACCCGTGAGGGAAAGCAACTTCCCTCCTGATGTCGGCCGTCGGCTTGCTGGGCTAACCCCCCCAACAAGCTGCCCCCGTCGGATGAGGGGTCATGGGCAAGGTGGTGGGGTCCAACCGGACGATTTGCCTGTTGACAACAATGGCCACGTACACGGACGCTTTGAGTGGACAGATAAGCTAAGGGACCACCTTCTGCAGTGTCACGAAAGTAGTGAACCCGCGCGGAGAGGATACATGGCACGGATGCATGCCCTGTGGTGTGAAATGCATCCAGAGCATCGTGCCTTCACAAAACAACATCTTCGTGATTATGTATCCCATCTCCGTCGCAGAGGATATGTGAGAGCCCCTCCTCAACTGGCGAATAATGAGGCCGAAAAGCCTCTGAATGAACCGGTGACGGGTACTGAGGCACCAGAGGGCCTCAGTACCCGACGGGGGTTACACCGTCAGAAATCCCCGAAGCCACAAAATCTGGCTAGAGCGGATGCAGAGCTTCGTGGAGGACTACCAGAAGAGGCCGACATCTGGCACATAAATTGTGCCGTGTATGATGCCGTTGAACGGCTCTCTCGGGTGGAGAGGCGACGTGAGAACGTTTCCTCACCACATGAGAGAGCACAGCGGCGTCTACACAAGATGGAGGCTAAGATCCGGACGGCGAGACAGCACGCATCCCGTACCCAATGTGTGAAGGACTACATCGAGGCCAATAGGCCCTTTACGCCTAAAGTGCGTCGCATAGCCGCTACGCTAAGACGTACCCATCACACGCTTAATCGAATGGTGCTGCAAACCATCCAACAGCACTGTGTCGATAGGATACGGATGCTAGTGACTGCAAAAAAAGTCACTAGTGAAGCGGGCGAGAGGACTGACGGAGAATGAGCAATTCCGTCTAAAACCTTCTCGTCTGTTCCAGCCGCCTCAGCGTGTTGTTGAGAACCCGCCGACTGTTGATGAGGTAGAGACCTTCTGGAAAACTCTCTACGAGGAGAAGCTACCGCTCAATAAAGACACTCCAGCCCTGGCACACTTTGAAGTTTTCTGTCGAAGGCTTCAGCAGCCTCAACAAGTGTGCCCACCGATAACCCCGGAATAAGTTCAAAGGGCCGTCAAAGGCTCTAAGAACTTTGCTGCTCCTGATCCCGATGGGATCAACAACTTTTGGTGGAAAAAACTACTGAGTACCCACCACCATTTGGTCAGAATATTCACCTCCTGGCTTAATGGAGAGCAGCAAGTTCCGGCATGGTTTGTCGAGGGGAGGACAGAGCTAATCCCTAAGAACGGAGATTTGTCTAGCCCACAGAACTACCGACCAATAACCTGCCTGAATATAACGAAAGGATATATGAGCAGCTTGGGTCTAAGAGGGGTGTAGCTAGCTGCAAGGAGAATCTGCCGATTGACAGATGTGTCACGCAGGACTCCATGCAATAAAAGCGAAGCCTCTCTATGGCCTGGATCGACTACCGCAAGGCGTTTGATATGACATCTCATGAGCTTATTGTCTACTTGCTCCAACGCCTTGCCGTGTCAGATCCTAAAGTGAGATGCATCGAAGAACTGATGCAGCTCTGGAAAACCCGCTTTACCATAACATCTGGTAATGTCAGGGTCCAGACAGAGCTGGTATCGTTTAGGAGAAGAGTTTTCCAGGGAGATTCCCTCAGCCCTCTCCTGTTCTGCATCTCGCTACTGCCATTGTCCATGGAACTCCGCAAAACTCGTTATTGGGTTGGACAAATGTGCACTGGTTCATCTCAAGAGAGGACGATGCGGTGACTATGGCGAAGATGCGCAGCTCGTGGATGGAAGCATCCTACATCATCTGGATGTCGGAGAGACGTATACCTACTTGGTTGTCGAGCAACGCTTTACCCAAGAGGCTGCTACCGTAAAAAACGCTCTCGGCGGCAGGTATAGACACCGCCTCCCGCAGATCTGGTCTTCAGAACTGTCGGGTAAGAATAAGATGAGTGCTACTAATATGCTTGCCGTTCCGATCCTCCTCTACTCCTTCGGAGTAGTGAAATGGACACAAGAAGAGCTGCGACAACTCGACATAGGAACACGAAAAATGATGCATCTCAATAGGAGTTTGCATCCTAGGTCGTCCGTTCCACGGTTGTACTTCCCAAGACATCGGGGAGGCCGTGGACTCTTGAGTTTGGAGTATCTGCACAGCAGAATGGTACTGGATGGAGCCTGCAAGGTAATCAGGAATTCGGATCCTCTCCTCTGCATGGTCCAAGACCATGAAAATGCAGGGGTCGGAGCATTTCTATTTAAGGCAGCACAACGAGCAGCTGATGAACTCGGTCTCATCTTCGACGCTGAACGGAGAAACCCAGACTCTGTCACCGAGCTGGGACCCGTTCAGCTAAAAGCCCAAGTTAAAGCTGCAGAAGGCCGTAATCTTCTGCAGCTGCATAAGGATAAGCCATTGCACGGTGTCTTCTATAAGATCCTTGAAGACCATGGCTTATCCGAAAGGCTGACCTTTGCCTTCTTAAGGTTAGCGGGGCTTAAGTCGGAGACCGAGGGATTCATAATGGCTTGCCAGGATGGTATATTTAACACCCTCGTCTATCCAAGCCGTGTCATGGGTATTGAGGTCCCTGATGTCAACTGCAGGGCCTAGCATAGGGCGCCGGAGACAATTATGCATCTGCTCTTCGCTTGTTCGGCATACGCTGTCTCGGCCTATATCCATAGACACAATGCGGCTTTACGAGTGCTCTACTACTTTCTGCGGCACTCGTACGAGATAGACGAAACACCAGTGCTGCCATACGCTACGGGGGATATTGAGTCCGTTGTGGGGAATGAGAAGTGGCGAATTTATTGGAACTACTCATTTCCCACGCTCAGGCAGATTCGAGCCAATAAGCCTGATGTAGTCCTCCTCGACCACCAGCTCAAGACAATGTTTGTCATCGAGTTCTCGGCTCCTGCCGAGAACAACGTTGTCTTGAAAGAGGAGGAGAAACGGACAAAATATCGAGACCTTCTCTTCGAACTCCGCAGACTCCATCCAGAACATACTGTGAAGCTTGTGGTGTTGATAATAGGAGCCCTCGGTGGATCAAGAGATACACTGCTTTCGGAACTGAAGATCATACCGGCATGCCGAAACTCGGCAGATCTTTAAGCAGGAAGAATGCAGAAGGCGGTCATTCTGGGCTCATTACGTCTACTTAGGGCACACAATTCCCGGACTCAGTAGTTACTTACCTAACGGACGTGAGGAGTAGCTATTGATTACCACCAGCGGCCGACTTTGAGAATCGGAGCCAGGGAACCGACCCACTGGATTAAAAAATAATAATAATAATAATAATAATAATAATAATAATAATACAGTTTATTTTCCCAAGTAAGTACAAATTTAATAGGAATGGTCAATATTTTACAAACTAGGTGGGCAGCTATAGTCAATATTTACATTTTAGACAAAGTATTCATCAATCTTATATAAACATTTTTCTACAAGAAATATCTTTAAGCGTTTTTTAAAAACAGTTATGGAATCACAGTACTGTTACTCCTTCCGGGGTAACAATAAGTCTTATCCGGTTTGTTTTCTCCGATGGTGTTGAGAAAATTATTTCTTCGTTGCCCACTCTTAATACTCTCTTCTCGAAATCAACTGATATGGACTGAATTATTTCATGACGTCTAATCCCAAATAAATTCATCAACTATATCCATAACTATGGTGAGGTCACATTTCTGGCCATTAAGGATTCCTTGGGCAACGAGGCTCTCACTGTTACGGTTAATCGTAGACACCTTTATTCTGGGGTCTTGAATATCATTTGTCAGTGTTCGCCCCCTTACATTGACACGGTGGCGTTTCCCGAGTATATACGTTGGGAGGTATTGGTGTTCTCCCCCCTGTAACGTTCTTCAGAGCTAGAGCAGCCGCAGTTCCTGCTGGTGTGTCGTCTTTTGCCACAGTTATAACAAGTAATTTCTCGACGTCTTGTATCCTGACCATTACTTGCGCTAAACTTCTGTAAGAGAGTAATAAATTCTTAACATTTTGAGACAGTTCGTCGTTGTCGCTGCTATTCTCCTCCACAATTTTTACCTTCCTAATTTTGCTGCGTCGTTAATTGGAAGCATTCTTCGCCGCCTCGTATTCCAATCCATAAATTACTGTTTCATACAGCTTCTTGAACCTACCCAATCTTACGGCTTGCTGTAATTCAACATCCCTCACTTCATCGATAAAACCCTGGACACTAATCTGATTGACAAATTCCTCTGGGGCTTGTGGGTAGGCTAGTCTTACCATCCGCTGTATGTCTGCACCAAATTCTTGGATGGTTTCTGATGTCTCTTGGGTTCTGCTCTTCAGTTGGCTCTGGTACACTTGAGTGAGATATTTGTTTCCATACCTCAATTCCAAGGCTCCCACAACCGAGGCATAATCTCCTTGCTTGGATTCTGGAATATTCTGGAGAATTTCCAGCGCCTTCTCTCTTAAAGCCAGTACCAATGCAGTCGACTTCTGATGTTCATTCCATCCATTAGTGGTTGCTGCTGCCGCAAACTGCCTCTTATACATCGTCCATGAAGTTTCTCCGTCAAATGTCAGTGGTTTTAAATGACTTTGAACATCAGATGTCGTTGGTACATTAACCTTTTTACTATGCGGGTTGATGGTCTCATTCTGTATTTTTTTTAGTATACGCTGTTCTAGTAAACATACATGTTTAACTAGGTAAAACATTATACATTTTCAATCTTAAGCAGTTAGGCGAGTTATTGGAAACATTAAGTCGACTAAATGGTGTATGCAATTTGCTTGTCAGGTATTAGCAGAATGAATTTCACTTCTGCAGATAAATTTATTCCTATTCGTGTATACATATAGGTACATCTCGAATACAATCAGTGAGGGCAGTGTCAAAATACTACATCTTTTGAAAGCATTCTTGCATGTTTCTCTAGGAGACATCCCCAACAAACATCTTATGGTTCTTTTTTGAGCAATAAATACGTCATCAGAATGGGAAGAAAGCCCCCAGAAACAAATCCCATATGGCAATCGTGAATCTACTTGGGCATAGTATAATTTTATTAGCTGATCAATATTCAATATGGTTTTCAAATTGGTTATTTGGTAGGATATTGAATTAAGTTTAGAGATTATATTATTACATTGTTCCTGCCAATTTAGACATGCATCAATTGTTAATCCCAGAAATTTAACACTGCTGTCACTAGTGACAATTGTATTATCATTGATATTCATACTATCACATGCTTTCTGTCTATTATGAAAGAGGATCGCGTTGGTTTTGTCGGTGTTCAGAAATAAAAAGTTTTGTAATTGTTTTGAAAAAAACATTGATCTCATTTAGATGTTCCAAGCAATATATAGGAAACACTCTATATACTACTATTTCGGCTTATTAGGCCTTTTTTAATAGAGTAAATGTCTATTACTGTACATTTGGTACTGTACTGTACTACAGCAATAGACATTTACTCTATTTAAAAAGGCCTAATAAGCCGAAATACTAGTATATAGAGTGTTCTCTATATATTGCTTGGAACATCTAAATGAGATCAATGTTTTTTTCAAAACAATTATTTTCACGATGTTTCATAAAGAACCATCCGCTTCGAGTATCCACTTTATAAAAAGTTTTGGCTAAACCACTCATTCATATCAGATAACACCTGATTACAGTTTTTAGTTAAACATTGATCCGACTTTGCAGTAACAATTACTGATGTATCCTCAGCATATAAGGTATATTCGGCCAGCCCAGATAGATTATCGAGATCATTGATATAGAGAACAAAAAATACAGGCCATAAAACTGAGCTCTGTGGTACTCCCAAGTTAACATTTTTAACCTCTGATGAAATATGGTGAATTGATACATATCGTTTTCTGTTCCTGAGAAAATTCGAATTCCGTATCTATTTAATTTTTCAAGAAAAACATTATGATTGAAACAGTCGAATGCCCTGCTAAGATCACAGAAGATTCCCACTGGGCATTCGCCCGTCTCAATAGACATGATTACACGATCGTAAAATGAGTGAATGACTGTATTGGTTGACCTCTTATCTAAGAACCCATGTTGATTTTTAGTTCATTATTTTGGAAAAGAAATGGTAACAATCTATGTAAGAAACAATTTTCAAAAATTTTAGAGAATCCTGAGGGGACAGTGACAGGCATGTAATTTTCTATTAAAATAGCATCGTTTTTCTTAACGATAGGAGATATCTTCCCTATCCTTAGAGTTTGGAAAAGATCCATCAATAAAAGACAAGTTTATCAAGTAAACAAACGGCTGGATCAAAATATGTAAAATCTTTTTTATGAGAAGGGTCGGAACCTCATTATATCCTGATGGATATTTACAATTTAGTTTATTAGACAATAGATTATATAGCTCTGTTTCCCTATATCCTTGTAAAAGAACGTTTTTGCATGTAAATGTATTTTGTCAGTATACAGTGTGCCATGTTCTTGGGGTGGCTGCATTTGTTTGATGACGTTTGTAGCGGCGTTTTTAAAGTAATCGGCAAACAATAAAGCCACATGCTGTGCATTAGTCAAAAGAGTGTTGTTATAATTTATGGAAATTTTATAAGAATTACATAGGTGCTTCTTTGACAATTCGGACACAATTCCCCATGCGGTTCCTGAAGGGTTTTTTGATCTCTGTATTTTATTTTATAATATAGTTTTTTTGTTTCTGCAAGTAATTTATTATGCTTTTCTTTATTGATTTTATAGATCTCAGTCAATCCAGGGTAAGCAAATTTTTAACCTGTATAAATCCTTCAGTGGTAAACTGGTATTCGGACGTTATCATTAACCCACTATTTATTCTCAGACTTTCCGTTATATTTATAGGTACGTTTTTGGAAATGTACATTAAAATAATATAAAAATATAGAATTAAAGTAGTGTTATGCAGCATGAATGTTTATAATGGAGTTCAGGTGGTCACAAAGTTCGGATTGAATGTCATTAATAAAATTATTTATAGAACTATCACTGAAGATTCTTTTTTTTTACATTAAAGTCTTCTACAATGCAATTTGCATTCCATTCAAATAATACCGTCCTATGATCTGATACATTATTATCTACTACACAAGATGTCCCTTCAACTGCAAAGTTACAGAATATTTGATCGAGGCTCGTTATACTAGTACTGGTTACCCTAGTAGGCCATTTCAGCTTATATTTTAGATTAAAACTAGATAAGACATTACACAATATTTTGAAATCATTGTTACTTGAGTAACAATTCAGATTAAAATCTCCACATAGCAAAATATTAATATCTGGTTTAAAAATAAAACCTAGTATAACTACTAAATTATCAAAAATGCGTTTTTATCCCCTGTTGGAGATCTATAGCAGCACAATATAATTGTTTGCCCTAAATCTAATTTGCATGAGACACCACATATTTCAAAGTCTTTATCGGTGCAAAATTGGTGTAAATTTAGCTTTTTTACGTTAACGTTTTTTTTTTGTTAAAATGGCAACGCTATACATCTAAAATTTATATTATATTCTCTAATATCACTTCATTTAATTTTTTTTCATTTAAGCTCTGTACGTTTAACAATAAAATTCTAGGATCAAACATCACTGTACGGTTGGTCCTCCGCTTCATCTCTAAAAAAATAATAATAATAGGTAATCTTTATTGCCCCAAAAATACCAATACAAAAATATGTACATTTGGTGTAGGACTAGTCAATAGTAAAAAATACATTTAAATATATTAGGTAATACAAAGAACATATAATTATAAAACTCTTCTTAGAAATTAATATATTCATCAATTTCATAAAAACAATTTGCAACTAAAAACCTAAATAGAGAGGTCTTAAACTGTTTATTGCCACGCATTTCCTTAATATATGTAGGAAGCTTATTATAAAATTTAATACCCATGTATACCGGATTTGTTTCATACATACACAAATTATGACGTGGAATAAGTAAGGCACTGGAGTTTCTTGTACTATAATCGTGATTGAAATTGTTGGTTAAAAATGAGGAGTAATTATTTCTTACAAACATCAATATCTCGTATATAAATATACAGGGTATAGTTAGCAACTTAAATTCCTTGAACAAGTTCCTACATGAATGATACTTTCCCACACCCGCCATATTTCTCAAAGCCTTTTTTTGCAAGCGAAATACTTTCATCATCGAAGTTGAAATTCCCCAAAACAAAATGCTATAAGTTACTCTTGAGTAAAAATATGCATAATAGTATGACTGTGCCACTTCCTTATTAGTCAAGAACTTAAGTCTATACAACACATAACAAACTGATGATAACTTACGGCATAAATCTCCAATATGGTTATCCCAATTTAAAGACTGATTTATATACACATTAACTAGAAAATCTGTAGCCCAAATCTAAAGAAAGACGAAGCTATGTAAACAAGCACAGCGACGATGGTGGGCAAAGTACGGTCAGCCCAGGCCACGCCTTTGTCTTCTTTTCCATCCGGCGCGGCGAGCGCGGTGGCCAGCGGGTAGCTATTACAACCACAGCTTGACCGACATTCGCTATCGCTCTCGCACTGAGAAGAGAAGTCAGAGTTGGACGTATAATATTTGTAGTTATCGTAAATGCGCGATAACAGTGCCGTATTAAAAACTCTTGAAACATTTTATAAACAACTTTTGAAATAGACATGAATAAAACGGTAATTATGTACAGAGGTATTATGTTTATTACACATTCATTATTTACAAAAATAAAAATAGACAATACTTTACAATGAGGTACCTACATATAATAAATAATAATAAAAAATCTTTATTGTGTTCTTAATGAAAAAAGAAAGAAACACAAACGATAAGAATTCGGCATTGCCGTTCTTCCATTCCGCCTATATAAATTTTCAAAATTGAAGCTTGGCTTGGCTTTTATGAAGTGTGTCCAATTTGTCCAAAAGGTCTTCCCTATTGGCTTTCATTAGCCATATCCTTGCCCTTAAAAAAATTAATATTTTTAAAAATTAGTTAAAATTATTTTTAAACACACCGCAAAACATTAGGAAAAAAAATTACACTCGACTACTTGCGCAGTACTGTTCTATAATTTTGTTTTTCCTAAAACTAAAATATAACAACTGGCCAACTTTTAAACGAAATTCATTAAATCTTAAATTGAGTGATTGTTGATTGTATAAACCATATTATTGGCTGTCTATGAATGAATTTCCTAAATTAAGTTAACTTAGATACTAAATTACATTTATGTATAACACATTTTTATCTACTTACCGATCGGGTTGTTTAGGAAAGGTAAAAAAGCTCTTATTACAATTATAGCTTTTATTATTGCAGTTTTTAGTCGCACATACGTTTCCTGTTTTTCTATTACTTATTATCACTAATGAAAAAAGGAACACTATAGAAAACAAAACAATAAAAAAGCACAATAAATAAACACAAAAACATTACACTCAAAATATATTCGCAAGAATAACTACGTCGCTGGCTTAATCGATAATCAACACGAAGTGATTTCCCTATTTTGGTTCGAAACGCTCGCCACTGTGCTGTTCTCTTCTCAAAGGCGGGCCTAAGAAGTGGCGCGCGTGGATCGGCGCAAACCATTCCTGTCAAGAAAGCGAGCGTACCCTTGCACATAGCTGGGCGGTGACTCTACGCCTACCACAACATGCGATGCGATGTAGGTAACAATGTGATAAACAGAGAGTCCTCAGCGAATGGGTGAAAGGCATGTTGTGGTAGACGTAGAGTCATCGCCCAGCTAAGTGCAAGGGTACGCTCGCTTTCTTGACAGGAAGGGTTTGCGCCGATCCACGCGCACCACTTCTTAGGCCTGCCTTTGAGAAGAGAACAGCACAGTGGCGAGCGTTTCTAAGGGAAATAGGGAAATCACCGTGTTGATTATCGATTAAGCCAGCAACGTAGTTATTCTTGCGAATTTATTTTGAGTGTAATGTTTTGTGTTTATTTATTGTGCTTTTTTATTGTTTTGTTTTCTATAGTGTTCGTTTTTTCATTAGTGATAATAAGTAATAGAAAAACAGGAAACGTATGTGCAACTAAAAACTGCAATAATAAAAGCTATAATTATTGTAATAAGAGCTTTTTCACCTTTCCTAAACCTGATCGGTAAGTAGATAAAATGTGTTATACATAAATGTTATTTAGTATCTAAGTTAACTTAATTTAGGAAATTCATTCATAGACAGCCAATAATATGGTTTATACAATCAACACTCAATTTAAGATTTAATGAATTTCGTTTAAAAGTTGGCCAGCTGTTATATTTTAGTTTTAGGAAAAACAAAATTATAGAACAGTACTGCGCAAGTAGTCGAGTGTAAATCTTTTTTGCAAATGTTTGCGGTGTGTTTAAAAATAATTTTACCTGATTTTTAAAAATATAAATTTTTTTTATGGCTAATGAAAGCCAATAGGGAAGACCTTTTGGACAAATTGGACACACTTCATAAAATCCAAGCCAAGCCTCAATTTTGAAAATTTATATAGGCAGAATGGAAGAACGGCAACGCCGAATTCTTACCGTTTGTGTTTCTTTCTTTTTTCATTAAGAACACAAAAAAGATTTTTTATTATTATTTATTATATGTACCTCATTGTAAAGTATTGTCTATTTTTATTTTTGTAAATAATGAATGTGTAATAAACATAATATGTACATAATTACCGTTTTATTCATGTCTATTTCAAAAGTTATTTATAAAATGTTTCAAGAGTTTTTAATACGGCACTGTTATCGCGTATTTATGTTAACTACAAATATTATACGTCAAACTCTGACTTCTCTTCTCAGTGCGAGAGCGATAGCGAATGTCGGTCAAGCTGTGGTTGTAATAGCTACCCGCTGGCAACCGCGCCCACCGGAGGGAACAGAAGGCAAAGGCGTGGCCTGGGCCGACCGTACTTTGCCCACCACTGTCGCTGTGCTTGTTTACATCGCTTCGTCTTTCTTTAGATTTGGGCTACAGATTTTCTAGTTAATGTGTATACCCAAAATTTTTACTGTATCCACTTGCTTTATAGATGTTCCATTTATTTTTAACAATTGGCTTTCAATATTATTAGAAACATTTAACTTGAACAGCATAAATTCCGTCTTGGAAATATTCAGAAATAACTTGTTCTTATTAAACCAATCAACAAATATATTAAAAGTATTTTGACTTTGTGAAATTACTTCTTCTTGGGAAAAGGCGGAACAAATGAACGAAGTATCATCAGCAAATAATGTTAGATTTGATTGATTAATAACAGTTGCTAAATCATTTGTAAAAATTATAAATAGTAAAGGTCCAAGCACCGAACCTTGGGGCACACCACAATCAAAGTTTAATTTATCCGACTTGCAACCCTCAATCATCACAATTTGACTTCTCTGTGAAAGATAAGATTGTACCCAATCATAAACTTTACCTCTGAGACCATACATGTACAACTTATCAAGAAGCATTTCATAGATCAAAAGCCTTACTTATATCTAAAAAAATTCCAACACATTTATTTCTATTGTTCAAGTTATTATGTAGACACATTAAAAAATTTACAATTGCTGATTTGCCCTTCTGGAACCCAAATTGACAAGAAGAAAGGATTTGAAATCTAGTGAGAAAACTTATAATTTTATTAAATATTACTTTTTCTAATATCTTAGACAAAGTTGATAATAATGATATGGGTTGATAGTTTTCCATTTTGTCTCTCTCTCCTTTCTTATAGAAGGGAATAATTTTTGCTATTTTTAACATGTCAGGAAACACTCCTTCACTAATTGATAAATTAACTAAATAAGTTATTGGTTCTACAAGATAAAATTTGAATTCTTTTAATAAGTTCGAGGAAACACCATCAAATCCAGAAGAATTTGTACCCTTCATTGTAATGATAATATTAAAAACATCATTTACGGACACTTGTTCCAAATACATTGTTGGGTAGCAGATATTTGTTGTTGCCTTGTAATTATTATTACCAGTTAGCTGTTTGTTTAACTCTTTTGGGATGCCAATGAAATATTTATTAAACATATTTGCCAATTGTAGTGGATTAGATTCAGTTTTACCTTCTGCTATTATTTCACTAATAAAATGAGAATTTTTATCTGAGTTTGTAACATTATTGTTTATGATTTTCCAAGCAGCCTGAGTTTTACAATTAGAATTGTTGTAAAATTTTTCATTATATAACATTTTTGCCTTTACCAGTACCTGTCTAGAAATTTTTTTATATATTTTAATTTTTTGAGCATCGCTATCTAACCCGGTTTGAACCATTGTTTTATGTAAGACTTTCAACTATTTTGATGAAATTTTAATGACCTGAGTCAACCAAGGTTTCGATTTATTTTTTGTGTTCAGTCGAACCCGTTTGAATGGAAAACTTAAATTGAAATAATATGACAGGGTAACTGAGAAAGTATCAAATGCTTCGTTCACATTGCTGCACATATAAACATTTTGCCAGTCTTCTCTGTGAATGTAAGAGGAGAACGTTTGATAATTCTCCTTATTAAACAACCGCTTTGTGACAAAAGTAGAGGATTTTTGTTGAATATTTCTAATTTCTAATAACTGTGCAGAATGATCTGAAATATTGTTATGAAGGACTTGACAAGAAACATTACCTATTGTTAAAATTAACACACATATAGTCCAAAGTTGATGCAGAATTTGTAGTTACCCTTGTATGTTCACTAACTAAGTTGTATATATTAAATGATGCCATAACATTAACAAGATCGGCCAACTCTACAGAATTCCCTGCAAAATCTACGTTTAAATCTCCACACAAAATTACCTTTATGTGATCTTTACAGCAGACACGACTCAGTATAGAATCCAAACCATCTAAGAACACATCAAACTCAACTACACCCGGTGACCTATACATGCTAAGTATGTTAAAGGTCTCGAAACCGATTTTTAATTCTATACCAGTGACTTCTATAATTTTTTCCTTACAAAATGATTTTAAGTAATTAATTTCTTTTACATTTGCAATTAAATTTTGTTTAACAAAGATAGCCACACCTCCATTTTTATATTGGGTTCTACAATATATTGATGATAAAACATATCCACGTAATTTTACAGAATCAAGTTCCGATATATTTAACCAGTGCTCACTAATAGGTACACACTATGGCTATCATATTCTCCAATAAACACATTTCAATTTGTTCTATTTTATTTCTCACACACTGGGCATTTAAATGCAAAATATTAAAATTATTATCCCTTTCACAATAGCTTTGATTACTTAATTGCTATTTTTCAGAAATGTAACAAATTTTTTGTTTTTCAATTTCAATCTTTTTCTGGAGAATGGGACAGCTTAGATCAAAACAAGAATGATTAACATCCAGATTAGATTGCGATTTCAGGTTAACATCTAGGCAATTTATACACTTAAATACATCACCGGTACAATCTTCCTTCTTGTGTCCTGTCTTCGCACACTTTAGACATCGATCAGCTCTTTCACTACATTTATTTGCACCATGATTAAAACCCCCACAGCGGTAACATCTAAAAACGTTTACATTTTCAAAAACACGACACTTTGACCCACTTAGATATAACTTTCCTTCATCTAATATTTTAGAATAAGTTTTCGGATCACATTCTATTATTGCCATATAGTTCTTTTTCATTTTTTTTTTTTTTTTTGAGTAACAACTTTCAATTTTACACTTTCGGCATTCAGATAATAATTTTGGTTCTTTATGTTCTTTATTAGTTCATCACTATTAAGTTCCACATCAATGTCTAAAATTTTTATCCAAGGGTTTCTTAATTTCGGGCTATTTATGCTATAGTTCTCACACAATTTTTCAATAGCAGCCTTCTTAACTTTTTCAGCTTCTTGCTTTGTGTCACATTTTATTATAACACCGCCTTCCTGAATGTTCCCAATTTCTGATATTCCGACCTTCAGTTCCGCTGGATTTAATATTTCTTTTACTGATTCCTTCGTTTTGCTACTTTCTTGCTTTGTTTTAGGTTTAATTACAACCACCTCCTTTGCAGCACTCGCATAACTTTTGATGCCAACTTCACAGATATCCTCAACATTTTTATTGTTAATGGCTTCCTGTAGGATATTTAATTCATGTTTCATTTCTTTTTTAAATTCATTTAATTCAGATCGAACACTATTAATGAAGTCCATAAGTAATACACAACTAGTACAAAACCATTTTAAACTGCTGCATTCTTCAAACAACTTGCAATGAGAGGCTTTCATATCAACACATTTGCCATGAAAATTCTTCTTACAAGTTCCAGAGCACTCAATGGACGATTCATTTTGTTTTATTTTAGTTAAACAAACTTGACAATCTGTCATGATAACAATTTACCATTCCGATAAAATCGTATAACCCGCCACTGCCCATGCACGTAGCCAGAAAAATACCACTACTTTGTTCCACAGCAAAAAAAGAACACTATCAGATATTTACGATAAGCCGATACCTTTCTATGTAAAATTGTTTATGATAATAACGTTATTACACTAAAATATTATTATATACCAACATCATCTATTTTGAGCATTAAGATACACTTTAATAGATTAGTTATCAAATTTTTGTGAATTAACTACTAGTATTTCCGACATAAATCACAGTATACAGTAGACACAATATTCTATGCGTTGAGGCACAACTCAATTGGGTGACCTAATGACCTAAAAAGACCAATGCACGCACCATACGGCCATAATGCAGGATCCATCGCTTTTCAGAAATTATTTTCATGAATGTTTACTTTAAAGAAAGCATATAGGTGGAGGTACACATACGACTTCTGGAAAATGTTATTTTAATAGGGTTGCAAGCGATTCCGCTGTAGTTTCCTTGTCAACACTGTATACATATAGAGTAACAAATTTTGAGGCACCTATCACAAATTTATTCGTTGTGTTGTTGCCTACAATAACATGCCTTTTACGTCCTTTACGCTTTTTTACTTGTTTCCACTCAGCGTTGTCTGTCTCGGTGCAGTTAGGCTGGTTAGGAGTGTAATTTTTTCCTATTGTAGGTTGTTGAGATTTAATGTAGTCAATGTCATCATTCCCCTAACTAATAAGGTTTTCCAGGTTTCCCTCATTCCAGCACTGAATGGTGGTTAGGGCCTACCAACGTAAGTCGTTCCTGAAGCGCAAATGCGGCCCGCGGCTCTCCCACACAAGTCTCAGACTTCCGGGCTAATCCTTGTGATTAGAATGAGGGGTCGAGATATTATTATTATTATTATTATTATTATTATTATTATTATTATTATTATTATTTACATATATATAAGTATTTAGTTTCGTTTTTGTTTCTTCCTGCATGATTCCGAGAGCTATATCATTTTTATTTATTTGCGAATTCACTTGATTCTTTACAGGCATTTGCGGGTTTTTTCTTGTTTTAGCTAGAATACTTTTGTGACTTTCTTTATCTGAAGTAATTTTATTTTTATCCGTTTTTGTTGGGAATTGTTTCTTGTCTTCTTGTATACCTACTTATGTTTATATTACTGATTAAATTTATTTGTTTATTAAGAAGCTCGATTTTATCCTGCAACTCCTTACTGACTATATCTTTTTGACTTACAATGTATTTGAAGATAATATCTTCAAATACATTGTAAGTCAAAAAGACTGTCTGTCGAATCTGACAAGAAGGTGGATATACATATTATGAATATCCACCTTCTTGTCAGATTCGCACAGTTTATCCACATCGTTTATCGTCAAAAAATGCGCCGGCGTCACCCTCGCCTACGCTGGCATACTTATCGGTGCAGCATACAATGTTGTTGTTGCCAACAAATCTTACACAATTATGTAACTTGGCACAGCTCAAATGGAAGCCACTGTCACAAATTTTATACTTTTTAGCGGTAACTACATTAGATTTACACATTTTACATTGCAAGGCAGGATTCGCGCTACCGTGCATGTTACTGGCTCATGGTATCAATTTATTATTTACCCCTAGTACCCACAAAATAAACATTAATAAATTATTAATGTAACGCAAATTAAAATCTCTTTTATTTAATTTTCTTCACTTGCCAAAGCTAGAAAAAAATATTTTGCTTCTTGATCTTCTATAAGTATATCATCGCACGTCAACTAAATTCGCTTTTTTGTCATCCTTAATTATAAGTTGTGTACAATACTGGTAAGTCATCAACTCTAGTAAGTGGGTGTATTGCCTTTCTTATTATAACATTTCTCTCGGGCCAAAGAACAGAATGTGATTTTCTTACACACATTTTGGATCATCTTTCACCACATTGTCTCTGTAACTTTAAATTCTTTTGGCCGAATAGTTCTCCATCATTCCAGATACAAAATTTTAGCTTTCTGTCTCTAAATTTATAATGCGTAAGCAGTTAATTAGTGGCATTATCAATAATTAATAACAAAAAACTTTTACTGACGTCCTATTTGGACGTCTAAATAGGATAAATGGTAATTAATTTAATAAAACACATATTACTTGAGTCCTTAAATTAAGACCTGCGTCAATGCAACTCCGTAGGCAGTTAATTAGAGGAAATATCAATAATTAGGAACAAAAAAATTTTATTCACCACACATCAGGGGAGTCCAAATGACATATATTTATTAATATAATAAACCAAACTTTACTTGTCTCCTTATTATTTATTTCCTATAAATTTATTACGTAAATAGCATTTGTTTTTCGATAAATGTTCCGAACATTGAACAGACATGTTCTATGAAATATGCGATTACAAAAATAGCACTTTAAGGATTCTACTTTTGTCTCGTCTTGGTCACAGAATAAGCATTTCCTTTTTGACTGATAACGACTGTTCAATTACTATGTTTTGTAAATAGATTCTGTATGCTCCAAAGCAATTATTGCTCTCGGAACATTGCTTTGAATTATTTGTTGAAAATAGTAAATAATAAATGCCACACAGTCATAGCTATATTTTTGTAATAGATGATTAGGTATTTCATACGTCCAATTGAAATTACTTTTCCACTGAATAGATTTGATACTCCAAATTTTTTTTTTTAATATTTTGCTACTTCAGAGGTGTCGTTACTAAAGCTGTTAAAATACAAAAATGTTTTTGTGAGACGATTGGCAATAACGAGGACCCAGGGATTATCATTTATTAAAAATGGAAAATCCCAAATTTTGTTGTCTGATAATTTTGAAAGGGGGTTGAAACCTTTGGTGTGACGACAACACTGAAGTAATATTTAACATAACACCAAAACACTATACTGTCACTTTATTTTTTTCTATACGTCACTTTATTATATCACTTTTATTTTTGAAATAAGAATAGAAAGTGCTTGCCTTATGTAAAGTAAGGTGAGATTTAAGTTCCTCAGCAAAATTACAGGTTACAGAATAACTCGTCCAGGACATTGATAGTCGAAATATCATCACAACTGACTTCAATTAATTGTTTCAAGCAATCGTCTGCTTGAGACGTCCTATAGTTGCTATTCAATAAAATTCATCCATCAACACGAATTCCGGATGATCAAGTTACATTTTCATTATGTCAAATAATTCAGTCCTGCTTCGAGCATTTAAACCGAGATGCTCGCTCCATAATTTTCTAATAACGCTTTCAGACTATACATCTCCCAAATTACCGCGGAGTGCTTTGAGTGAATTTAGTTTGGCAATGGCATGTCTCTTCACGTCCATGGGTTTTGTGCTTGCTAGAGAATTTTTCATAATTTTTCTGGTAAGTGCCCCAATGTGCCTGGTTTTTTTTTTTGTACATGTGATTATAACAGAATGGACTTTTAACGTGAACCTGATAGTTAGCTATGTCTTTATTAGATATATCACAAAAAATTAGAATAAAACGCTTGCAGTTCACATGAATGCAATTCGCATATATTATGCATGTATCATTTTCCTTATTGTATCATTTAGAACGGATATTAAGCGTACATGAATTATTCACTATTTTAAATTTATTCGGTAAGATATGAATATTATCTGTTGTTAATAAAATTTTCATTTCTTATAGTTACATCATATTCATTTTTGGATACAAGAAAATTTCCTTCTTTTGTGGTGCAGTCCCTATTAGTAAAACATTTCCAAACTGTTTTCCGTAAATTTCTTGATCCTTTTGGCAGAGTTTCGCTAAAAAAAAGATCAGAAGATATGTTTCTACGAACAGTTTCAATTTCATCGGATATTCTTTTGCTTTCAAAATTTGTTTGAGAAATAATAGAATTATAATTTGAACTAGACGTTTCTAGAACCCGATAGTCTTCTTTATTCTGTGATAAATTTCCTATTTTTGGTGAAATTGATAAATCGATATAGCCGAAGTCTATCTTGAGACTTCATTTTCACTATGAAGTTTTTCACAATCACGGAAATCTATTTGATTCTACAATATTTTCATGAATTGGGATAGAAGTCATCAAGTGTTCATTGTTTCGCATAGCTAATTCAGATTCAATTACACTTCTATGCGCGTTAAAATAAACTAAAAAGCGTCGCCTATTTTTAAAAGAATTTTTCGATTTAAAAAATGAACATACTCTAGATTCCGAATCACTGAATACACCGAGTCATTTGAATAATAATCTGGACAGACCTTCAGAGGAATATCAATTTCTTTAATAGCTAAAATTAGATTTTTCAAATAACTATTGTGGCTGTATCAAAACTTAGCTAAAAAAAGTTTTCCATATTATGCGAATTACTTTGTTAGCATCTCAAGATGAGATATTACTTTTGTATTATATGTGTCTTGAAAAGGTGACAAGTTGCTGAAAGAAAGAACAGGATGATTCATGTTTAGCTTTCGCAAATCTGAAAACGTCTGATTAGATTAGAACTTAAAAAATTGGCCAACCCTATTTAGTTTAATTTCTTGATCTTCATTATCATCTAATGAATAAAAAGTACACAGGCTGCTTCTGCTGGTATACCTAGCTGGTATACCTAGCAGGTATAACGAAAGCAGAAAAGTAAACTGCGATACTGATAATATAGAAATAAAAATATTAAAATTGTTTAAAAATAATAAAGCTACTATTTCCTGTACTAACTATAATATAAAAAATCGATGTTGGAGTATCTATATACAAAAAAAGGTATTTTTTTAAGAATCACACGAAACCAGAAGTATACCTTAAACAAGTTAATTCAGTTGTTTAAAGCAACACAAGTCACACTACAACGCAAAATAAAAAGAAAGTTTTGACAATAAGGTATTTAACGAAAAAAGACAAATAAATAAACTGGGATGCTGATAAAATGGAAATAAAAATATTATTTAAAAATAATAAAGGGTCCCCCAAACCAACGCGGATAATCGCAGCACCTGCGGAAGTTCGCACCGCTTGCGATTCGCATCATATTGTTTCCATTGCGTTAGATATGTACGTTCACACCAACACGATTTTTTTCGTTTAGACTGCGAATTGTCTGCGTTTATTTCGCACGGAGTTGTTGTTCGCAATCGGCTGCGTTTTTTCTCGGGTCCGTAGTAGTTTCGCAGTCTCTTAACTAAGAAAGTAATTAATAAACTGGAAAAAATCATTGAATTAGTGCGAAAGTATCCTATATTAGACGACCTTTCTCATGACGATTACAAAAATATTCGAAAAAAGTAACAAAAATATAACATAGATTCTCGTCTTTTCGTAATTGCGGCATTAATGTATAAAATTCCCTATACCTATTGTCGTCTTTTTTTATTAATATCGTGAACCCATTTTGTTTTCTTAAGGTTAGATACATAATATGATCAACAAATGTATATTTAAAGAATAATAATAATTTTACCTTAAATTGTCTTCTTCCAATGCAAGCAACACAAATGCTTCTTCTTCATCCGATGATGTATACATATTTTTGTATGATAGGTAAGTATGTAACTACAAGTAAAAATTGTTTATTTTTCGTTTTCAGCAATACAATCAACCTTTTCGATACTGAAAAATGACGCATATGATGCGATTATATTCGCTTTGGTGTGGGGTTCTCTGCGGATTCCGCCACGAATTTCGCTGCGAACTTTCCGTCACGAATCCGTGACGGAAGCCTTTGCTACTATTTCCTGTACTGACTATGATATAAAAAAATTAATGCTGAAGTATATAATATATATACACAAAAAAGGTAAATATTTATAAGAACGACATCACACCAGAAATATACCTTAAACAAGTTAATTCAGTTAAAGCAAAATAAGTCATACTACAACGCAAAATAGAAAGTAAGTTTTGAACATATATCTTACTAATAATAATAAACTAAAGTCTCCTAATATAGGAGAAGTACGGGTGTGTCAGTATCAGTGATAAAAGTAGGTACTAACTGAACGAGACTACAAATAGCCGATCTTCTCAAAACTCAATTTAGCCTATTAACCCAAAGTAAAAAGTATTCATTAGAAGATAAACTAAAACGAACACTCCGTTTACTAATCCATTACTGAAAGTACTAAGTCTAGAGTGTAAGGAATACTAAGGTTGTGTTCCGATATTAAACTTGGTTAACCAAAATCCCGGTTAAGCGTTCCATTAAATAAAAATTCCTGAAAATTGTTTAATTTTGGAACTGTCGTCACCTGAAAAAGGTTAACCAAACGTCAAAATATTGACCGTGCTCTGGGAGCGGTACATTGGTCAACCGAAGAGTTAGCAGGTTAGGTTTTAGCGTTGAGAGAAGAAAAATCAATTCTCTCAACGATTTTAATTATATTTTGTTTAGATGGTGAAGGCAGATGGGGTGGTGTTCTTGCGTTAAGTGTTATAATAAATATTTATAAATTCTACTTTTCTGTATTGTATTCTGTAGTCCACTTGACCAAGTCGACTGAAAGCTACACTTATATCTACTTACTTATATCTTACTATAATATACCAAATTATCTGCTGTTTCATTTATTTTTTGACTGAAGACTAGAGTAATAGTTAAGCACGGAATATGAAGGTATTTAAGGTTGAATGAATCCCAATAAAAACAATTCATCATCCATGTTGATTAACCAGCCAGTTCCTTAATTACACATTTTTCAGGTTTACCAATATTTCGGTTAACCGAAATCCTGGTTGGTCGCGGATAATATCGGAACACAACCTAAGTATTGATTTTATCAACAATTCAAAACAGGGTAAAAATAAACTAAATAGAAACGGTAAACTACTTTGTACGGCAATATCGCATAAATTGCTATATCAAAGGAAGACGAGTCTTCAATTACATATACAAATACAATACAAAATAATTTAAATATTTTTATTTTACTAAGTATATGTCATATTATATCGAATACCGTAGTTTGTAGTTTGTAGTAGTAGTTTGAGTGAATAGAAATAATGCAGGACAGTAAATAGACAAATAATACTAAACTTGAACGAGTAGAGGTCCGTGAAGTTAGCCCCCAACTCCTAATCGGCAGTTCCTAATCGGAGTTGAACGGCACTAATCCAAAGTCGGTTAGTAAGTTATTAGTAAGTGTTTGTAAGCACATTGGTAACATTTGTAAGTAAAGGTTAACCGTTTTATTTGTTATTAATTTTAAGGGGCTAACTTCTTAGCAGCCTCCAAGATGTCTATAAATGCAGTTTTTATGTTATGTTTTTATATAATGACTTATTAATAAGTCATTTGTAAGTATTTGTAAGTTGACTGTCGACATCTATAAGTCTCTAATAAAAAAGTTATAACTAATTAATAAATGGAGGCTAACTTCTTAGCAGCCCCCAAGTTCTTTGTAAGTTTGTAACTATTCGTAAGGTGTCTTGCAAGATTTGTAAGTCGCTAATAGAAAAGTTATAACCAATCAATTAAATGAGCACTAACTTCTTAGCGGCCCCCAAATTCTTTCAGAATGTTTTGCTTACCTTACCAGTTGTTAAATCGTTTATAAGTATTTGTAAGCTGTCTTGCAATATTTGCAAGTCGTTAATAAAAATAACCAATCAATTAAATGAGGGCCCACCTTTTTAGCAACCCTTAAAATCTTTCAGAATATTTTGTTTACCTTGTCAATTGTTAGTAAGTCATATGTAAATATTTGCAAGGCGACTTTCAATATTTGTATGTCACTAATAAAGAAATTATAACCAATTAATTAAACGGTGGCTAACTTCTTAGCAACTCCCAAGCTTTCTCTAAATGTTTTGTTTACATCACAAGTGATCATTTGCAAGTTCCTAATACAACAGTTACTTATCAATTAATTCTGTTGGGGGAAACTTGTTTGTCTTGTTTGTTTTATTTACTGTTGTTGTCGAAAATAAAAAAAAATGTTTTATTTTAGAAGTTAAAGATTTTATTACGTAAGATACAGGTCTTGCAAATTGCAAGATATAATTAACAGATTAAAAGATGACAAAAATCAAAATCTCGTTAAAAAATATCTAGTTTAGCAGGTACCTATTTATCAATATAATTTATCAAGTATAATTCAATATATATTTTTTTAACTATTTGACAAAGGTTACTCGAATATTACTGCGTTGCAGTTGTTCAAAATAGATAGGTATGTAATAAATAATGGACCATGAATCCACGTTTATTTAAAAAGAGTGAGGACTTAATAAATTTAGATCCTAGAGTATAGTTAAGTGTGATCTGTTTTCTAATGTATGTAGTGTTTTCTAAAAAAATCAGTATAGACAGCAGTGGCAAAGTTAAGTTGAGCAGAGAATCACGGGGACACCAAATACGGATCATTCTCTACCTAACTCACATGTACATTGCATTCTTAAACAATAAAAAAGATTAAAAACAAAATAAAACCAACCCATACAATAAAATTCAAATAGAAAATTGATATTAAGTAAGAAAACACTTTTTTGGATATTTATTCTCTCACTAATCTAATTTAATACTTATGTTAAACCATTATTTTTAGCTATTAGGTAACCTTGAAAAAGTCCGAAAACTCGGACGAAACGAAGGATATTTATTGAATAAATAAATTTTAGAATATTAGTGATTGCAGTAAAATACCTTTGCCGATTCTACTCCAAAATTTAAGATGGCGGCTGGAGCAGGATCAGCATAGCTTTTCACCGACTATGTGACTTATGTCACAATCCAAGATGGCGGCTGGCAAGTTCCACGCTTCACATCGCGTCTGGAGATTGTTCGGTGGAGATTGATGAGCTTTACTTATTTATTTATTACTATAATTTTGAATTTATCTTGGGTTGATAAACTAAATAAAATACTGCAATATATAAAATCATTTATTTTGTTTATTAGAATTCATATACAATAAAACATGTTACAATACATTGTTCTTATTAATCCAAGAATTATGTTTATCATTATAACCTAATCATATGACAAATACTTTATTTTCTTTTTTTCGTAACACCTTTTCAACTAAGTGAGCATCAGGATATTTTACTTTATGTAACTCTAGTTCATAGAGGCTCCTTTTATTTCTTCACCACTCTCATACTTCAATAAATATGTTGAGGAATTGCTTTATTTTATTTTCCTAATAATAAAAATTTCACTAGACCAATTCGGTGTATACCCTTTGTTAAAAGCTTCTCTATATTTGCTAATCCTCACATGCTCCTCTACTTTAAATTTTGTGATTCTGTCAGCTAGTTTTAAATCAGAATATGTTGACTTTAATATAGATTTCTCATTCCTTGATGTGATTTTGTTTGGTTTTTACCTTGGTGTAGAATGAAGTGTATTTTTGTATTTATCAACAATTTTATCTAAAAGATGAATCCAGTTGTACGTCCCACCTAAACTAAAAGCGCGCCAAAACTTATTTTTTATAGTAAGTTCTAATAACTAGCTCCACCATAGAAGACTTTTTTGGTCTGTAAACGCTGTAGTGGTTAATATTATACTTTTTAATGAGTTTTCTGAAATTCTCATTATATAATTATTTTCCCATGTCGGTTTGTAGATTTTTTGGAATCTTCTTAGTCGCAAAATTTTATTCATCGCATCCTGAGCGGATTTACTGTTTAGGGGCTCTGTTATGTAAACTTAGAGAAGCAATTAATAACAATTAGTACATATTATACCCTTTATTTTTTGTTGAATATGGTATCAAATCAATTAAATCTTTCAGGCCTTTTATTACGGTTCTACGTCTTTTGGAATTAATACTGGCAGGCTTGTGTAGTTCATTCACAATATCTTCTTTCACACTTATTACATATTTATTAAATATGTTAGGAGATTTCATATTGGATTCCAACTAATATTATAGTATGTATTCCTCCTTCTTATATATTTAACCCCACAGGAACTCGTATAAAGAATTCTACAAATAAATTGCTGTTCGTAGTTTGCGAACCCCTTTCTCGAAACGAGATATTGTCACCGCGACGTAGGTGTACGTTAACTAGTTGTGTCAAGGTAAATTCCTTCTCATTTATAATAGTTATGATATCATTAGAGTAACCCAGTACATATTAAATCATAGCTGACTCGTAGAAGAAAACGTGGCATGTTTTTATATTAGATATTAGATATTTCTTACTATTTTCTTGAAAGGCCCCGGACTCAAACGTTAAAATAACATTAAGTTCCTTTACTATGTTTTCTGCAGTGTTTGTAGACATTACATCAAAATCTTCATGATCCTCAAAGGAATGTTGTGGTTGACTTATGTGTCTACCAAATTTATCGATTGTCATTTTTAAGCTAGTTATAAGCTTCTTATCTTATTACTCAATAATTTTAGATTCACGCAACTCTTCGATAATAGACACGATCTCGTTAGTGTGACCTGTATAACCAGTGGTTTGAGATGAAACTAAAAGCTGTAATGGACAACAAGTTCATTAGGATCGTCCCAGCATACATAATCTATCGCACTATTCGAGGCTTCCATTTACATACCAAGACCCAACTTCTTTCGAGTTAGAGTTGGTATGCTACGAGGTTTCGTGGTGTTAATGGTTGTCTAGTGAAAGAGGAGATGATTTTCTTATATTTGTAAGATCCATTACCTTGAATTTATTCATTTACAGAATAGTTTCTTTTATTAGCATTCGTTCATTTAACAATTTCTAAGTAGTTTTTTTATCACCTTCTGTGAAAATTGGATGTTTCTTAAAAACCAACTCGTATAGTCCAGGAGTCCCCTTATAAGTCCCACCTATAATTAAATCATTACCATCGAATTGTAGAGATGCGTTGCCAATTTTTAGCTCATTAAGGTCTGGATCATATCTAACACCATACCTAAAGTCAAACTCATTATGTACATCACCAATCATTTTATGAACATATTCTCTGGGTAAGGGATCAAGTTGATCCAAATAGAGAAGGTTGGTTAAGGTTTGAATGTAATCTTTTGCATCTTGTATATTTTCATCTAGTTCTTCATTACTTTCCACATTATCTCCGTCAGTAATATCATTACCATTTGAATTTCCTTCTGCAACAATTTATGTATCTAGGAAACTTGGTGCATTATCCTCGCGCTATTCTATTTTGCTTTGCTTTTTTTCGGCGAGGTAAAGGAGAAATTAGATTTTACTTCCTTTTTTACTTCCTCCTCAATTTTTAGTTTGACTCTCCATCAAGTTTCTCGGCAATTGTTTGTAAACGCTTCGTGATGGGAAGAAACGATTGTTCTTGAATTATACTTCCTTCTTTCAGAGCATTCAGCTTTTGCTTTACTACGTTCCTCCTTTGTATTAACATTTTTTTTACTTCAACTTCCTGTCTATTCATATGGAAATCACCAATTCTTTTTAACCTCAGTAAAAGCAGTAAAAATAAGTCTCAAGCAGTAAAAGCAGGTCTCAGGCAGTATAAAACAGGTCTGATGGAGTAAAAAACAGGTCCCATGCAGAGAAAAACATCCTAGTGCTAAGTGCGGGTCTAGCTCTATGAACACTAATAATGATGAATAAAGTCAACAGAACTTATTTCTCTTTATATATGTATGTAATGATTAAAGCAATTTCTATATCTACCATTACTAATAAAACTATCTTTATGAATCACCATAAAACCATATTTGTCTTTCCAGCATAGTGAACAAATTTCTTTAAATTTATTAAAACTCATGTCGGTATTAATGTGATTTTCATATAAATGCAAATCAAATCAAATAATTTTATTCCAAGAGATAATAGAAATTACATAGGAAACGTCAAATCTACATGCACAATTATATCAAAATAGACATGTAATATCACATAACCTTCACATATTACGCATTAAGAATTATCATAGAATTCTTGAATTGAATATGGACACATTCTTAATAGAAAAAGTTTTATTTGTTTTTTGAATTCCAGCAATATATTGATATTTTTGAGATTTTGTGGGAGTCTGTTGAAAGAGCTTTTTACCAATTACATCAGGAGACCTCCCAGACATCTCCAGTCGACGGTATGGTACAGAGAAATTTGATTTGGATTTTGTATAGTATGAGTGAAAATCACTGTTACGTATAAATTTACTTTTGTTTCTAAAAACTAATATGAGTAAATACATAATATAGAGACCATAAGCTGTCAATAACTTTAATTCATTAAAAAACTTCGACAGGAGGAATTTTGAGGAGCACTCCTAATACACCTTATAATTCTTTTTTGTGACAAAAAACTCTTTTCAAATACGGAGAACCACCCCAAACAGTTATTCCATAAACAATTTTGGACTGTATCTCACTACAGTAAAATAGACGAAGTTGCTGTGTTTTAAGGGTGTTTTTAAAATTTCTTATCTGGTGACATTTAGAATAATTTAATAATCTGCATAAATTGAAACAATCACTCCTCAACGACAAATCAGAATCAAAGTTACTCCAAGGAACTTTACATAATCCATGCTCTGAATATTTGAGTCGTTAATGAATATATCAAAATGAAGTAAATTAGCTTTTTGTCGATTGTGAAATAAGGCGGAATTTGTTTTATTTGTATTAAATAGTAGTGAGTGATCACTGGACCAGGCAGAAAGTGCGTTCTAAATCATATCCTGCACAGTATTTGGATTTTTGTCACTAAATAATAGTGTGGAGTCCTCAGCATAAAGGGAAGTGAATATTTCAGGTAAAATAAAGGGAAGTTCATTTATATATAATAAAAACAGTACTAGCCCCGATATTGATCCCTGTGGCACTCCATTTCCATTAACTTCCGAACTAGATATAGCTGTATTTCCTTTATTTTTGATTTTCACGCGTTGTAATCTGTTGTTTAAATATGAGGTAAACCAGTCATGTGCTATACCCCTCACACCGTATTTATATAGATTATCTCTCAAAATTCCGTGCTGAACGCAATTGAATGCCTTGTTGTTGTTGTTGTTGTTGTTGATGGGCGGCGCGGTTACCCGCAGCACTCAGGTCTTTCGACCCATTGTGCCTACCGCTAGTTGGGAGCTATTGGAAGAGACCCGTGCTGTGCACATAGGCCAACACCCGTTGTAGGGGAAGCTCCCTAATGTTCTGAGGCAGAAGAAATGCTGCACCCAGGTGTTTGTGTCTCTTGACCATGAGGCAGGCATAGCGACATAGGATGTGAATAGAGTCCTCGTCATCGTGTCCGCAAAACCTGCACCTTCTAGTGTCACTAAGACCGATAGTGTTAAGGCGCTTGTTAAGATGTCCGTGACCTGTCAACAGTCCTGTGACAATCCTTATGCTGTTACGACTTAGCGCAAGTATTGATCGAGTTGCGTTCGACCAAGGCCCTTCAATTAAGAGCCTGGCTTGTCGCAGCCCAGACCCGTTTGACCATTCTTCCTTTGATCTTACCTTGATCCAGTTTCCAATGGACCTTGCTACATAACTAGGCGGAAGCCCCAGCACTGGTTCGGGCCCTATAAACTGTATACTTGAGCCTCTCTTAGCCAGTGCATCGGCCTCCTCATTTCCTGTTATATTATGATGACCCGGTACCCAGGTCAATTTTACCTGGTTGTTCTATCCCAATTGGGTCAGACCATTAACACACTCTAGGACCGCCCTGGAGGTGATCCTGTAGGAGATCAAGGCACGTAAAGCCGCCTGACTGTCGGTGAATATCTGGATATGCTGATTAGAATATATCCTTTTGAGATTTTCCTGAACACATGCAGAGATAGCAAACACTTCCGCCTGAAAGACCGTGGCATACTTTCCCAAGGAGAAGGATAGTCTCGCCCTCGGGCGCACGCCCCGGACTCCCGCCCCTGAGCCCTGGTGTGTCTTGGACCCATCCGTATACCAGACGAGCCCATTCGAGACCTGAGCATCAGGATTTCCGAGCCAAGCGTCTTTGTCCGGTATCTCTACTATGTAAGGTTTGAGAAACACATAAGTGGGAGATATTATGTCACTGGGTGCGTCCAGTAGACTGTCTCCTTTCACAAGTTCCCCAAGAATACTTGTGTCCACCATCGTGGCTTTTACCTAGCCACCGCCCCCACTGCTTGACCCTATAAGAGGCCCTCCTTGCCTCCCCCTCAACCACTATATGCAGTTTAGGGAGAGACAGGAGAGCCTCCAGAGCCTCTGTGGGAGCCGTGCGCATCGCTCCTGTCGTGCTTACACACGCCAGGCGTTGTAGTTGATTTAGCCGTTGCTTAATGGTAACCCGCCGGACGGCTGGCCACCATACAATCGACGCGTATAGAAAGGAGGGTCTAATAACCGAGGTATAGAACCATAAGGTGGCTCTCGGATTAAGCCCCCACATTTTTCCAAAGAGCCTCTTACATGTCCAGAAGGACGCGGTGGCTCTCTGTATTTGTCTGTCTATGTGGGGTACCCATGACAACTTTTCGTCTAGGATAACTCCCAGAAATTTGACCATCTTTGAACGCTGAATGGTCTTATTGAAAATGGTTGGTGCTTTAAAACCATCAAACTTCCTTTTCTTAGTGAAGAGGACTAGATCGACCATAGAGGGGTTAACTCTCAGCCCTTGTCCTATACACCATTCTTCTATGATTCTTAGGGCCCTTTGAGTGAGCTCACTAACTGTAGTTGCAGATTTCCCTGCGATTAAGACCGTAAGGTCGTCTGCGTATGCTTGAGTCATAATCCCTTCCTCATTAAGCCTGCGAAGAAGACCGTCGAGCACAAGGCTCCATAGCAAGGGGGAAAGCACCCCCCTCGGCCCACAGTCGCTCTAACTGTGACTTCATTGAGAGAGGTAGAAATTGAGCGGTTTGAAAGCATGGAATAAATCCACCTAGCTATGATAGGTGGGAATCCGTGGTCCTCAGCCGCTGTTAGAATTGAATTGTAAGAGGTATTATCAAATGCCCCAGCTATGTCCATGAAGGTCCCGATAGCGAGCTCCTTCTGGCTAATCGTTTTCTCTATTTTGTAGACCACGGAGTGCAATGCTGTTTCCGTAGATCTACCCGTTTGGTAGGCGTGCTGTGAGCTATGTAGTGGTATAGTCACTAGCGGGCCCTCTTTTAGAAATCTCTCTATAAGCCTTTCTTGTAGTTTCAGTAGAAACGATGTTAGGCAGATCGGTCTAAAGGCGTTCGCTTCATCATAAGAAGCTCTACCTGCTTTAGGAATGAAAACCACTCTCGCTGCTCTCCAGGGTTTTGGAATCCTAAATTATCCTAGAGCTAATGTTGCTATGTATAGATCACGCAGATGCTGGATGATGTATTCTGACCCTTGTTGAAAAAGAGCCGGAAATATTCCATCCATACCCGCACTCTTATATGGGGCAAAAGTATTTATGGCCCATTTAATTCGCTCCACAGTGGCAACATTCGAGGCCATCCTCCAATCCATAGCTGCAACCTCTATGTGGGGAGTCCTCTGGTGTTAAATAGAGCTGGAACTATTGGCAGAACCAGGAAAGTGGAAATCCACGAGGTGCTCCAACGCCTCCTTGGTGGTGCACGTATATGTACCATTAGGAAGCCTAAGAACATCGATCCTGGATTCGTGGTTATATTTCATGATTTTATATATCCTAGATGTGGCAGGGGCGTCTTCAATGCTTTCGCAGAATTCTTTCCATGCCTGTCTCTTACTTCTCTGAGTACAGCTCTTAAATCGACGTTGAGCCCTTCTATATTGGTCCCAATCAAGGTTCGATTTTGTGTTCATGGCCCTGTTAAAGAGCTTGCGTGCTTCTTTCCTTGTTTCTTGGAGCTCAGAGTTCCACCATGGGACTGTATGTTTACTCCTAGTAACTTTTAGCGGGCAACTCTGTTCATACGCTCGGACCATGGCCCGGCTGAGAATATCATTGCTTTCCTCTATCTGGTAGGTTGTGCGAGGCCCAGAATGAGGTCCCACAGTAGCCGATAGACTATCTTTATAGATACCCCAATCTGTGGGTTTTGGGTTTCTATACTCTTGTGTCGTAGGGGTTGTGTCTATCTCTAGACTAAAGCGAATGTGGCGATGGTCGGACATGGACACCTCCGACGAGACATGCCAGTTTTTGAACCAGTGTGATGCCCAAGATGAGCTGACAGTGATGTCTATAACCTCTTGCCTAGCTCTTGTTACAAAGGTAGGTTTGGAGCCTCTATTAAGCGTGTCCAACTCATTGGAGTTGATGTACTCAAAAATTGCCGTGCCTCTAATATTGGTGTCCCTGCTCCCCCAACATGTGTGGTGAGCATTTGCGTCACACCCAATAATCAGCGGTAGACCTTGGTTCTTGCACCATGTGACGAGATCCATGAACTGTCTAGATGGTGGATTTTGTGCTTCATAGGGTAAGTATGCTGGGCCAAAAATGAAGCTCCTACCTCCTATGGTCACTTTGATGACTACCATGTCCCTGTAACAGAAATTGGTTAGTTGAATGGCATTAACATGTTTAGCAGTATATAAACAGGCTCTTGGGATTTCCGCGTCGGAGCTCACAAATATGCGTCTCCATTTACGACTAAGACCCTTAATAGAGCCTTTGGTCACCCAAGGTTCCTGTATCATTACAATATCTGTATGCCCCACCGCGACCTGCTGACTTATAATGGAAGTCGCAGCGATGCAGTGTTGCAAGTTACTCTGCGTAAAACGTAGTAGTTTGTGGTCACAATTTAACTGTGTACCCATTTTGTTTCCGGGTAAGGGTTACTCCGAAGCCCCAGATTCCGTCCGGACCTCCGCGGAAGCAGAAGCCTCAGGCGGCTCAGCGGCCTCAGAGTTACCCCTTTGGAACTTAGGGTCCCAAAAAGAGACCCTCGCCATACCAGCATGGCCCACAAAGTTGATCCTCCGCATGGACATGGCTGACGCCTCATCCACCCCGAGAATCAACCTAGAGCCCTTGCCAGGTATCTCGATCGTCTGTCTTATCTTCCAGAGCCCCGTTTGGAGCTCTGGAGTAGACCGCTCGATGCGCCGAGGAATGTTGCCCTCGTCCACAGGCGCGCCCGCCACGAAGGCAACAATCTTCCTTAGCTTAGGGAGGGCCGCTCCCTCCAAAATTTGATGGTAGTCCCCTGGAAAGGAGACAGCCTTCTCACTTCAGAGGTGAGCCACTCCCTAGATGCATCGTCGTGGCAGGTGACCATTATGATCCCCTGCTCCTTCAACCTAAATTCGTCGAAGCGTGACAGAGAGCCCTCTAATGGGAGAGCATTTTTGTTCGGAAGTAGGTGTAACCAAATAAAACAAACATATTTTTGTTCATGTTAGGTATTTGGTATCAGAAATGACTACGACATTTTTTATTTGGACTGATTTTTTTATTATTTCTATCGATTATCACTTTTTTATAAAGATAATTTAATATTTTTTAACACTTTCATTTATCGATACACTCTTTCACGTACCAATATATAAAAAAATGTTTAACATTCCGCCAATTAACCTTTTATTTACTTAAAATTTCATCAAACTATAAACTTTATATAGAATTTTCTTATACAAGCTTTCATACCTCAATTGCGTCTGTAAATACATAACAATGTAAGTAAACGTGGTTCAAAATTTTTAACGCTAATTTCACCATTGTTCCGTTGAGCTATTGGAAAAATTTTTTGCATGGCATTGTACAAGGTGGCCCGTTTAATATGGGCCTATACCTTATCTCAGAAACTACAAGTTCTACAGAAAAAAAAATTATATAAAATTGTTTTTTTCAAAATTTTCTTCAATTTTTTTATATCTTCAAACTTATAACCTGTTTATATACAGGACAATGAACTAAAGTTCCTTTTTTTTAAATAGCACACCCTATATATTATTTCATTTTCATAAAGCCCTTCTAAAGACGAGTTCAATGATATATGATATGATGGGTCTGACGCCCGCCGTTTCGGAGTTATTGAGTATTATCTTCAGGAAATAGCCCATATTAAAATCGTGGTCGGCCCCTTTCAACACAAGGTCGGCCAGGGTTGACTTATTTTTGCAGAAAAGGTGCTTCTTCTTCTTCCTTCGTCCTGAGCCTTCTTATAGGCACTTTGTTTGGGCCCCCTTCCCGTGAATGTTTGGCCAAATGATTATCCCTCTCTCTATTCCTGTTTCCTACGCCCCCGTCTGCAACATTCCCTGTCCTCCTATTGTTCCAGGTGGTGCCGAACCGATCCTCAATCCTTTTGTCGATAACTCGAACCAGGTTTGGTAAGGTATCGGTCAATCCATGATTAATTAACCTTAGAATATCTTCCCTGCCAGCGGGGAATTTCTCGCGCAGCGAATTTAAGAAAATAGGTATTTCGCTGGCGTCGAATGCGGCTAATTGATTCAGCTTCATCTCGCGCGCAGTCACCTTCCTGTGTGGCGCATTTTTGAGGGGAAGCCCCTGTACTGGGCTTCAATTGTAGTTGTCGCATCCCTACTCACTTCGCTGAGAGGTTCACCTTGATGGCCAGGTTTGGAGAGTTTGCTTTGCGGGGAGATATCGATGCGAGGGCTCTGGGTCACCGCTACGTCTCCAGGAGAAGAAGGCAGAGAGTGGCCTTTCGATCTTCTCTTACGCTTCATGATATTCCTCCTCTCGGTTTACAAGAGGCACTTCGGCCCAAGACGGGCCCGCAATTTGAGATGAATGCGGGCCTGGGCTGCAGGAAATTCCAGATTCCCTTGCAGATACCGCATCACATGCCACTATTACAGCATAAGTCCGGGGCTGCTTAGCTTGCGGTAATTCCTGTGTGGGGCGCATATCTGCTTCTGCACTTGGTTATGGTTACCTGAGGCGCTGGGTGTAAGAGGGGAACCGGTTAGCGATGACGGTGTGTCGCAAACATCCTCCGGAGAAGGTTCCGCCCTAGATGTTTCGAGGGCCTGTTCCGTGGTGACACTGCTCCGTCCAGCCTCCAATCCTGTGGCTCTCTGGGAAGACTTCTCCTGCTCTAGGCCAAAGAGCGAGGATTGTCCTTTATTCAGGACCATTTTCTTCCTCGCCATTTGGAGATATTCTGCATAAATAGGCTTTGCCCTACGGTGCCCCATCTGATCCCTCGTGAGACCCGTGGCTCTAACCATGCTCTCCATAAATGGAGCCCCTTTTTTACACCTTGCCTCTATCTCCGCCATGAGCTCCATTTGCCTGGACTCAGGCATTTTAAGCTGCGCCTCCATTTTTCTACTATAAACTATTGAATGGGCGCTTCTCTAGTGCAAACTCATCCCTGTATACGTCCCTAAGGACTTCCCGCAATGCGAGCATTGCGTTCGGTCCCTTGTTCCACAAACTTTGTTGTGTCTGACCAACCCCATCTCGATTGAAAAGTCTTCCTGCAGTTGGGGCACACGTATGTGCTGGGAAGTTCCGATGAAGACCCCTGCGTTGCAAAAAATGACTCCCTCGCTCTTTGCGAGGAAGCATCAGGAGTTAAAGATTCTCACCTCTCGCTCATAACACGCTGATAATAATACCAACGGCAGATGTCTCAAGCTGGGCTTTGATTGTACTCTGCCCGCACAGCGCGCAGAAAGCCCCTGCGAGGCCAAATCACAATAAATGTAGACGTCACGTTAGAAGGTTGTCTAGCATCTTTCGTGATTCTGACAAGGACTCTGCGGAATCATATTCACAGAAAACCTTATAGGTGGTCCAAAGGATGTTCCAGGACTACGGTACATTTGGGAAGAAAGAGAGGAATAAGAAATGCAAGTTAAACGTACCAAATAATTATTTAGGTGAAAGATTAATTAAAAGGTAAGGAATTGAAAAGTAAATCTAATATATAAAAATAAATGTTTGTTTGTTTGTTCGTATTTTGATTCGCAGATTGATTAGCATTTATTTTCAACACATGAATGTGACCCTCCTGGTCCCATCCTTCTGCCGCACCGCCGACCGATTGTGCAGTATGTTATCAGACAAATAAGCGGTTTTTGTTCCCGCTGCTTTTGGCGTTTTGCGGTTTCCCGCCTATATGTCATTACACTTAGGCTGATAATTATATTTTCTGATAGGTAGCTGATGGTTGCATCTACCGTTATTTACATCTATAGATGTACTTTCAGGCCAACATTTTCTATTGGTCTGTTCATCGACACAGCTATCACTGATGTTACCACCGACACTGCTATCGCTGATGTTACCATCATTATTGCTATCATCTTTCTGAGGGTGGTAAATATATTTGATGATAGGTAGATCGATGTGGTTGCCATCGTTAAGGACCTGATTTCCTGCTTCAATGACCTTTGTTTCGTCTGGTATTGGTAGAATTTTTTCACATGTTTTGTTTGTGGATGTTTTCTATGTGACATTTCAAGGCATCCTCTCTTGTAAATGCCTTGTCACACAGCTCGCAGGTGAACTTTTTGCATCTGTGGGCATTCATGTGGCGTCTTAAACCGCTTGACCAAGAGAATACTTTGTTACAAATATTACACGTAAACATGTTTACTCTTCGCCGATACGATATCAAATGAATCTTATACCGATGAGACCCACACCGTACCGAACCCACACAAATATATCACCCGTACCCACAAATATGTCACGCGTACCCACAAATATGTCATGCGCACCCACAAAATATGTCAGACATACCCAGAAAGACGCCGCGAGTACCCACAAATGTCATGCGTGCCCACAAAATATATCGGACATACCTACAAAAATGTCACATGTACCCACAAAATATGTCAAGCGTACCCATAAATATGTCACATGTATCCACACGCTCTGTGGATATTGGATGACAATGGCGATTTAATCAACTTTCACGGTGAAAGATTATTGTTAAGCTAGAATTAAAGAAATTATCATAATACGGGTGTTAGACTAAAATAAATCCGCTGTTTGTCCTCGATCGCAGATGCGGCACGCACCTGCATAGACCCGAGGTCACCCACTCAAGATCGTTCAGGACCATCCACTAAAGTATATTATGCAATCCTAACTGAGTATCTTTTATTTATTCTTTTATTTTTTCCTTAATTATTATATCAAATAATACCAGTGTATATAATTTAATATCATATATTCCTTAAAATAATTTTATATTTAAAATAACACAGTAGAGGATGTTAAATATTATGTTACAGGTCGAATTTTAGTGGACCTGTAACACATTATTTTCATACCAACTCCATCGAGTCACAGCAAATGTGAGATTTGTTTCTGTTGCGCTACACATATACCCAAGATTTAGTTTTTGTATCTTTTTTTTTGTTGGGGTTGGCTCTTAAATGAAGTTAGTTAGTCAGTAATTCTTTTAGGCTAGGATTTATCATTATACAGTAAGGGTGGCTTAATTGACACAGGTTACACAAGGGCTCCGGGACTAGAATCTGCTTATAGTTCACCTTTTGTTATAAGACTGAGGAAAAGGTTGAAACTGGCTCACTTTCTTGCGAGGTATGTCCTAGGTATTATCCAGTACACAGTTTTGAGGTACGAGTTGTTTATAGTTATGGAGTCTTATAAGTTGGAGAAGTTAGGTAGAATTTTTGTCTTGACAACCACCTTCCCGTCGAGGATAAATGTAGGTTTTAACCTGAAGACTAATTAGTGATTCGACAAAGTTTTATCTACCTCAGTAATCTGATACCTGAAATAGAGGGTAGCGAAGGGCATTAGTAAACAACCTTGTATCTCAAGCTTAGTAAATCATTTCCGAGTTTAATACCCACCCAACACACTTCCCTAGGGCATATTTTGGAATTATAGTATCATTTTGTTACTATTTCACCTTTTTCAATAAGTATTTTTCCCAATTCATTCGGTAAGCAACACGTTATATATGGAACTGACAGGTAGGGTTGCCAACCATAGATATTAACTCACGGAACTGACTTCGAATTAACAAGTCTGCATTCGATGGTCGACAATATTATAAAATTTTAAACTAACTAATAACATCACTGGTGTCTTATATTCGTTCATAACCATCCGGAAAGAAAGCCTGGGAACGTTAAACCCTTAGCGGGGTAGTCTTTTTTCATTGTCAATCATAGAACCGTCCATGGTCTACCTGCCATAGCATGGCATAGAATATGTTCCATGGAATAAGTTCTGGGTACATTGTAGACACTCCTTTTGTAGTTCTGTGTTCTGTTGTTCCTTTTCGAATTTTGATCTACCGAAGCCGCCATGCTGTCTAGAAACTTGGTGAATATTCACGTTAAATTGGACCCATCATTTATGGATTTGTAAGATAAACCCAAAGAAATGGATGTTCTGTTTGGGTAAGGTGTGGTCCACAGTATATTTTTTGGCAAGACGAATTTTAAATAGAGATAAGTTGGCAGCGTGGCCGGTATATTGTTGTTTGGGAAAACCCTCTGTTGATTCCCAGGAAGTAAGCATTCCCTTTTGTAACTTTATGTGTTCTAAATAAGTTATCTTTGCAGGGTTTTATTTTATGGCCTAGTTTTGGGTCAATGGGCGATTTTACTGATTGTTGATTTGGACTTGGCCCGAGTTTAGTTAGTTATGGATAGCATCTGGTGGACTTGAATCCAGTCCCTCCTTGTCTCGGTATCTCTGTGTGGAGATTTGAATACCTAAGCCTAAGGAAATTGTACCCTGAGTTATCTCTGGTTGAAGAATTTTTGGTGTCCGCTTGTTTTTTTTCATTAGTCGACTGTCCCTGCCGCTCATCCATTTGGTAGCAAGCCTATCTGGCCTGCCCCTTGATCTGATTTATGGTGACGACCGCATACCCTGGATATTGAATAGGATTTCGACAGGACTGGTGAAGAACTCGGTGGGTTACCTGGGTGGACTCTCGAGAAGTTGGAGGATTGAAGGATTCCATTAGTCTCGAGGTCCACCAGCGAGTAGGTTGACGTCCATCTAGTGGCTAGGGAAGGTCTTCATCAGCTCCTTCCGCAGATCAGATAAGCTACACCTATTTACATTTTTTTTTGTACATGTACCATCCATTTTTCTTGTAACCTTGGCACCACCAGTAGATTCTTAATTGGGGAATATTTTACTATCATACAGAGTATACCTATGTAGATTTTAAGTCCATTTTTAATAGTACTTACCGTTGAGTTAATTGTTCGTCTACCGAGTACAGTACAGCATAGTTGGGGAATATTTTACTATCACACAGAGTACGCATTTGTAGAGTCTAAGTCCATTTTTAATAGTACTTGCCGGGGAGATAATTGTTCACATACCGAGTATAGTAAGGCATAGTTGGGGGTATAACGATAGTTATAGTCTAGCCAAATAGCTAACGAGGTCCAGGTCCAGTTTATTGTATTGTTAATTGTTAGTCTGCCGGCTAAGTGTTACTTTGTTATTTATTTATACTGAATAGATGTTAGCATATTAGTTACAGCATAGTGATGTCTATATTTAGTGATTAAGGTTTTATAGGGATATATTTATCGATTAGTTTCAGTGGACACTTGCGGTAGCCCACTCTTAAGAAGGTCACCCTCATTTTTTTTTCTTCCAGGGTCCTTATTGTAAAGCCTACGTGACGTCACGCTTGGTTCTAGGTACAGCGTATTTAGCTGATGTAAGTTAAGGCGAGTGCAGGTTACCGATACTGTGTTTTTATATTAGTCCACTGAATTGTGTTAGTAGTTTTAGAGTATACATATCATTCCGCTTATTACCACTCTATTGATTCGTTACCACTTAGTTGGCCTAAGTTGAATTCACTAACACTGTAGTACGAGAATAAATTTTTTTTGGATTGATACTTTTGTATTTGGTATAATTCCCGATATTGTAATTGTATTATTATATTAAGAGTGAACCCTCAGTTCGCTTCTTAAAGTCATTTGAGAATTTAACTAAAATTAAATTGAAATTTACTAACATACTGGGGTTTACTTTCTACCCTATTCTTTTCTTTAGTTCGCTAGTGGGTTCCTGTAAGAGCTAGGCAGTTTTCGGGCTTTGACTGGTAATTTTACGAAACTCGTGGCGCCCTCTCTATTTTGTTTCTGGCTAGCATAAAAGCCGATATAGATTTGTACCCCGCCCATAAAACCGACTGAGCATCCCGAAATTTTTATGGTTGCGCACTTGTGACAACCCACTAGAGTACTAGAGAGTATTTCTTTTTTTTTATATAGGAAAGTGCGTAGCAATTATTTAGTCATCTATAGTCTCCTCGTCACCACCATTGTCGTCATCATCGTCACTTTGCTTTAGTTGATATTTCTCAATAACTTCCTTTGGTAAATATTTCTCGATTTTATGTAGAAAATGCTTCAAATTTATGCTCACCATTTCTTCACAAAATGCCTCTAAGCTTGAAATACTCCAGCAATATTTTCTAGAAATATTTACACCTGCGTCGTATCTATCAGAAGCCTCCATAAGAGGTCGACTTTAATCACCATCTAAACAATAATTTAGATCGTAGTTTGAAGCGTGCATGGAATCCGCACTTAAATCATATAATTCAGAATAGTCTTTCAATAGCTGAATCGATGTTTTCTGCTTTTGGTCACCATTGAGCCGAATAATGCATCCACATATTTGTTGCTTATCTGGAAATTGAATATTCATATAGTGCATAAATATAAAACATTTTAATTAGCTACTTACATATGTGAGGTGGGTATAGCTTAATTTTGGAAACTATCATAAAATAGATATATTATTATGTCAGCAAAATGAGCAGATGTGTAATCCAAATAATGTTTTACGATTTTAAGATTGTTTCACTATATTCTATTTATTAACTACTTAATGCTACCAACAAAAAAATGAATACTATAATATACCTATGTATGACAAACAATCACTCAATATGATTAAATTTTATTAAGGACCTAGATTGTGTTCCGCCAAAGATTGGTTGACTCTGACCCAGATAGGTTAGGGTATATTTTCCCTTTGACGAATTTATTGCATCAATAATATCTGAAGGTACGAGTTCTACCGCCCGTTTCGGTAAAAACGATTTAAATGTATTAATTGCACTGTCATCAAACAAAATCACAATAATCGATTTTCCAAACCGTGTACAAACTTCAAGTAATTCTTTTATTATATATGGTTTATCTACAGTCAATTATTTAATTGTTTTTTGCTCTATAAATAGAGTATCTTTACTGATTAGCTCATAAACCTCTGATAAACTAATATTGGATGCTGTCATTTTAAAAAGTTGTAGAATATAGCGAAAAATTTCAATAAATATAATATAAATAATCCTCACTTAAAACAATTGAGGCTGTACCTGCATAGTGTGGTGTACTATGCAGGTGTGGTGCGCACCTGCATGGATCCAAGATTGGAGATCTGCTTCATGGCCAGGTGCCACCCAAGGCGCCTCAAGGCGACAAGGTCATCCCAATGTCAAGCTCATCTCAATGTCGAGGTCATCTTAATCTCAAGAACATCTCAATGTCAAGGTTATTTCAACGACAAGGTCATCCCAATGTCAATGTCATCTCTATGTCAGGATGCACAGTCGGTATTACTTCAAGGACATCCCAATATCGAGGACATCTCAATCTCAGTCACCCCCACCCGCACCTCAAGGTCAGAGGTATCACAGTCTATTTAGTTCAAGGGCATCCCAATGTCAAAATCACCCACCCCGCGTCTCAAGGATACCCCACCCCGTGTCTCAAGGTCGGAGGATGCAGAAATATCAAGTCATATCAATGTCAAGGTCACCCCCACCCCGATCCTAGGTCGCCCCCATCCCGCGCCACAAGGTCGTTCCAATGTCAAGGTCATCCCAAGGTCAAGGGCGTCAAATGCCGGGGTCATCACAAGGTCAAGGTCATCTCAATGTTCTCAAATAAATGGCAACATACCGTTTTAATCGCTCATGTATCGTGGACACACAAAATCGATATTAATGCACACGTGGGCGCATGCCATTTAATGGTCTCAGAGCCTTCCTGAGTAGACAGCTGCGGTGTGTATATGCATAGACTCGAGGTCACCCACTCGGTCGTTCAAGACCACCCGCGATGCCCCAACCACCCGCGATGCCCCGGGGCTGCCCAGGACCACTTGCAGTGCCCCAGGCCCTTCATATGCCGCATATTGTTCAATAAGATCCTCACTCAAATAAACGGCAACATGACGTTTTAATTATTCATGTCTCGAGGACACACAATCTATCTCTTAAGGTCATACAAGGGCCAAAAAGACCACTTGCATAGCCGAGGGCCCAGGTCCACCCGGAACCACCCAAGGTGGCCAAGGTCCCACAACCATACAAGGTGGCCCAACCTATCTCAAGATCAAGGTCATCCCACCCGGCGTCTCAAGGTCACCACCACCCCGCGTCTCAAGGTCTCCCCCCACCCTTAGAGGCCATAGAATCAGTATGGGACTTTGGGAAGACGCACAATCGGTATTACTTCTCTACTACAAAGTGAATCTAGTGAATTTAAAATGAAACCATTAGAGACTACAGTTAATATTAGTAAATTTAATACTTTTGATATGATACTGGTTTAAATAATGATTTTAATACTGCTTTTTACATTACATAAATTTTATAGATGCTTTATGCTCGTCACCTTTTCTGGTTTTCTAAATCTAAACCAACCACTACTATTAATGAAAATCAAGATGATAAAAACGATGTTTTGCCTTAATTTTCAAACTTTGAGGGGCGCATTATATTCCTCGAAAACGTGTAGTCAGTTGAGATAAGAAAAACTATAATAAGGCGTACTGACTCACATTACGTGTTCAGTTTTTCGGATGTTTCACTCTTATTACTTGTAAACAAATACATAAATAAATTCTTTCGTAATGTAAAAGAAAAAAATCAGTTTGAAATAAAGAAGCTGAAATTAAACAAAATCAATTTTTATTTAATGAATTGCTCAAAATGGCCCTCATTAACTTGCAAACATAAATCCTATCATTAAATGCTCTTTGTTTTTGATGCGCCGATTAAAGTATAGGATTAAACTAGGAATAGTTTAAAATAAAAATGCTGAAGATAAAGAAACAAGTTTTTTTTTATTTAATGTTAATTTAATGCTATTTGTCTGAACCCAAATCTCCTCTACATTTGTTTTTTGGGCGAATGTACATTTATGCTAAATGGTGAAGTAAACAGACACAATTGTCGGTATTGAAGTGATACTAATCCTCATTTAATCAAAGAATGTCATACACAGGCTCCTCAAAAATTGAATGTTTGGGAATTTTTTATTCAGGGCACTCTTAATGGAAACAATAATTTACAATTGTTGGAAGACGCAATTGATCCGATAATAACAGAAATTTTAGAAAATGACGATAATCTAATAGAAAATGAATTGAATGAACTTTTCTACAAGATGGTGCACCCCCTCACTATGCTATTGCTATGCGGCAATTTATGGATGAGCGTTTTCCAGGGCATTGGATAGGTAGACGAGGCCCCGTTGAATGGCCACCCAGATCACCTGATCTAACTCCTTTGGATTTTTTTCCTGTGGGATCCATTTGAAATTGTGAATGTACCCTATGCAACCTGAGACATTAGAAGAATTGCGCGAAAGAATTGTAGAAGAATGCCGATTAATAACACCTGAAGTATTCAGTAATGTCAGAAGAGCATTTAATGATAAAATTTAATATTGTTTGCATGTTAATGGGGGTCATTTTGAGAAATTCATTAAATAAAAATTGATTTTGTTTAATTTCAGCTTCTTTATTTCAAACTGAATTGTGACGCACATAGAGGTGACATTTGGGGGTTGTTTTTTACATTAAAATTTTTCCCCCTCAAAATCTGTTTTAACGTATTTTGGGAATTTTCCGGGAAATCCTTACCTCCCAAGATCAGGGAGGTCAAATTTTGGTTGGATGACCCTGTATATTTTTTCTCTAATGGCACATTTCGAGAGATCTAATTCTATTTTAGAATATATATAAACATATTGTATATAAATATTCTTACGTAGGATATTACACACAACACAGATCTGTTGTTACACAGATCTGAAATCAACCATTTTCGAGTAAGTTGAGTGTAAAGTACCTACTACATTTCTTTATGCAGAAAAACACATGTAAAGATTTTATTTGTTGTCATCTAGTAGGTACCTGTCATTAGAAATAACAAAGTCGCTTACAAGAGTTATGTTTAAGAGCTACGAAACGGTTTTTGCCGAAAATTGTTTTTTTCCAGAATAACACCCTGTAACTCGTTAGGCGTGCATAAGAGAATTTTTTTTATAAGAATTTTATTATTATTTTGGTGTGGTCTACCCTCTGATAAATTTTTGTAGGGCCACACTGGGACACCCTGTATTCTAAAAATAATTAAAAATTAATTTTTATAATTATTTTTTGAATAACTTAAGAAAATTAACAAATTATTTTGAGAATGTTTTTTTGCTATTTGGGTGCGTAAACCTTGACGAAGTCTGCTTAAATTTTCTGGATACGAATTACCACCTCTTTCAAAAATATCACTGCAAACAAGGATGAATATGTTATTCCAACATGATGGATATCTAGCGCATTTTGAGAAACCTTAAAAATTATTTAAATCTGCAATATCTGGAAATGTGCATAGGGAGGGGCAGTACCTATTTTTCCATGGACAGCTAGGTCACCTAACCTAACTTGCTTAAATTTTTATTTATGGGTAAAGTTAAAAGATCTAATTTATCAAACTCGACTCAACATATCGGGAAGACATGGTAAATCGGAAAACAAATGCTATTTCCAAAATGTCTATGGTTGAAATTGAGACTGTGCAGTGTTTTAAAATGACTTTTAGACTTGTGTATTGTATTGCAAGTAATTGGGGACAATTTCAACATTTAGGGCTACATTAGAATATATTTATATATGTATACAGGGTGGTCCACCGGGAACCAACTCGACCTATTTATGGAAAACTATTCATAGGAAAATTTTTTAAATTTGACAGTATACTAATGTCGGTGGGGGCAACTCGCCTAAAATATTCTCAAGATGGTGGCACTTCCGGTTATACCGGAAGTAGGTGTCAACTTGCTTATTTTAAATGAAACACCCTATATATTACCTCATTTTTAGATTCTACGTAAAATTCTAGGTAGATTTCATGTATCATGTCCTATACCTAAGTCTAAGCGTTTTTACATTATTTAAGTTTTTATGAGAGATATGACGTTTGCAGGCCCGAAAGCAGTTATCCATTTTTCTTAAAAGGAAGCCTTTATTATTTAATTTGGGGTGGGTTCCTTGTTGGAAAGAGCCTATTTTAATAGAATTTTTATAATATTTTAATAACTATGAATACAGGGTGTTCAAAAAAATAGGTTAAAAAGAAAATTGGGAAAACTGCAAAAAATCAATTTTTTCAAATGGGAACCCCCAAATTTTATGGTTTTATCTTATTTAGCATTAAAAATAAGGGTAAGTTTGTGTATAGTTGTCTATCCCGAAAATTCTTAGTTTTCGAAATATTGCCCGTTTAATATTTTTATTTGATAATTTTGCTTCGTATTTTAAGTTCAGTTACTCTTAGTTGGCTGTGACAGCGTTAAAACACAATCAAAATAAATGTTAAACAATGTATTAAGCTGTCATTCGCCATTTGCAAATTATTAATAATCATGCCGGAGCGCTTAAATTATACAAATGAAGATTATTTAAACTTATTTATTATTTATGGAGAATGTGATAAAGTTATATCAAGAACATGTGACACATTTGCCCTTCGATATCCACAAAAACAGAAACCATCACGATTTGCTGTTAAACAAATTATAGAAAATTTCAAGAACTTTGGATCCGTCAAGAAAATAGTGGAAAGAAATAAACCTCTCCTTAATAATGAGAATATTGAAATAGCTATTTTGGGATATTTCGCCGCTAATCCGACAATGTCTCTAAGACAAGCTGCGTTAGAGTCAGGATTATCCAAAACAACAATTCTTAGAATTTTACGCAAACATAAATTTAAACCATATGCATTTTCCATAGTCCAACATCTAAAAGAAACTGATTTTCTAAGACGAGTGGCATTCTGTGAATTTATGATAACTTGGGCGCAAGGAAACTATTTTTTTCTGGACAATATCATTTGGACAGACGAAGCTAAATTTACGAAAAATGGTGCCTTTAATCGTCATAATTCCCATTATTGGAGTGATTCAAATTTAAATGTATTTAGGGAGCAAAATTTTCAAGAATCTTGACAGTTCAATGTTTATTGTGCGATAAGAAATGATAGCGTCGTGGCACTACATTTTTATCAGGAAAATTTGAATGGTAAGTTAGATGATTTTCAATCATTCTAAATATAAAATGTGCTTATTAAATTATAGGTGAAGGCTATTTGAATATTCTCCAAAATTTTGAAACAGACTATTTAGAAAATGTGCCGCTTGCTGTTCAAAGAAATTTGTTTTACCAGCATGATGGTGCACCTCCACATAGTGGCGTAAATCTGTATCTCTCAGATGTTGTACTATGGAAAATGCGTATGGGTGGAATTTATGTTTTCGTAATATTCTATGAACTGTTGATTTGGCTAATCCTGACTCTAACGCAGCTTGTCTTAGAGACATTGTCGGATTAGCGGCGAAATATCCCAAAATAGCTATTTCAATATTCTCATTATTAAGGAGAGGTTTATTTCTTTCCACTATTTTCTTGACGGGTCCAAAGTTCTTGAAATTTTCTATAATTTGTTTAACAGCAAATCGTGATGGTTTCTGTTTTTGTGGATATCGAAGGGCAAATGTGTCACATGTTCTTGATATAACTTTATCACATTCTCCATAAATAATAAATAAGTTTAAATAATCTTCATTTGTATAATTTAAGCGCCCCGGCATGATTATTAATAATTTGCAAATGGCGAATGACAGCTTAATACATTGTTTAGCATTTATGTTGATTGTGTTTTAACGTTGTCACAGCCAACTAAGAGTAACTGAACTTAAAATACGAAGCAAAATTACCAAATAAAAATATTAAACGGGCAATATTTCGAAAACTAAGAATTTTCGGGATAGACAACTATACACAAACTTACCCTTATTTTTAATGCTAAATAAGACAAAACCATAAAATTTGGGGGTTCCCATTTGAAAAAATTGATTTTTTGCAGTTTTCCCAATTTTCTTTTTAACCTATTTTTTTGAACACCCTGTATTCATAGTTATTGAAATATTATAAAAATTCTATTAAAATAGGCTCTATCCAACAAGGAACCCACCCCAAATTAAATAATAAAGGCTTCCTTTTAAAAAAAATGGATAACTGCTTTCGAGCCTGCAAACGTCATTTGTCTCATAAAAACTTAAATAATGTAAAAACGCTTAGACTTAGGTATAGGACATGATACATAAAATCTACCTAGAATTTTACGTAGAATCTAAAAATGAGGTAATATATAGGGTGTTCCATTTAAAATAAGCAAGTTGGCACCTACTTCCGGTATAACCGGAAGTGCCACCATCTTGAGAATATTTTAGGCGAGTTGCCCCCACCGACATTAGTATACTGTCAAATTTTCAAAAATTTCCTCTGAATAGTTTTCCATATATAGATTGAGTTGGTTCCAGGTGGACCACCCTGTATATATTAGCCTCCTAGATGTACTTGTTGAACCTATTACGATGGTCCAGCTACTAATCCTCAGCCTACTACGATTTTTTTCAATAAATTTTTGCGAAAATTTCTTTAGGGATTTTTTATTAAAGATTCATCACTTAAAACCCCTGTGGCCCAAATTTCATCAATTTGTATCGAAGAATAATTTTTTCATAGAGCCTTAAATGTTTCAAGTTTATAGAATTTGTGTTTCGTTTAAAAGATATAGCAGGCATTAGAAACTCTAATAATTATTGTTAATCTAGAATACTGTTCCTATACTTACTTCACAAATTAATAATAACGTTAAAACAATACTTTACAGTAGTCGCCTATATCCCTAAATCCCTAAAGTAATTTAAAAAAAAATGATTGAAAAAAAATCGTAGTAGGCTGAGGATTAGCAGCTAGCAAGTACATCTAGGAAGCTAATATATACAACAAAATTCAGAGGATTCCCGCTTACCAAAAATTTTTTAGAAGGGTGTCCTGGTTCTTAATGGGCCACACGGTATAAAAGAAATATTATTTTTTTGCCATATTATTCAAAATCTCGGTATGAACACACATCTCCTATTTTCAATACTCTTTTGTCTAGATCTCCGGTTCCAAAAGAGATATCGACATGCGACTTTCACAACTTTTTCTTATTCTTATTGTCTTTTCATCCAGGCTAAGATTGACATATTATGCTCCCATCAGAAATTGTGGAAAAAATTGTAAAATATGTTTTCCAAATATCGCCATCTAGCAGTGGCAATATTAAACAAAATAACTATATACAATTTAATTAAGCGTTGGACGCTGTTTCCAACGAGTCAAAGTTTGTTAAATTTGGTTAATGCAAACCGAAGTTATAAACATTTTTTTAGAAAGGCATTCCACCCTCTACTCTTTCCTTATTTGGAGAGATAGAGCCAAAAGTACCAAATCAAAAAAATATAAAATTTACAAAAGATTACAAGAAAAGTATTTCTGGTCTACCTCAACTACGGAAAATTTCTAAAAAAAGGTTTTCAATAAAGGTAGAGATAGGAACTTGAAAATAATTTCCAGCAATTTTTCTGGTCCACTTTTGCAGTAAAATGTTTTTCCCTGATGCTCTACGATGTATCATCATTCCTGAAATATGGCCGACGTCCTTTCTTATTTAGACACACAGTAGACTGAGTTACGTACATTAATTTTAGATACATGTAGTTTTAATTACATATGCATATGTATTTTATGTTTAAAGTTTAAGTTCCAAATACCTATTGTTTAATTTATTTGTTTCCTTTCTATTTAGGATCCGGCATTGGAATTACGCAATCTGCCAATGCTTTGGCGCTAAATACTTATTTTAAAGAGAAAAGAAGAATTGCAACTGGGTTTTCGTGGACTACAACTGCTTTAGGACCCATAGTATGGCCTTATATTATAGTTGTATTGAACGAGTTGTATGGAATGGAAGGAACGTTACTGTTATTTTCTGGGTTTGCTTTACATTCGTTTGTGTGTTCCCTGCTACTCCAACCTGTCGAATGGCATACCAATTTTAGGGTAAGAGGTAACTAATTAACATTTTAATATACATATTGATACATTTCTTCCTTTTAGAATTCTAGAATTCTAATATTTTTCAATAGAATTCCTTATACTTACCAAGGTAATGACCAATGTTGAAAAAGACCTAATTTGCAATCTCTATTTGACAGCGCTCGGGTAAATCTATTCAATTATTCTCCCAAAAATCATCACATTATACAGCGCGGTAGCATTTTGAAAACTATAAATTTCTTCGAATATTTTATATAAGTTTTAAATTTTAAAAATATTTGTATTTATGATAAACCTGTGGTTTGTGGATAAACCCATTCCCAAGGTTGTATTCTTTACATTAATTAAGACCTGAAATAAAAATAAAATTATTTTTATTTATTAATTCAGCACCGAACCTTATAGATCTATTTCGATTAGATAATAAATTCAAAATAAAAGGAAGGAAAAACTTAAGGTCCATTTTACAGGTACAAATTTTTGTTGGCCATAGTGTATTTCGTTGTATTATTAAACGCTACCAAAACTGGTAAGTACTGCCTGCATCCGCAGTATAGTACATAATTTTATTAGTATAATATATCAGGGGCGGCTTATGATGAAATAAAGCACGTATTCAAATGTTGATTTTTACCTATTTTCTAAAAAGCTCCAAAAAATTTCAGAGTTCTCAGAATGTTAAATGAGTTTATGAGTGAAAATGAGTTTCCTTTTATTACTTACATTTTATCCTTAATCAAATGTAAATAATAAAAAAAATCCCAACGGCTGTGAAAGAATTGGGAGCTTATATACGAAGTTTGTCATGCATAAGTTTTATCTTTAAAGAATTTTTTTGGTAATATATAAAAAAAGTGTTGTAGTTGGCAGCACTGTATAGTATATGCGCTGTGCCCAAAGATCACGGACCACAACGTGTATATCGTGGAGCACAACAACAGTGTGTGTCATGTGTAGCTCGGTAATTAAACTATGATGTGTAGAACCATTATGTAGGTGTATGTCAAGAATTGTTAACGTAAACAGTTAACAATCCTTGGGTGTATGTAACGTATTAAGATATAAAGTAGGTATATTTATATACAAACTCCAAGATACTATATGGCGCAGTCGAAAAGGTGGTAATGATACAAATACAATTAGGATCTACGTATGAAGAATTAGAATTGTGTAATGCCTAATGCTATCAATCAAGTGAGGTTAGAAGCAATAAGTTTTGCAGGGAAAATGTTTCCTCAAGTCTTGATCTCAAGTTTTAAAACTAAAGTAGAAGTGCAGAATGCGGAAAATTTTGCTAGGAAACCAGCACCATTAGATTTAAATCGTACCATTAGTGAGAATTGGCGTCTGTAAATTTAAACAAAGTTATAACATGTTTATGAAGGCTTCAGAAAAAGAAACAATATCAAGTAAAAGCCAGCATATTCTTAAGTTTAGCTAGTGAGCTGTTGAATTATTCAATACATTTGGGCTGTCTGAAGAAGATTCTAGCAATGAAGAAGCTATAGTAAAAGCGTTTGATGAATATTGTAATAAAAAAAAATTGTCTATGAGAGGTTTAAATTTTTTAAGAGGAATCAACTAGAAGGTGAAAGTTTTGAACAATTTGTAACCGAAATCAGGAAACTTTCACAGTAATGTGAATTCAAAACGCTACTTGATGAGATGATAAGAGACCGGATTGTTCTAGGAATTAATGATGGAAATTTACAGGAAAGGATGTTACGTATGCATGATTTGGATCTCAAGAAAGCAATATATCGTTGTAGAGTTGCAGAGGTCTCAAAAAAGCAAGCGAAAAGTTTACAAGAAAAAACGGTGGATGCTGTACATACAAAGGAAATTGGTTAACAATAAAAATAAAATGAAAAATGTAAGTGTGGACACAGAGAAGTACAAGAAAAAGGAAGAAGCCGGAGAGAAGCAAACATTCAAATGCCGAAGGTGTGGTAAAGTCCATGGTCCAAGAGAGTCCCCTGCTTATAACCGTAAGGGTTCGAAGTGTGGCAAGCTTAATCACTTTGCAGTTTCTTGTCGCGTTAAAAATGTAAAATCGGTTGACACTGAAGTTGTTGAATCTCAGTGGCGGCTTCTCCTTAAGGCCGCAAGGCCGCGCGCCCCTCCTCCAAAAATACCAAAAGAATCCTTATTATTATCATTATTATAAATTAAATGCAAATGTTAAAAGTTAAAACATGTTTATTGTGGTACAAAACATTATAAGGAAGGACTCGAGCGCTTGAGCTATTATTGTACTCATAACGCCACAGTCCGCATCATTGGATCACAGCACGCTGCCACTGCACAGTGAGCAAAGGATCACAGATTCGTGGCCGCATTTTGAGTCGCGGCTAGGGATACCGATACCCGTTAATTTTACTACCCGGGTACCCGTTTTCAATACCCGGTATTTACCCGCTACCCGTTAATTACCCGTTACCCGCTATTTATCTATTACGAGATATCAACCCATAGCATTCAACATAGCAAATATTTTCCAATTCATATCATATTTTATATCGCCAAACCTGTGCCAACGCAAAACCGCAAAAAAAAACAAATTCTCATATGAATATGAGTGACATAGAGGGCGACCGAGTGCAGGTGCTTAAAGGGTTATCGGATATTTAACGGATTATCGAGTTTTTAACGGATTTTCGGGTCCTAAAATGGGAACTGGGTAGCGAATCGTTATCGGGTACCCGGGTACCCGTCGGCATCCCTAGTCGCGGCTCAAGTAACTATGGCAACCGACCCGATCTCCTTTTCGACTACACTCGTTAGATACTTTCCATATGCTTATATTATGCAGATTTGGCCGCAATTATTTCGCGGCCCTACGGGAACATTGTTAAACATTATAACGTATTTTTAACACATTACATATTTTTAACATTATTAAAGTACTTATTTAATTTTTGTGAAAAGACAATTTTATATTTTACTTAACATGAATACTGTTAGTAGTATAATTATGAATATATATTTAATCTTTGATTAGAGCTAATTTATTATTTCCCCCCCATATCCAAATGTCACCAGCCGCCACTGTGAATCATTGATACGTATAGTTTCTATATCTAAAAATGTTGACAGTGTAAACACATGGTTCGAAAAAGTATATGTTGAAAATACAAATATTAATTTTAAGCTGGACACTGGGGCTGAGGTGAATATATTGCCCTTTGATTGTTATCAAAATCTAAATGTTTGGAAAGAATTGGAGGCAACAAATATTAAATTAGAAGCGTTTGGTGGGTATAATAATTGAGCCCGTGGGCTTAATTATTATACCCACTGCCACTAGGCTGTGACTAGTCACAGTCTAGTCACAGACGTGACAAATATGTCACGTCTGTGACTAGAGGGCTAACTACCTAGCACTTTACTTGGCTGCAAGAGGGTTTTATACTAATTCAAAATAATGCGACTGAGAACAATACAACAACTTTATTCTTTATTCAGAACACCCAAATAAATGTGGCTAAATGCCAAGCATAAAAATACAGAATAATAAAATAAAATACGACTTCCCAAAGGACAACATTTCTAGAGGGGCTGTTGCACAGCCTGATTATCTTCCAGTCAACTAGTGACTCCCTTCAGAGTCCAACTACAACTCCCCTTCCACCATCCACAATTTTAATTTTTATGGCAATAGATGCTTACACTTCAGAAATCATATTGGGAGTGGTGGAAGTTCAATGCATGTTAAAATCTCACTTTAGATTGAGATGCATATATATCTGCCGTTTATTGAATCATGCATTTTGTAATTGGACCTGTTACATCCTTTAAAGTCATTAGTCAACAGAAATGTGTGTGAATTATTTTCCTGTTAGAATGAGAAATAAATGGTTTAAGTAATTTTGTACTGAATGTTTAATACTTCTATATACAGGGTGTAATTAACCTTACCAACAGAAATAATATTTTCTAATATAAGTTTTGAATAATTATTTGAATATTAATTTCTTAAATTACATGGATAAATTAAATGGATACTCATATTGTTGACAATAGCAAGAATTTTTCTGATATAACAGGTGTTCAAATTTATTTTGATGACTTATTAATAGCAACTAACAGTGAAAAAGACATAATGAAATTTTATCACAGGTAATTAGGAGACCCAAAAGTTTAGGGGTTAAGATTAATGTTGATAAAATACAATTTAAAGTACAGTCAGTTAAATATCTAGCTCATATATTTTCTTCAAAAGGTATGGAGATTGATCCAAATAGAATAGAAGCAATTTTGGCAATTGAAAATCCAAAAAATAAAAATAATTTACAAGCTTTGTTAGGAATGGTTAATTTTCTAAGACAGTTTATAAGTAATTTATCAGAGTTAACTGCACCGTTGAGACAGCTCTTGAAAGAATCAAATGAATTTCAGTGATTATCTGTTGATACTATTGCTTTAAATCTAATTAAACAAAAAATAATTGAATCTCCAGTTTTAGCAAATTTTGATACAACAAAGGAAATTACTATACAGGCTGATGCTTCACAGCATGGATTAGGTTGTTGTCTAATGCAGGAGGAAAACCAGTATTTTATGCCTCTCGTAGTCTTACCCCTGCTCTAGCGAGGTAAATTTTTCCCAAGTAGAAAAAGAAATGTTAAGTATTGTATTCGCGACAACTAAATTTCATAACTTTATATACGGTCGATAAATTAATGTAATAACGGATCATAAATTTTTGATCAGTATATTAAACAAAAAAGTAGGTAATATAGCATCATTCCAATTACAACGAATGAGAATTAAATTATTAAAATATGATATAAACATTAAGTACTTACCAGGGAAGTTTATGTACATACATAGCTGATTTATTGTCGACATTTTTCATAAAACATCATTCAGAAGACAGTGATGATTGGATATGTGAAACAGTTCATTCAATAAGTAGAAGTTTAAGTATCACCGATGAAAAGAGAAAAGATTTTGAAATCGCTACTTTAAATGACCCTCTCTTATCTAAACTTAAATCTTACTATTTAAATGGTTGGCCAAAAAGAAAAGATAAAGTTAGTGATAATGTGAAGTTTTATTATAAGTATCAGAATGGAATTACTGTATAAGATGATCTTGTATTTTTCAATTCTAGAGTTTTAGTTCCGTAAACATTAAGAGCTTATATACTCACATTTTGGTATTACTAAAACCAAAGCAAGGGCGAGACAATTTGTATATTGGCCTGCACTCATGTCAGACAGAAAGTATGATTGGTGCTTGCAAAATTTGTGAAAGGTTTCAAAATTCAAATGTTAAAGAACCATTAATACCTCATGATATACCAGATACACCATTCAATAAAATATCCTGCGATTTTCTAGATTTTGGTGGTAAAAGTTATTTAATTGTACAAGATTATTATTCCAAATAGCTTGAGATTTTAATTTTTATTCTCCGGGAAAGGGGGGGGGGTGTAACCAAATTTTAATCATTTTGTTCCTTTTTGTATTATGAGCAGTATATTTCCGGACGAATGATAATTATATCACAAATCCTTAGATTTTATCCTTGAATACCAGCAACCCATAATACTCCACCTTGTAATATGTTTTGTCTACCTCCAAAGTTATTTTAACTGGTCACTTTTATGAAGAGGGGAGGGGCAACAAAACAGGAAGCATGGACACATTTTTAACTGGATCGAGGAGTCGGTCTTCAACTAGAATACGAGCACGTTGTAAATTTTGATGCTTATTGGAAGCACATGTTATAAAATTTAATTTTCCATTTGAATCGTTAATTATCATCACTATTGTTAGTGATCGGGGTTTCTATTTAATAAATTAGTATCTGTGATTATCGTATTAAGCTTTATTCTAGTATATTTTTGTTGTTGTCACGAGATACGTGATTATAAATTTATTTTACACGTGGTGTAATTTTTCTGCCGAGTTGCTGAGACGCTGGCCTAATATTCCTAAGGACTCTACTACCATCGTGAACCATCGTATTCCATGCGGAACGTCTTAGGACACATTTGAGGTGGATTCACGAGGTTGAAATTTTCACGAAATTTGTATACAGGTGAGTACATTTAATTTTCTTTAATAATCAATTTAATCTTATTAAATAAAATTGTACCCTGTATGCAAAAGTCGGTTCTCTCTGAGGAACCTGGGTTGATTGGCGCGGGTGTATATATAACCATATGGTTGTTTTTTTGTTATATACTATAGCTTTGGCTGATGATTCCAGAACCTATTATATCCAGAAATATTATTTTTGATTAGCTTGCTGGTATTCTAGACCGTCTCACATTAATTTTCATATTATCTTATTGTACTTGATATTGTTATTATTGCAATTAAACTATCTCATGTATGAATTATAAATTTTCACATTTTATGGCCACTAGTTCTTTTGTGTAGCACAGTTACAGATTTTGTTAATGCAATTTTGGTAATTTTTATTGTAGTATATAGTAACGTTAGTAAGTTACTTTTTTCCTATTAAAATTTTTATATACTGCCCTTCAGACATAGTTACTCTCTACTGTTAGATAGTTTACAAAATTAGAATTCCTGGATCATTTTTTTGTACAACTCTGGGACTGGGGTAATCCTACCATTTTTTACATTTACCTATTTTCACCTTTGGAGCCACTACCTGCACCATAGCTACGTTGAACCATTGCAGTCCTCCGATTCACTAGCACCGTGGAATTTAATTACACCGATCAATCCATCAACAGCAAGTCTAGCTAGACGTGGACTTGGACAGGAGTTTCTGATTAATCTAGGAGAGGCTAGTGGGTGAGATAACTCCATACATAAGCCAGAAGACGCCCTTTAGGCAGTAGATGAGCAATCTCAATGGTTTCCTTGCTCTTGTAAATAAATTTTATGTAAAATATATTTTTATCTTAAATTAATTTGTTTGGTTTTACATTTACGCATTCACAAACTTTCATATATTTTTAGATTTGTCTAAATTACCTGGTGCCCTCTTTATAAATTAGCTTAACAGTAAAATCCATTCATGTATGAATTATTATAATTCATACATGAGATAGTTTAATTGCAATAATAACAATATCAAGTACAATAAGATAATATGAAAATTAATGTGAGACGGTCTAGAATACCAGCAAGCTAATCAAAAATAAAATTTCTGGATACAATAGGTTCTATAATCATCAGCCAAAGCTATAGTATATAACAAAAAAAACAACCATATGGTTATATATACACCCGCGCCAATCAACCCAGGCTCCTCAGAGAGAACCGACTTTTGCATCCAGGGTACCATTTTATTTAATAAGATTCAATTGATTATTAAAGAAAATAAAATATACTTACCTGTATACAAATTTCGGCTCCAACCTCGCGAATCCACCTCAAATGTGTCCTAAGACGTTCCGCATGGAATACTATGGTTCACGATGGTAGTAGAGTCCTTAAGAAGATTAGGCCAGCGTCTCAGCAACTGCAAAAATAAAAATTCGGCAGAAAATCTACACCACTTGTAAAATAATAATAATAATAATATCTCTATCCCTCATTCTCATCTTAGTGATAAGCCCGGAGGTCAGAGACTTGTGTGGGAGAGGGAGCGGCATATTAGTATTTTGCGGGCCGCGAGTGCGTCCAGGAACGACTTACGATGTTATAACTTTAACTACCATTTAGTACGAGAATAAGGGAAACCTGGAAAACCTTATTAATTAAAGTGTACAGTAGGTTGTTAGCCATTTATACAGTGATATTGCAGTACTAGTTGCATCTTAAGAACGCTACCACCCTTATACACACAGATTTAATATTGGAGCAATTAGAAAAAGTTGACCACGGTGAGAATCGAACCGCTCGGCCACCGACTCCTGATAAATAAATAAATTTATAATCACGTATCTCGTGACAACAACAAAAATATACTAGAATATCGCTTAATACGATGATTATAGATACTAATCTATTATATAGAAACCCCGATCACTAACAATAGTGATAATAATTGACGATTAAATTGGAAAATTAAATTTTATAACATGTGCTTCCAGTAAGCATCAAAATTTACAACGTGCTCGTATTCTAGTTGAAGACCGACTCCTCGATCCAATTAAAAATGTGTCCACACTTCCTGTTTTGTTGCCCCTCTCCTTTTCATAAAAGTGACCAATTAAAATAACTTTGGAGGTAGACAAAACACGTTACAAGGTGGAGTATTATGGGTTGCTGGTATTTAGGAATAAAATCTAAGGATTTTTGATATAATTATCATTCGTCCGGAAATATACTGCTCATCCCTTTTGTTCCCTTCAAAAGGGAACAAAATGATTAAAATTTTGTTATAAAGTTCACAAATTCACTCACTGGATGACTCACTAGTTTCTACCTCTGCGTAAGGTGGTCCGATTCAGTTGTAATAATGCCCGTCCTACAATCGTTAAATCCGATACATAAAAGTATGCAAATAGCTTACCCTATCCATATTTTACATGTATGGTGGAAATCACTTCAGGCGGAAGCTAGAATCATTACAACCTCGCTCATTAGGAGGTGAGCGAAAAAATATATAATAAAGGTTAGGCTATTTATAATAAAATAGCTTAAAATATCCACTAATTATTCACGAACTCCCATCTCAGTATTCTAATTTTTTATAAAGACCCATAAATTGTAATCTATAAGAGGATCTCCCAATCTCTGAGTGGGGTGGTTCGATCCAATTGTAAAAGGCACGTTCCGGTACCTTTAAATAGCCGTTAAATCTGATGCATAAAAATATGTGAATAGTTTAGGCGAACCATGTCTTACAGGTGTGGTGGCGCAAACTTCAGATGGAAGCTAGCGCCACCACAAACTAACCCATTGGGAGGTGAGCGGAAAAATGTATAATAGGGTACCGAAATAGGCTAAAAATATCTGTTAATTCTTCATAAGTCCCATCCCAAAATTTGATAGCGGTGACCCTAACTTCCGCGACGTTACCTATTTATACTATGACATATAGAACGCCATGATACAACTACACAGATATGCCAATCCGCATAGTGACGTCAGTTACGAGGAAAAAACAATTGATAAACACGAAAATAATTATATCACTGCCCATAAGAATTTTCGCATCGCATTACCTTTTTTCCCTCACGAATGACGTCATGCGCAAACAAACGAAAGTTATGAGCATATCTGTGTAGTTGTATCATGATAGAATGCCATATTTAAATAAAATGTCAGTAATGTTATAGCTCCTCAAACGTGGCTCAAGAAAATTGGAAATATTTCAGAAGTGACAATTTCTATATACTAATTGACATAGCTTGATTGACATTATTTCATAGACAACTCTGATTTTACAATAACAACAATAACAATATTTTGAAGAACTTCAATTCAGACTGTGGTAAAGTTTACCTAATAGTAATTCAAACACAAAAGTATTATACCATTATACGAGGGGAGCTTCCGTATCGAGTACTTTCCCAATGACTACATGTAATTCGCCGTCTCATGTTAAATTATACGATCCCGGTACGACCGCAACCAACTGAGGTCCCGCCGATTCACTCGATCAAACAGTTATACTATGCGGCAAAACTTACATTCTGACCACGCCTGCGTTGACCCACTGGACATAAAAACATTTGTGTCCCTTATCGCAGTGTCAGTGCAGTGCAAAGTGATTGTTGTGCCCAGCAAATAAGGGGTAAATATAATTTTTTATTATACCTAAATATTAAATGGAATACAATTAAAGAGGAATTCTGTGCTAGATGTTTGCCTGGATCAGCTGTATTAGCTAAAATGGACCCTAGAGAAATTTAAGAAAGGTCTGTAGGTCTTCTTTTTGAGTACCTTCAGTCCCACCTCGTCTACGGAAAGAACAAAGGTCTGTCCATACTGTTCAACCCTATGGTCCAGCCTCCAGCCCCCAGTTGTTAGCTCCTCATTCTGGTTTTCCAGACGGTGTAATATGGTTTCCGATTCCTCCAAGGCACCAAGCTGCCAGTGATATTTTTTAACCAATTTAGACTCTCCTCATTAAAAGCTGTTGTCGCTAGCGTTCCCCCTCCGACGGCATTCAAATAAACGCGGTCGGGCATTCCCGCTGGCAACCCCATCTATAGTCGGCAGAAGCGCGGTCTGGATAAGTCCCATATGTTCCTTATCCATCCGCACTCCCGGATAGCCCTCAGGAATCACAACTTCCCGGATAACCTCCCCGTAGATCTTTTTTGATTGGCCTCCGAGCCTCGGTCTCTTAAGAAGGGGTCGGTCGAGTGTTGGCACGCTCCCGGCCGACCACCCTCTCTCCTCTGAGATATCAATTGGCCCAGGTTTGCTAGGAGGCCGTGCTATACTAGGCCCAGATTTCACGATGTCCCCCTGTGCCTTTCCTGCCTCCGCCTTCTTTATCTCTTGTAGTCTGCACCTCTGCGCTCCTGATAATTTTTCCTATCCCCAAGTTGCAGTTTTTTTATCCCTTTGGAAATAGTAGTCACCGGTGTTTGTTTCCCAGGTTTCCAGCCAGGTTGCCCTGGTCGGTATCCCTCTCTGCCAGGTCTCCACCTAGTGATCCCGCAGCAGTATTTTGAGGACCCCTTTCGGATTCCTCGACTGTATTTTCTTTATTTTGGTCCATATGAGTCCCACGAGTAAAGAGGAAATAAATAAGTAAATACGATGGAATTTTGCCCGGTTCCCCAAAGAGATCGTTCACGGTGCAACATCTCTTACTACCTCCGCACCACTCAGTCCTCGGCACGATGCGTTTCCACCTTTACTTGGGTAATTTTGTATCCTTTAGTCTGAAACCTCATCAGAAACCTGTCCAGCATGGGAGACCGAGAGATCGGTAGCAAAACTACCCCCGGCATAGGCTTCTCACTCAACGATGTACGCAAGCCCTTTCACCGCCGTCAAGGCAGGATAACATGAAGAGGAAAAATTCCGTAGTAGGGAGGAAGTCGCAGGACTCTGTGACCATATTGTTTAGCAAATCTATCTGATACATACACTGGTTGCGGTTAATTGCTGAAAAAACAAAAAAATTTACAGGATAATACAAAGACTACAGTCTAAAACAACTGACTGCATTACTAAAATGAGCAGCTGTGATTTCAACATAGACTCTTGATAATAAAATATTATTATTTTGTAACCTTTTTTGAATATCTGACGTTTTCCAAGTTGTTGTAGGTTTTTAATTTAGTATAGTGCTTTGATATTTAGCATTATCCATAACAATTATAGAACGCTCCTCTAAATTACATAAAAGTTTGTATTCACACAAATCCAAAAGTTATCTCTATTCATTTCCCCATGATAATCAATATCTGTTGTTTTAGACGAGAATACAAGTTCTACACCATGAATAAAACTTTTTCCGCCTCCTGCAAACAATATCTAAAACAAAACTGTATGAAATTTATAAAAATTACTACAAATTTGTAATAAATACCTGGACCCACCAACTTTAACGTCTTTTTAACACTATTTATGCTAGTATCTTGCCAAGAACAGCCAACAGTTTCATCCCGAAATATCCATATCTCATCGAGAAAAACAAATGCTCGTAAACCTTAATTTTTCAGTTGAACATACTCCTTTAAAAATGTTATTCGCTTCAATACTATATTAGGTAGTTCCATTAAACCTCGTATTGGACCATCTTTCTTATATTTGAAACTCGTGTTCTTAATAATTTTCCAAAACGATGTCTTACATGCATTGAATATATCACGTTCCAAAAGTGTTTGCCGCAAAGTGTCTAGTGTGACATGCTTTTCTAAAATGTGTATTTAATGCTGCTGCAACTCTTTGGGAAACAGGAAAATATAATAAATATAGCCTTAAAATACAAAAATTCATGTAAATTGTACTGTATAAAAAAGAATCTGGATTATGAGTACTTACATCTCTTACAGCAGTCAAAGGAAGTAGAGCCCCTTGATTATCATGATGATTAGCATTGATGAGGAAATTATAATATCCTGGGCCTGTTTTCCGAAAGGTTTCGTCATTGCGACTTGCGTTGATTTAAAAAAAAGTGTTTAGTTCTAAAAAGAACTGTTTTTTAAAAGACTTTAGCTAGCAGTTACTCAAAAAACACAAAATATATGGAAACGTAAGAAATGCAAACATTAAATACAAAAACGGACTGACAACTGACAAGTGACAGAAGATGTAAGACAGACAGATAAGCCAGGGCCCGGATTCTGATTCTACGATACGATTTCAATGACGATACGACCCCAGTTTTCGATATCGTCAGTACGATTGTGTTTAAAATGATTCCGGTTCACTATCGTTTCGATACCCAATTTAAACGCGAAAAAATAGAGATTCTGTTGGCAACACTGCGGTTTAGGATTGATTTTTGACTTGTATTAACCTTACTTTGTTTTGTTTTGTTCACTTAAAAGTTTATAATTATATAAAAATCCCCATAAAAATCCGACCAAATACATATTTGATTGGAGATATAAAACGACAATCGTGGTAACTTTAAACTGATTCATGATAATGTATTTTATTTATGAAAAGTGTAAGTGCTAATAAATTCGTCTTTAATTATAGAACTTACTAATCTTCTTATCATGTTACCTATATTTAATCAACGAGCTCGATGGCACTTTGATCACAATGAAAGACGAAGGCAAAATAGGAGACTAATTGACAACTAACAACCCATCTGATTTGCCTGAACGAAGGTTTATCGCATTGTTTCGTTTAAATAAACAGTTAGTTGAAGAGTAGTTAGCAGGAGAGTTTACAAATTTTCCTGCTGCTAAGCTTTTATACTCTTCTACGAAATTAATAAAAATTTCCCATTGTATATCCTGCATGTTAAAGGACATTGTAACTAAAGGTGTTGTCTTTGCGAAATGATTATGCTCCACACCACAAATCAAAAAGAATTTTATGCTCTTTTATATCAATGTACATATACCTATCACAACTTATATTTATTTGTATAAAATAACCACCATCGTATTAGACAAAGATGCTATCGTTTACGCTGGACGACACCTCCAAAACTATCGACCATTTTTAGGTTAGATTACTCGATAGTCGAGGAGTCGATTTCCAAAGAGAATCGCTATTTGTACGATTCGATATCTTATCACTGTCGTATCGTCATTACAGAATCGCGGCCCTGAATAGAAATGATAGGACCACAGATTGCGGATTGCCCTAGATCTACCGCCGGTATTTGAAAACGAAGAGTATATTAATTATATTTATCTGAATTTTTATGTGTAATTAAGAAAAAATAATATACTAAATATTTATCTGTGTTTTCTAATGAAAATACATAATCTCTACTTTTAAAATTATTTATAATTTTCTAATAACTAAAATTATTATCGTGTTAGGGAAATACTATGGCAATGCTGTACGGCTGTTTTGCTATCAAATGACGCAAACTGACGGGAAATTATGTTTCTTAGTCAAAAGATGACGTTACAATGTTGCTGTGCTGTGTTTGTGATCTTTTGGGATTTTTTATTTATTTGCAGTGTTTTTTTGGCAGTAGAGGTATTTAGAGCGTTTTATAATCAATCTACAATAGTTCAACAGTGCGTGGTTTGTAAAAAAGTCGACTATTCTAACCCCGGGCTGGTATTTCGGCGGTAAGTAAGGTTATGTTTTTTTAGCGTAAGCAGTGGTGTTGTTAACTAAATTTTAAGTAAATTATTGCAAAAAATATTTATCTGTTTTGTATCAAATTTTTAGAAATAAAGCATTTTAGACTGAAAAATGATGTAGTAGCGTTGTAATAAAATTATTGTCCAATTCCAGGCTGGATTTCCAGTATTTAAACAGTAAATAATTTTGTTGCAACTATTTGAAATGCAGAAAAATATTACAACCTATTAGATGTTTGTTATATTTTAATACAGAATATTATTGTTGTAGCTTTCCTGTTAATCCTGAGAGCAGACAAATATGGAAAAGCTTCCTGATGGAGTTTGGAGTATAAATAATTTATTTATTTATTTATTTATTTATTTATTTATTTATTTATTTATTTATTTATTTATTTATTTATTTATTGTAGTTACACCAACCCACAGTACAAGACCAATTATGGGGTGGGAGTTTACAGAGACTGTTTAAATATATACATAACACATATACATATTCGTACAATACACATATATTAATTATCAGTTGTGAAAAATTTTCTTGATATCAGTAATTCTACAGTTAAATATATCAAGCTGTTCCTGTGTAGACATATAATTTTCACACATAGCGTGCAACGGCGAGTATTTCAAGGCAATTGTTCTTGAGACCCCAAGATAAAAAGTTTTCAAGTTTCTTGTCTCTACAGAGGGCGCGTGAAACTTTAACATAGCCACAATGCTTGGACAGTCAATAACATTATGGATTACCTTATGCAAAAATATTATAGAATTAAGCTTCTGTCGATCAGAGAGACTAAGAAATGAAAATCTACTTAATAATTGCGCTTGTGGAAAGCCAATAGCTGGGTACACATTATCAACTTTATAAGACAAAAACTTCAGAAAGCGACGCTGAATGTTCTCAATGTTATCACAGTATTTCTTGTAACATGGATTCCAAATAAGTGATCCATATTCAAGCTTACTTTTTACAAATGAATTATATAGCAAATTTAATAACTGCACATCATCAAAACCCCTAGAAAATCTAATTACAAAACCCAAACTTTTGTAAGCAGATAACACGATATTATCAATATTTTTGCTAAAAGTTAATTTTGAGTCAAAGGTTACACCCCAATCGAGAACTTCATTGAGTCTATTCAACATTGCACCGTTCAAATTGTAATTAAAAAGTATAGGGTTAATCTTTCTGCTGTAAGTCAATACATTGCATTTTGAAATGTTTAATGGCAACTTGTTTCGATAACACCAGTCACTAATATTATCAAGACTTTTTTGTAATACTTCACACCGGGAAAAGTCGTCAGTCACACAAAACAACATCATATCATCAGCATAAAGCAAGCAGCCAACGTCCACACGAGAAACATGATCATTAATAAACAGGGTAAAAAGTAATGGACCCAAAACGGAACCCTGGGGAACACCAGACGTTGCTTCAAAATTAACCGACCTAAAACCACGACACTCCACATATAAACACCTATTTTTAAGGAAAGATGATAAAATAGCAATTAAAGGGTGCGAAAAACCAAAAGAACCGAGTTTATTTAGTAGAAGGCCGTGGTCAAGCCTGTCAAACGCCTTCGTAAAGTCCGTGTAAATAACGTCAACTTGCTTGCCCTCATCAGAAAGAAATTGTGTAATATTAAACAAATTAGAAACTGTCGGCCTTCCCTTTGCAAAACCATGCTGAAAATTACTGATATCCCTATTTACCTTAACATAAATTAAGTTATGTAAAGAAATTTCAAGACTTTAGCGAAATTGGAAATTATTAAAATTAGCCGGTAATTCTCAACGCAGGTCCTCTCGCCCTTTTTGAAAATTGGAGATATCCGTGAAGTCTTCCAAATATCAGGGAATATTCCAGTTTTTAAACTTAAATTAAAAATGACAGTTAGGGGGTAGACAAAGGCACGGGCACAGTCTCTTACTATAAATGACGGTATGTCATCAGGACCCTTGGTAAATTTAGGCTTCAACCTACGCAGTGCATTCAGAACTTCGTTTTCAGAAAAAGCATGAATATGAATATAATTTGAGACTGAATCATCAACGACATTACTATAATTCTGAGGACTTGAAGAAATATAAGCATTATTAAAAAAGGATGAAAAAGCATTTACAACGTCTTGGGGGTTATCATATTCCACATCAAGGTAGTTCACAGACTGAGATACAGAAAAACTGTTCCTACTACGATTAACATGCGACCAAAATTGTTTCGTGTTACATTTGATGTTATCCTGAAGCCTTAATAAATAGTTCTTGTGAGATATGCCAACTTCATGTTTAATTTTACTTCTTAAAGACTTAAATTCATTATAAATATCGACATTGTTTTTCTTCTTAAATTGTCTCCAGAGAATTGATTTTTTCTTAATGTCAAGTATAATTTTACTAGTAAACCAAGGCGGATATTTAGCGGATTTCGGAATAGACTTAGGTATATATAAATTAAAAATATTGTACAGAGTGTCATAAAAACTATTGCAAGCTAAATTAGAATCCTGAAACTGCAACAGGAAGGACCAATCGTGCGTACTGATGTGATGATATAAACCAGGGTAATCTGCTTCTAAAGTTAAAGGTTTCAAGAGAATTTAGCGGTTTTATTCTAGAATGCTTTAAGGAAATGGATATATTTAGTGGAGGATGGTGTACATCAACTGTTAACAAAGGATCATCAGATTTAACCACATCGCAATTTGCATTTGATAACACGAGATCCAATAATCTATTGTTAATATTAACAATCGTATTATATTGTTTTAAACCTCCCAGGTTACAGAAAGAATTCAATAAAATTATTTTATCTGTCAAGTTTTTACCCAAAGTGAAATCAAAGTATTCAAGGATATTAAAATCACCAATGAAGAAAACATCACTACCAAACACATCTTCAATTGATTCCAAAGCCTCAAACAAGTTATCATAGACATCAACCCCTAGTCCAGGTGGTATATAAATTGAAAAAATAAAAAAAGAGTAAGTACCACTTCTAACTCTGCCCCCTACTATGTCCACTGACGGTACAGCTTCACGTATAACGCTCAGATCTATTTCAATAAGCTTGATGTTCCTATGAGCAGCAATTAAAACGCCACCACCTCTTACAACATTAATTCCTGTTCTGTCGTCTCTCAAAATAACATAGTCGTTACTAGTAAATTCACAACTTCGAACATGAGGTTGAAGCCACGTCTCACTGAGCACAATAATATCATAGTTATTCAAACAAACAGCATCAAAAAAGTCTTGCATTTTAGTATTTAAGCCGCGTATGTTCTGATAATATACATCTAAGAAAAGTGCAACAGGAGAAGACTGACGGGCTTGAGGATGTGCAGATCCTCTAGACATACTCGAATCTGCAAATAATTGCTAGTTGGCAAATTGCAAACTTGCCTTAAATTCGGCTACTTTCTGTTTATAGACAAAACAACTATTAGAATCCCAAGCAGCGTGCTTAATACAAACATTTACACCATTGTCCTCATTGTGTTTGATACAGTTAATACATTTTAACACAGAAGCTTTGCATTCTTTTACTACATGTTTTTCGGTACACCTAGGACAATGAGTATCATTATTACACTTGTCAGCGAAGTGATGAAAACCGCTACACTTAAAGCACCTTTTAATTTCAATCGAGTCATAGACATCACAGAGATTGTACCCAACAAACAACTTACCCTTACCAGTTGCCATTATTTTATTGTAAGAATCAGCGTCTACCTGCAGGACAGCCTGATATATATCTTTCTTCATTCTTAAAGGAGCAATTTATAATACCTTACAATCAAATTTATGACCAATGAGATTTATTTTGAAATTTTATAAACTTTACAATTTCTTCATCACTAAATTTGTCAGACATTCCAACAAGCCGAATTCGATGATTGAAATTTGCCACATCCTTTATTTCATATTTGTCTCCAAGTTTCTCTGAAGCTAACTGCTTGAACTTAGAAACACCCGTGTTATCATGACATCCTATGAGAAGTCCAAAGAAGACAGAAGATAATACTGTAAATATAACTGTTTAAACAAATCCAATAAGATAATACAGAAATTCAAGCTATGAGAGATAAAGTAAAGAGAAAACTTGATCATTGATGATATTGATAATGAATGATTTGCATTCATAAGCTTTTCAGTCGAGAAATGAAGACAAGGTTTGATAAGAAAAAGAAGTGTTACTTACAAAAAGTGATCTTGTCTTTGGGCTTGTGAGGTACAGACGGCAAAGAGGTAACTGGAAAATTAAAATATGGCGGGCTTTACAAGGTAACTACAGCTACTGGGAAATAATAGTTAGGAAATTATTCCGTAAAAAGGTATTAAAGGTTACAAAAGGTGTATGGTTGTAAGTAGCAGCAGATAGTTTAAAAAAAATTGATAAATAATTTAGACGTTAGTTCTGATAGTGACTTAAATAGTACAGATGAATTGATTGATTGGCTAGAGTGTTGAAACTATTATTTTCTGTGAAAATTAACCCGTTTATTAATTAATTATTAAATTTTTCAGCTATTATTACAATTAATTGGACAAGCCATAGAAAAACATTTTATCTAATTGTTTATTATAATAATTCAAAGCTGGATAATGCCGATGTGTTCCTTTAAATGTATAAGGATATGTATTAGGTAAAAGTTTATAAAAATAGATACGAGTGGGAATTCGTGAATAGCGCCCACAAAAATAAATATTTTTTTTATAGTTGTATAAACATCCAACTATATTTTTGTGGAACGACTGAGGCAATAGTGTATAAATATTAGTGTTTATATGCTTGGAAATTTAAAGCTGTTGAATAATAATAATAATGAAATTAAATAATAAATTATATTGATAATGAATGATTTGCATTCATAAGGTTTGCAGTCGAGAAATGTGTGAATAGCGCTTGAGTGCCATACTATAAACAAAAGGAAAACCTGCAGTAGAGAAATGCATTTATAGCGCTCTACTATTCAGAATAGTTTCTCAAAAATCATTCATACCTATGTCTTTTAAAATGTTACAGGTAGCATCCGTTTAGGCATGGGCAAAACTTTCTTCGGTACAATAGAAACAGAAAGGCTTAATATTAGGACCAACTGTGTCAAGACCAAGGACAATGAATGAAACACCATTATAAGTGTTTTGAATTGTTTATATAACATTCTGCTGAGATTTTAATAATGATTTTGTAGAGTATTGAGAATATATAGGTCCAAGCAGTAATACATGTCTTATTTGCTCCCACACAAATCTAAGTTCTAACATAAATAAAGTTCTACTGTATAATTAAATTTAAAATAATGATAACAAAGTAATTTATAATAATAACAGAAATATTTTTGTCAGCGAAATCTAAAATTTAAATTTTCTTAAATTAAAGTGTATGTTCAAACAGGCCACCATTAAAGCTAAGCTCTTTAAACGTCAAATTGTATTGATAATTAAAATTGTTTTATAACAAATGTCATCAGCCCAAAGCATACTAGATTCGATCGTTTTAAAAGTTATTCCTAGTACTTGAGCAAAAAGAATAATTAAAACTATAAAGTAGCATACATCATTAGAATCAGAATAAAAAATCCTATCGTTTTTCGTAAGAAACATTATGGGTCCCTATTTAAAAAAATAAAGTTGAAGATGGTCCTGATCGGACGAAACGCCGTAACAGAAATTTTGTACTGCCACGTTATAGAGCAAAAAAAGTGGCAATGAAAAAGTCTTGTCAGTTTTTTGATATCGTCTCAAATAAAGCTAAAAAAAATTAAAAGCGAAAACTCAAAATTTTGGTTTTTTTGAAATAACTCAAAAACGAATGTAGATATTCTGGTTTTCTTGACGGCATATTATTGGTCACAAAATTACGCAACTTTGCCCCAATTTAACCGTTTTCGTATCTCTTACCGTTTCCGAGATCCCAATAGTGAGCCTCGAATTTCGCCCACCCTGTATAATACTACTATATCGCGGGTAGAGGCCCAAAAATTCCGAAAACATCAGGGCGCCGACTTTCTCTATCCTTATCGAGAGTACCTTAGTCAAATATGCGTATGCGCATGAATTTCGCGACATCCAATAAGCATGCAGCATAAATACTGCATCTCTGTCTACCGACTTCTTAAAAAAAAAAGTTGAAAGTTGGAAAGTCTGTCAACCTATAAACAATGTGTCAGCTTCCGTAACCATGGATATCGACAAAATCTGCGCATGCGCAAATCGAACAAAGGGTCTCTGGAACAGTATAACACTATATCTTTTGTCCTTTAATGTTTTCGGAGAAACCGCTTATGGGCGAACATAGGAAATATGCGACATAGTAGTATTATATATATGGGTACAACATACCATTATAATGATATGTACCTGTATAATGTACAACATACATATAATAGGCAACAATTTAGAAAAATTGGTTTTAAACATTTGGCAAGACTTAAATTACTAAAATGACGTCCCTCGGCTGTTATAGTAAACAGCTTTTATGTATAAAGAAAATAAAGTACCGACTTTAGAATTGATTCGAGACAAATTACGTGTTTAGCATTACGCGGGTGCAGTCTGTTTATTAAATTTTTATTTATTGTTCAAGAATTTATATTTATTTAAAGTTAGAAATACATATTTTTTTGTTTATTATATTTTGTATAGATATTATTAGGTACATTTTGTTTTAAAATAACTTCCCTAACCTAAGGCAAATGTAAACCTTCCCGTTGATCCTTGCCAAGCAGTAATATATTTTAATAAAAAAATATTTTTGTTTAGAGCATTCATGCATTTTTATTATCTTTAACTTAACTTGTGTTTATTACTAGAAACAAACTATGTTACTTGCCAAATGTACCGGGTTATCCAACGAAATGACTCACCCCCTATATCTTTTTTATTTTTAGTACTAAAAAAAAAAATTTTATATAAAAGTTTTATAATTTTTTACGAGCTTTCCAGATATGTAGTTGAACAGCCAAAATGAGTGCAGCTTAAAGAAATATGAACCTAGGTCCAATTTTTTTAAATGGAATACCCTGTATATTTTTTAATTATTGCATTCTACGGGTTTTTCTGGTTTCAAAAATATATATATGTATTTTGAACACTAATCGGTGCAACGATTGTCATTTTATGGAGTTTTTTATAACACGTTTTGGAAGCAATTACTCCTATTTGAGGCCTTGTTTCTGTCCAAGGCTAATTTGATAAATGAACAATGTCTAAGGCAGCTGCAGATTCTTTGTTATAAAAAAAGCTCCATAAAATGACAACTGTTGCATCGATTATAGCACATATATATATTTTTGAAATCAGAAAAACCCGTAGAATGCAATAATCAAAAAATATACAGGGTATTCCATTTAAAAAAATTGAACCTAGGTTCATATTTTTTTAAGCTGCACTTATTTTGGCTGTTCAACTACATATCTGGAAAGCTCGTAAAAAATTATAAAACTTTCGTATAAAACTTTTTTTATTAGCACCACAGATAAAAAAGATATAGGGGGTGAGTCATTTCGTTGGAAAACCCGGTACATAACATAATATAATAATAATAATCATAATAATAATAGAATAGAATAGAATAGAGTTTTATTGACTTTTACATACATAACAGTACATTAACAGTCATACCTAAGGACAAGTAAAAGAAGAAAACTCCTTGATATTAAAAAAACAATTCGTTAATAAAAATTTTTTTGTGAAAAAGTGGAAGGTTTTCAGAGACATCAATTTCAGTTTCTCTTGCTTAAAAAAATTAACATATGGATTATATAGATCTATTCTAAGTTTATGGTTCTTAGTAATATTTATTCGTGAAAACGGAACTATAAGATCACCACCGTGCCTAGTGTCATGATCATGAACATTCGAATGGGTTGGTAAATTAGACTTATATTCATGTACTAAGCAAAGCGACTCCAGCAAATACAGACATAGAAGGTGTAAGATCCTGTAGTTCCTGAAAATGTCTCTACTGTGAGTATAGTTTGGCACATTAGCCACTAGACGAGCGGCGGCCTTCTGTAGTATAAACGGTCTATGCGATGAACTGCTATTTCCCCACAAACCTACCCCGTACATCATGCGACTGTGGAACAACGAGAAATATATCGTTCGCATAACGTTGTTGTCTACAGAAGATCGCAGCTGTCTCATGACAAAAATCTGTATTGCAAGCTTTGAGCAGAGACAGTCAATATGCGCTGCCCAATTTAAAGAAAGGATCTAATGTCATTCCCAGTAATTTTACAGGGGCGGACTTAGCGCAATTTTTATCAGATGTAAAGGTAATCTGTTGCGTTTTTGACATATTTAATTTTAGTTTGTTAGCTGAAAACCATGTTGTCGCATTATTGAGACTGTCCCTGCCCACTTCACAACTCCCTGGAGTTAAAAGAGTCGTGTCGTCAGTAGAGAAGTATAGACGGTTCAGCCCCTCCTCTGACCTTGGGGGAGGAGGTGACCTTGAACCGTGTGACCTTGAACGCGGCCGATTCGGCGGTGGGTGACCTTGACCTTGACTCGTGTGACCTTGAACGCTGGCGTTTCTGGTGACCTTGAGATGACCTTGGCCTTGACCATGACCTTGGCCTTGACCTCGAAAAAGGTCTGTGGGTAACCAGGACCTTGAACGAGGGTGACCTTGAATGATGTCGTTCTCGACTCTCTTTGCGTGACCTTGAACAAGCTTTGTGGATATCGCCCTTGACCATGCGGCCGATGTGTAAATCTGTATGAGTTGGGGGGAGGGTCTGATGTGACGCAGTGGCTGTATGATTATAAAATAGATGAGGGCAGCCAAACAAAATTATAGTTAGTTTAAATCTCCTACAGCTAAGTGAGCATAGTGTTGTGATTTCAACCGTTTTGAGTGAGGGTTATTTATATTATATTTATTGAAAGTTTTCACTATATAGTTTGTTCATTTAGAAATGGCAGTCTCAAATGCTGATTTATCAAAACTTAATGAGCTTATCGGTAAAGATGTTCCGTTTATAGAACAAAAACCAATTAAATCGCTAACCGTAGATAAGCCATATATAATAAAAGAAATACTTGCAGTTGATACGCGATTTGGAAAGTCGCTAATTGCTGTTTTATTTGATGAAAGTGCTGTGCTTACATTTAAATCCTTTTTACCGAAACGAGTCGGGGAACTATTACAGTCGAATATTGTTGATGCAATAAACTCATCAAACGATAAATATACGCTAACATATTTAGGACAGAGTCGTCCAATCTTTGGCGGTGCAAAATCTAGATCCTTAATAACATTGAACCACATTGAGTGATTCTCAAGCAACCGTTAAAATGTATAGTATTCATATTTTTGTAGCATTAACTAATTAATAAGTAGTATATAGTGAAATAATCATAAATTCATAATACTTAATTCATTGGGGTTACTCATTTGCTCATTTTCCTATGGTAGATAAAACATAACTATTTTTAAAATTAAATTGCATCTATCTCATCCGTGTAAGTAGCTAATTAAAATATACTTATAATTTTTCTTTATTTGAATATTTAATTTCCAGATAAGCAGCAAATATGTGGATGCAATATTCAGCTCAAGGGTGGCCAAAAGCAGAGAACATCGATTCAGCTATTGAAAGGTTATCTTCCCAATTATACGACTTAAGTATGGATGCCCTGCACGCCTCCAACTACGATCTAGATTATTGTTGGGATGCCAGTGAAAGTCGTCGTCTTATAGAGAATTCTACTAGGTACGGCATGGGTGTAAATATATGTAAAAGATATTGCTGTGGCCATTCAAGTTTAGATGTATTTTGTGAAGAGATGGTCTGTGTAAATTTGAAACATTTTCTATATGAAATTGAGGAGTTTTTACCTAAAGAAGTTATTGAGAAATATCAGCTAAAACAATCTGGTGATGGGGAAAAGGGTGAAGATATAGATGAAGATGACTAGCTACATTAATAAGTGAATATACATGTGATGCCATTTTCAATGTAAATTTATGTTTCAAGAAATATATTTTTATGTATTGTATATGTTGGTTTTATTTAGCTTGTTGATGATTTCAAAGAAAGAATAAATAAAAGACATAACGATAAGGTTGCATGTATTTTATTAACGACCTGATTATATAATACATTTAAAACATAGTTTATATTTTTACAAGTTTCATTAAAAGCAATATTATTTAACATTTAAAAAATTTCGTTGTGAAAATAATGCAGTAAGCAATCTCTAAACATACAACATATTAAACTATATCAGCTTTGTCAATCCAAGAGTTGTGATCCTCCGAAAATCCCAGCCATTTCACAAATACTCTGTTGCCCCTTTTCTTTAAGATCTTCTCCACAAGATATACGTCGGAGTATTTAGTTTTTTGTAATTCCAGCTCATAAAAACACCCCTTAATTGGTCGAGAAAACATATCTTCAAGCAGGTAAGTTGTGGGATTTGTTATGTTTATTTTCACAACTTTAAAAAGTTCTGTTGAGAAGTTGGGTGTAAATCCTTTGTCAAATACTCCCTTATATTTACTTATTCGAACTATATCTCCAATTCGAAATTTGGGCTTTAATGCAATTTTTATATGATTGTACATATTTAAACGTGATGTTGGCGTAACATCAGCAGGCTTCATACCAATTGTTCGATGTACTCGGTTGTTGTAAACTTTTGTAATGTTAGGTAAAATATCCAGCCATTTGTATTTACCTCGAACTGAAAATTCTTTATATAATAAATTTTTTAAGGTGCGTATTACACGCTCCACTATTGCAGCTTTCTTTACACTATATGTTGAATAATGATTAATGTTGTGTTGCCTAACTAATGCGGAGAAATATCTATTGTAGAACTCCGTACCATTGTCACTTTGTAAATTAACGGGGAAGTAATTAGATTCTTGGAAAATGCTCTTCATAGCTTGCATCACTTCTTTACCAGTTTTGCTTTTTACAGGCCTCGTCCACACAAACTTGGAGTAACAGTCAATGGCCACTAGAATATAACGATGACCTCTATTATCATCAGCATAGGGTTGCATTTCAGCCAAATCAATCTGCCATAAATCACCATAACCTTTAATCACGGTTCTTCTTCTACGAAAATTTCTACGTGCTGATCGATGCAACTCATTAACAACCTGTAATTTCACATTACTAGCCATCATATCTTTACTTATTTTGAAATTTATCTGCAGCTATTATTGACATCCAAAAGTATTATACATGTGTACTCCATGTGTGTGTGCTTCTACATTAGTGTGGCTCACTTTGCTAATGCTGTGACATTTAAAGCATTATAATTATGATTTAGCCGTAGTTAATAAACATTTTTCATTAACATAATCTTTCAGCTCAGTAAGGGATTGTCTAATATTTTTTATAGCCTTACTAAGTTTAACCAACTCATTCGTTTTCTCAAAAATAACTCCATTAACACCATCATTATATTTTTTTATATAATCATAGAGGAAATCACGAGTTATAGCATCTGCACCACCCGCAGGTTCTGCAATATTCTTTAAATGCTTATTCTGAATATCGATATCACCACCCTTAGTACGTTTGAAGCCTAGAGATGAGAGTTTTTTATCGACATATTGTCTCAATTTGATAATTTCACTATTATTTTGTTTTATGGCAGCACTATGTGTTTCTATCTCACTCGTCTTCTCGTTCAAAACTTTGTTAGCTTCATCACTATATTTCTTTATATAATTATATAAAAAATTGCATGATACGGCATCCCCATCATCAGTGGCATTTGCAACATTCGTTAAACGTCTATTCTGAATATCGAAATGCCCTGCGCTGGTGAGCTGAAAGCCAATACCTGGCGGTCCGCGTAGAATAATGGACTTGTTCGGACCTGTCCTTCTACGACCAAACTTATCAATGGTGTTCTTTACACTAGCCATTTCTGATTACATATGATTCGATTTAGGTGTGTCAAAGTATATTATAGCTATTATTGACGGCATATTATTTTCTAATACACTATTTTCTCTTCCCTCAGTTCTTGAATCAGATTTAGTATCTCATTATCAACATTGTTGTTACCAGCCATTTTTGAACTCCACAGCAGACGGAGGCGGGCTACCAATTCCTGGGGCTTGTTCCAGTAGACGTAATCCACAGGTCTGTTGTTGTATAATTTCTGGGTAGGTATATTTGACACTCCTAAACCTTTTTTGGCGGACCTCGTTAATACTGCAGTAGATACTAGTGGTTTTATAATGAGACGGAATTTTTTTCCTTTGCTATTGTTCAGGCCATTATTCATATTATAATTTTTATATGGTGCCCTTGTAATTTTTAATATATTCCCATAGATTCGACCATCACTGTCTGTGGTATTAACTTCTTCATCATTATCCAGTATGGGAGGATATTTCAGAAATATTCTATCGTACAACTCGGAACTACCCGGATATTCTCCAAGTTTCTTATTACCACGCCACAGGACAATATCCCCATTGGAAAAACGTATTTCGGCATTACCAATGTGTAGTTTACCTGTAGCAGCATCTACACGAACGCCATATGTTGTATCATATTTAGCACTACCAGACTTTAGATTTTCTATGTGCTTTTTAACCATATGATGTATTTCTTTCGGACTATCAATAAAAGAAGTTTCCGAACCAGGTGTGGTAAATATTGATGTTGGCGGTGTTTCCATGAAAGATGGCGGTTGCGATCTATCAGGTGTCACCTTTAAGGTGCTCGTAGTGGCATCATCACTATCCTCTGAATATACCCTTCGGCTAGGCATCTTCTTTTGCATCGGTTGGGTGTGTGATTTTACCTCTGACGCTTAGGATATTACTTTTAATGGTTTTGTTATTGGCTCATATATCTTCTCAAGCGCTAGCCGATTCTCTGCATTCATATTCTTAATGGAGTTGAATTTCTTACGTACGGCGTCTGTTGCGAGGACCAGCTGACGTTTTAAGCTTATATCATTGTTAATTTCCGCAGTATTAACATTATTTTTCATCATTGTCGACAATATAAATTACTATATGTACACGTATATTTCTGATATAACCCCTACGATGTCTGTTGGTCGATTGAGTTGTTTTTAAATATATCAGGGATATATAAAACTGTCAAAGCCTTTTCGGTATCTTCCCTCATGTACTTCCCGATCTTTATCAATCACTAAAAATCCATATTTATCTTTCCAGCACTCTGCACACATATCTTGAAATTGCTTAAATGTTATGTCGGGTGAAACATGATCAGAAAATATATGATGCAGATTCATATCATCCTGTTTAAACAAAACAATAAAATTACTATTATCCCTAATGAGCTGCTTAGGTACGCGAGAATATGTCTGAGCGAGATAGAAACAATCCACACTACGATGCCGGCCAATACTAAAATATGATCTTATAACATCCTGCTTCTCACATATTACATCATCAAATATAAAAACAGAATCCGGCTTTGCCTCGGAGGGCTCAACTATTTGTGCATTATTACTGTATGTATAAAATCCCAATCCATCAATCGGTGCTAAAACATTATATAAGTACTCATACTTTGGTTGATTTAGCGATTTTGAATAAAGGTATACATTTGCAAAACACATTCCGAGGGGGTGGGTAAGCAGAGATAGCATTACATTTGTCTTGCCACAGTTTGAAGGTCCAATTATGATACCGCGAACAGTTGATGGTAATAGTGGTCCATGTCGCTTCTTAGCCCCATCCAATCCGCACCCAACCTTTGCATCTAAATTATCTATGGGAAAACTTTGTTTCTGTTTTACTATACGCATCGTACCACAGCTGAAGACTATATAAGCTGCAATATGTTTTACAATCACTATTTAAATGTTATCCACCGAGCGACGCACAAGTAAAAGGCGTTTAGTAAAGATAGGTGGAGGGGTAGTTAATTCCCTAATAAATAAACTTCCATTTGAATTACATCTACCATCATTTCAATATTGTGGTCCAGGCACTAAACTACATAAAAGATTAGCACGAGGTGATCCTGGCATAAACAAATTAGATATTGCATGCAAGCATCACGATATTGCATATGATCAAAACCCGACTAATCTAGCAGCTCGGCACAAGGCAGATTATCAACTTGAACAGACTGCATGGGAGAGAGTTAGATCTAAAGACGCAAGCATTGGAGAAAAGGCGGCTGCTTGGCTAGTTACAACAATAATGAAGGGAAAGCAGCGTTTTGGTATGGGTTGCACATCTAAGAAATCCCATGCTCGAAAGAGAAAAAACATAAAAAACAAGAAAAATAATAAAAAGAACAATAGAAAAATAGCTTTTGGCTCCGGAATAGTTCATAAGGTGCGCAAAACGCTGCGGAAAGCGGGTGGTCGACAAATTGCCGTAAAAGACACAAAGAAAGCAGCAAAAATTGCATTGCAGGCAGCACGGCAACACTTGAGGGCAGCCGGCGGAAAACGTAATATTCGCACACCTCGCATAATACCAATACCCAAAGTTGGTGGAATTCTTCCTTTAATACCTATTTTTGCCGGATTGTCTGCGTTGGGCAGTATAGCTGGATCTGCTGCAGGCATAGCCAAAGCCGTAAATGATGCAAAGGTGGGCAGAGAGGAATTAGCAGAGGCAAATCGCCATAATAGAAAAATGGAGGGAATTGCTGTTGGAAAAACAGGCAAAGGGCTATATTTGAAATCATATCGCAAAGGATTGGGTCTTTATCTTAAACCACAGAATTCAAAAAACTATTAAACACCCTACCACGGAGAGCTCTTACGGACATCGATCTTACATATTATGCTAAGAAGATGGCAATACCTTATTTTCGGGGTGTTTTTATGCGTGATGGTCTACCTAGCTCTGGGCCACGCCGCAATGAATCTGCCATAATAAATTTGGATAGTATAGAGGGTCCTGGAACCCATTGGGTGGCATATAAAAAACGGGGTGCTTTAGTCACATACTTTGACAGTTTTGGAGATTTGCCGCCTCCTACAGAATTGATCGGATACATGCGCAAGAGTTTAAAATCTGCTGATAAAATCTATTATAATTATAAGAGACAACAAAATTTCGATACAGTGTGGTGCGGTCACTTGTGTCTAAAGTATCTCTCCCTAAAGTGAAATAAAACTCTGTGGTGACGGGTGCAATGGATCGAGACAGCATTAAACGAATGGGTCACTCGCTACTCGCATACTCTAGAGTACGTAGTTTGCTCAAGATGACCAAACAACAACTTTCAGACATGCCTAAAGAGGTAATGATCGGCTGTGCAGCACATGAAATTGCATTAGTGTGGGATAAGTTACCCAAACATCTCCAGACTGATATTGATATATTAAAATATCAGTACTGCCAAGAACATTACTCCACATCCGATTGTGATGATTGTGATGTCAATGATGGCCCCCCACCACGAAAAATGTTTTGTTGCATCTGTAAAGTGAGCGATATAAATGTGGTATCAAGTAATAATGAGGTCCCACCGTCGCGCAAGAGAAGATTCTCCCATATTTGCTGCACACAATAAGTTCGCGTAGCAGTCAACAAGTGTGTTAGTCATGTCTGTCACATTCACTCTATCAGGTCGCTCAAGTGTGCTTAGTACAGAGTTTTACCCACCCATCCAGCTAGATACATGTGGTCGATATGGATTAGGATTAACTGGATTCTACTCATACAATTCAATATTCAACGTCGATGAAACAAATAATTGTTTTCGATATAAAATTAACTCCACCTATGGTTTCCACACCGTTTATATACCTGTGGGTGCCTACGAAATTGATGAAATCTATCTCGCATTGCTAAATGTTATGGGTATAGGTGAAAAGGACTCAACAAAAGTGTTCTCCTTAAAGGCAAACAACAACACATTAAAATGTGAGATTTGGTCAAAGTATGAAATAGACTTTACACAGAAAAACTCAATAGGTGCCCTATTGGGGTTTGAGGCGATACATTTACAACCAAACACGGTCCACGAATCTACCCTGCCCGTTGATATTATGAAAGTAAGGATGATACGTATAGATTGCAATATTATCTATGGAGCTTATTTGAATACCGAAGAATCGCACACCATATTCGAGTTTGATATAGATGTTGAACCAGGATATAAACTTTCCAGGGAGCCTGGTAATATAATATATTTGCCTGTTGGGCCAGAAAAACGGCAGTTTATCGATAACATCACTCTACGGATATTGGACGACAGCGGTCATTTAATTAACTTTCGTGGCGAAAAAATTATTGTGAAGCTAGAATTGAAGAAATTGACGTAATATCGACATCAGACTAAAATGGGTTTCTGTTATAATCACACTAGACTGCCCACATTATGCATTAGTCGTAATAAAAACAAGACCCGTTGCGATAATCGAGTCATTCCACGTAAGGGTGTTAAACAGTTAAGACGACATAGACTGTCAACTAAGGATCGTACATTTCTCCGATCTATTGGTTTAAAGCTCCGAAATTGATAGCAATAAAATGGTGTCCACTGCAACCAGCGAGAAACTTCAACTTTTTGGCGAACCTCTTCTGGATAATTCGTTGATTAGTCTACACGAGCATACATACAAGCCATATGGTTCCCCGCAGTTTAAAAATTCAGACGAGGTCCACATCTGCATAAATTTTCAAGATTTGATTCTGGATATTGCCGACAGCTACATATTCATAGAGGGAAAATTTACACCTAGTGATGCCACTAAAAAATGCTACTTATCCAATAATGCATTGGCATTTCTATTCGAAGAAATGCGTCTTGAAATGGGAGGAGAAAAGATTGCAGAAATTCGTAAGCCTGGTGTTACTACTACAATGAAGTCCATGGTGTCATTTTCTGAATCACATGCAAAAACTCTGCTAACGTCAGGTTGGGGGCTAACAGAACAAAAACAGGATATTTTAGACCATGGTAGCAACATATTCAGTGGGAGGTTATCTCTAAAATGTCTATTTGGATTTGCAGAGGATAATTTCAAAGGACTAATGAACGCTAAACAGGAGCTTATTTTAATAATAGCCCGCTCATTTAAAGATTCATACATTGGTGACGTTGATGCCACACTGGAAATTAACAAAATCGAGTGGAAAATAAGGCACATCGTACCTGACGATCGACAAAAGCTAAAACTTTACGACAGGATTAGGAAAAGCCATAATACAAAAATTAAGATAGCCTATCGTATGTGGGATTTATATGAATTGCCTAGCCTACGTAATACAGCCTCTGACATATGGGCAATTAAAACAACATCCAGTATGGAGAGGCCTCGCTACATAATTATTGGCTTTCAAAATAATACACACTCAGATAATCGAACAAAAGATGCCACCAAATTTGTACATGCTGATATTAATAATATTCGACTATTTCTAAATAGTGAAGTTTATCCATACGAGCGCTGGAATTTGGATTTCGACAAGAAGCTAGATACACCAGCATATTTTGCATATGAAAATTTTCAGCGTAGCTATTATGGTAAAGACATGGCTGAACCAATGATGGATCTTGGACAGTTTAGAAAAAACCCCCTGTTTGTTTTGGATTGCTCCCGCCAACCAGAAGCCCTAAAATCTTCGACGGTTGATGTTAAAATAGAATTCGAAACTCGAAAAACAAAATTTCCCGAACAAATGAGGGTCTATGCCCTAATTATCCACGACGCAATGTTAAGTTACAACGCTCTAGGTGGTCCAGTTCAGACAGGCTTTATTAGCTCCATGTAAAACGTTTATTATATTACCATAAATGATTGAAATTAGTGTTGTATCATTTTTATAGTAATTATTATGTTTTATTTTACTTAATGAAATATTGTAGATTTATAAATGTATTTAATTAGTATTTTATAATTATTTGCTAATGTATCTGCAACTATGTAATGACTATATGATATATATTATGTATTGTAATCAAAAAAATATGTAATAAAGAGATGAAACCCAAGAATTAATATATACTAGATATACCCGTCAACTTGAAACAAAATTTGCATATATTTTACTTAAAAGCATTTCTGTTCAGAATTGTGCTAATGGATATAGATACATTTGAATTTGACACAGTTAAAAACACCTCTTTTGGGGTGCTCTGATGATATAAAATTCAATATGGTAGGCAATGTTTTAAATAAAAACTTTTTTAAAGGATAAATATAATATAAAAAACGCCACATTCATACACAAAAATATTACAAAATCCCATTATATGTGATTATTATCTGGAAGGTTATGCACATACTTTTAAGCAACTAACCACCAGTCTACATTCGGATAAATATACATTTGGATAAAAAATATACATTATATTTTTAGAAAAAATAGTTTCATATAAAAATAAGTTTGTAATAAAGCATATACAAGCAACCATCAATCTACATTCGGATAAATATATATTTGGATAAAAAATATACAGTATATACTTAAATAAAAAATAGTTTTCATATAAAAATAAAAGACCTAGACCTTGGCAATGAGAACCTTGACCTTGTCTTTTTTGGCTATGGTACAATGCCCCACCATTCGTGGCACCCTTGAGAACAAATCTAACCTTGACTGTGAGAACATAAGTTTTTTGGTTATAGTGCAATGCCTGACCCTGACCACTGATGTCCTTGACAACAAATAATACAGCTTTGCAGTTTAAGCTCTGATATTGACCCTGACTAGTACAATACCTAACCTTGTCAGATCTGGCCATGACCGTGTATAATGTTTGGCCTTGTCTCCACTAGAGCTTTGCTCTACTAGTACAGACAGTCTCGATAAAAGAGGTGGCCGCATAGAATAGTTAGTTTACTTCCCTCCATATAAAGTGTAACAATGGCAGGTCAACGTGGTGCAGATTTTCAGTTTTTGCGTCGGCTAGCTAATCGTGACGCTGCTGCTGAACCACTAGACTCTGATGATGAGTCGGATAAAGGCTTCGGCGAAGAAGTTGCAGATGAACCAGGAGAAACAGCGTTTACTGAAAAGTACCTGTCAACCGAAGATCTTGACAAATCTGAACAGCTCTGGTGCAATACCACATCGTTTGCGGTAGTCTACAGAGTCTCGGAGGATGGTACCCAGAATGAGAAGATTCAACTATGTGAAAGATGTTTCGTTTCTTATAAACTTGCTGTGAGGTTTGCAGTTGGTGTTGCAAGTCATAAACACATAGACATCCACACGACAACGACACTACAACAGGCCTTAGCAAACGAGTGCTGTGCGAGTTGTAAGAGTGGGCTGGTGATCTTAAAACCCATCCAGGTTTGCTGTGTTTGCAACACATCTGAGAAAAAAAATAGGAAGGTTGATTAAAAACAATATAGATAGTTTAGTTTTAGTAGTTTAGTACAGACAATCTAATAAAATAGTGCAGTTTACTTTTAAGATATGTATTGTACATATAGTGAAACATTGACTTGACTTTGGGAATAATATTGCTTTGTTTGTGCAATAGACCCTATCAATAAAATACCAGTGGTTGTGGTAGCATTGTGTATATATACTCACAACTCCTCAGAGCATCTCCACTGTATCACGCCATGGCAGATGTACAAGACAGCTGTATAAGTTCTAGTAGTGATTGTGGGTCTGAGATGCAGTCGATAGTATCTCCAGGTGCTCCTGTTGCAGAAGACGTCACATCTTCCACCGACTTTAGGCGTGAAACACCACCCTGGTCATTAGATGGCCACATGGTAGAGGTATTATATAATGAGATTGGTCCTGCAGATCGAAGCGAGTGGCGAATGCTTTACTGGGACAGTGAAAGCTCCTCGAACGAAGAAGATCACCCAGACCAGAGCGATCGATGGCAGCGTTCACCCATGTTTACGTCCGATGATGATTTGAGTGCAACCCGGAGGACTCCATCGCCACATAACATGGGGAGGTCAGGATCTAATTCACCATCTGGTTGGTCGATTGAGACTGTGCCAAACGAAGAGCCAGACCAGCTGGTGGAACAAGAGGATCCAACGGCAGAGCTGGAATATGAGTGAATGTTTTTAAATGTAATTGTATATATTAACCATTATTTTTGTACACTTATTTCTGCATGTCAGTTTTTATATTATATCGTATTGAAACCATTTAAAATTATCTTTTATTTAAAACACCTCATATTTAATCTCATATTCTCAAAGCATCCAACAAAAAAAAAAATAAAAAATTTTTTAACTTGACTACATTTGTGGCATAAAGCAGTACCTATTGCACCAATGGATATATCAAGTACGATTTAAAATGAATATTACATTCTATAATTTTTGGATGCATTTTAAGCTTCAAATTATTAAAAATAACCTACCTTGTACAACTAAAAATTAAAGTGGGTGCAATTTAAATCCAGTCAGTTTCCTACAGCAGGTTTCCAGCGAGCCTGGGGGGTGAATTTCCCATGTTACATAAAAAATCTTAATCAAAAAAGGGTATGATGCAAGTTGAATAATGAATTGCAAAACAACGAGGCCATATTGTAATTAAAAAGATTCGTCTATGAAACTACAAGATATATGTACTTACTTGGCCATATAATAGGTAATTAATCCTGTTTAATAACAAAAATTATCAATTAAACTATTCTGAGAGACATATCCTTATCAATTTAAGTAGCCATTTCGGGTAGTGACGAAGTGACGTGACCATGATCTATTAGATTATTAGATGTGTATTCAATTGCCTGATACCATAGATACATAGTGCAATATACTTACATATTGGAATAGATTAAGTGTTTTAATTGTAAATATTAAGTGTAATGTAACAACATCGGTATGTCCCTGACTTGACTTGATTTGACTTGACCTTGGGAAACATGTATGGTGGAACGGGTATTTGGAGCTGGTATGCAATTGGAACAATTGCAATAGATTAATGTAATAAGAATTACATTAGATTAGTTGTAAACATGTGAAATTTTTATTGCTACAACATAACAAATTTAGTTTTTACATATATTTTCATATTTTATTGTAAAGAAACACCTTTTGTGTTTTGTATATATTGCCATATTTAGCCTGTAACACTTGACTGTTATGTTTTAGGTATATATCTTTTTATGCCATAAAACAGAGATAGAGATATATCTATAGAAATTTATATCAGAATACTCACCTCACAACAAAACTTATACCTGTACAAAATAGCTGGTCCAATAAATCACACTCATTATTAACTTATACCTGTACAAAATAGCTGGTCCAATAAATCACACTCATTATTTTATGTTTTAAGAAATATCTTTTTTATTGCTATATTAGCCAGCTGACAACTGAAACAGAAGATAAATAAAAGACATATTGGTAGGATTACATGTGTTTTATTGATGATGTGCAGTAGGTATATCTAAAACAAAGTGCATATTTTTTACAAGCTTAATTAAACAAACTGGTATTTGGTATTTACCATTTACAAAATGTCATTATGAAAAATTTGCAATCTCTAAACCTACAGCATATTAAACCATCAGCTTTAAGTAAATTAATACATAGCCTAAGTAAATGTAAATACAACTAAATGTTACAACTAATAACTTTTTGGATTTGTTCCCTTATTTCTAAAATTAATACTTAACTAACAAAATGCATGTAAATAAATCTTGAAGCTACAAATTACAATTGAAAAATTACTAAATCTACGATAAATTAAAATATATATACCTATATACAAATTAAGAAATATCTATATACCTATAAAAATAAAAGTAGCAAAAAATCAAATTAAAAAATATCAGGATACATATATATAAAAATAAAATAGCAAAAAAAATCTTTCCACCCCCACAAGTGCTCTCATACTTTTTTGATTTGTTTCTCTATTTGTTGAACTATTTTCCGCGACTTGTCAAGAGCGATGCCGCGTAATTCAATTTCGGCCAATACCGCACGCTGTTCGGCGATCGTCAATCGCGCATTAGCTATCGCCGCGTCGGCTCCCCGAATTACCTCCTGCGCGCAGCGTATGCTAGTATTGGCCTGGTCACGTAAAGCGGCTTCGTTTTTACAAGCCGCGGAATTTTCAGCATGTTCGCTCTTATAGAATCCATACACGTTAATAAAATTTTTAATTAAATGCGCATGGTTCTTATAAGCGTAAATCTCCGATTCTGAATCAGAATCCACTGTCACGATAGCGGATTCCTGATTCAGAATCGGACTACTCCGGTCTATTGGCGATGTATTTGCCGAAGTTACGATTGATGACACCGCCGCCTTTGAAGCCGGCCATTTTGCACACCCGCCATCTATTCTTGGGGTTGCAAGATTTTGCACTTCAAGACAGGTGGGAGTGGGCAAAACAGTTGGCTTCGTTAGCAGCCCCCTTAAAATGCCCCCATCGCCCATAATTTGCACTTTTTTAGATGTTTTTATGGGACGACGGGCCCTATTTTTAAATTTCCCCGATTTTATAACACGATGTTTTATGGGGCGGCGTGCCTTATATTTTGGCCTCACTGATCGCGATTTCACACTGAGTAACGGAGTAGTAGAAATCACTTGCTGTTGGTTTGTAATGTCGGTGAGACACTGCGGTTGACACTCTATTTTATTAGATATACCGACGTCGACCGCGGGTATATCTGATATTTGGGTGCCATGCACCAAGTCAGCGGCGTCGGGGCGAACTTTATCGAAGTCCTGACTCATCACATGTAACACAGGGATGTCCTCTGTAGCAGCTGCAGTTGTACATGGAGAATTGCAATATCCATGGTATGCGAGCTGTATGCCCATTATGTCATCGATATCGGCCACATCTGCATCGGTCACACATGCACTCGGAACACTATAATCCACATTCCGGGGTGGTGAGACGTTTTCATAATACCCAACAAATTGCGGCACCTCGGGGGGCTGTTTGTCGGTGATATCAATGGAGTCTTCAGACATGTCCGACGACGCCTTATAATTGGTGAGAAAATCAATTAAAGCTTGCCTAGGATGGTTATGACAATCGTCGTTGTTCTCACCGTCTCTTACCATCTTTACGCTGTATAAACAATAACTGAGAAACATCACAAAACTGAAAAATGCCACACAAAAAAACGGCGGAGCACGAGAGCACTTTAAACTAACCCCGGAGGTTGTGGAGACGAACAGAATTGGCGTCGCTTGGCTTGAGCTAACTTAGCTACCCTGTTTTTTCACCCTCTGCTCTTATTGGTCGTAACTTGGCGTTGGTACCCCTTTCATCCCCTTAACAGCAGCCCTATATCATTCTGACCTCGTCTCACATGTTGAAGGTCGCTAGCGTACCTAACTTATTGCTGATCTTGAAGTGAAGGTCGCTGAATTTTTATAGAAATACAATTGCATGTGTAATATATGAAGTGATGACATATTTGACTTTGTCCTTGCATCCTATAGCCTGCCGGCCTCGTTTCACATGTTGAAAGTCGCCGGCTTGTTGATCTTGAATTGAAGGCTGATTATAGAAGTACGATTATATGGGGAATGTTGAGATGATAACATATTAAATCATGTTATATTTATTTGAATCCTTCATTTACAAAATTAATACATTAGTATATGCAGATAAGTACTATACTCTAGTAGGTACTTTATATTACAATCATACAATGTCTGGGCCACCTTAAACTTCAACTAATATATATGGTTTTAGAGCATCGTCTTATAAAAATTATTACATTAGTATGGGACATATATCTGTACTCTCTAGTACTTTAGATTACAATCATACAATGTGTGTGATCAACCCTAAACTTCAACTAATATATATATGATTTTAGAGCGTCGTCTTATATAAAATAAAATCTTTTCAGTTATTAGTAATAAGTACGCCATTTATTTCATTGCATAATTTACATTGAATTTCCCCAAAATGATGAGATTTGCTAATTAAAAGTTTACTACCTTTGCGTTATAAAACGCTATGGTTTTAGTTTATATTTTATTGTATTATAGTAAGGTAGTATGGCAGTGGATATTATTTTAAAAATTAACAATATTATGTAATTGAAGACATGGGAGTTGCGTCATCTTCCACTGAAACGGCTAGCTGTCGCCCTCTCTCTGTCTCTCTGCATCTATGCACGGGATACCAACAAAACAGATTGGCAACTTGTTGTTCAGAGATTCAACCTAGGGGGCGCCTTAATAATTCTCATTACAGCGCTATATTTCATAGAATATTTCACACAGATAATTTTAAACATATTATTTATTTGAATCCATGATTTACAACATTATTACATACAATATGTAGGCGAAGACGTAGGAGTTGTGTCATCTTCCACTGGAACGGCTAGCTGTCGCCCTCTCTCTGTCTCTCAGCATCTGTGCACGGGATACCAGGGAAACAGATTGGCGACTTGATGTTCAGAGATTCAACCTAGGGGGCGCCTTAATAATTCTCATTACAATGCTTCTTATGTCCTTTTTACTGTTGTGACAATATTTCATAGAAGATTTTACATATATGATTTATTTGAATCCATCATTTACAACATTATTACATTAGTATGGGATACAGTATATATACAGATACAGTACTTTACTCTAGCGCATTACATTACAAGTTCTTACATAAAATAAAATATTTTCAATTATTACTATGTACAAAAATGAATTTCCCAGAACTACGAGATTTGCTAATTAAAAGTTTACAGCCTTTGCGTTACATTTCATAGAAGATTTTGTGACTCAAGTTCGGCTATTGCTAAAATTAATGCATCCAAATTTTCATTTCGCTCATGTCGCTCAGCCACAACATCCCCCACCGCCTGTACGCTATCTATCGCCGACATAAGCCATTCCACATTTTGCTTAGGTTCGGTTTGAAAAAATACAATATCAGAGTGTCCCCAAGGTAGAGTGTTGTTGTATTGGGGATGACAAAACGTTTATCGTCGTAGCATGACAATGCAACCTTATTTTTCATCTCCGTATACATAGTATGTAGGTAACTTCGAAAAGTATTCATTTTTCGAACTATTGAACCCCCCTGTTCTACGATCTGCTTGTAGTCATCTTTTGACAGCTCTTTTGTAATAACGGATTTCTTTACACCTTTCGCCTTTTTCAGTTCATTTACCACAGATTGTATATAGTAAGCCTTGGCCCCTGTACCATAGAAACTAATTATCGGGTCGGCCGGAAATTCATCCTTCATGTTACCTAAAATTGATACACCCTTGGGAACATTAAAGCTATTTCCCTAGATGTAATTCGATGTGTCGAAGTGTTCGGGGTTTTCAATTATAAAGTCATAAAAATTATCACAAAACACCTTTAAGACCAAAGAATCTGTGTCACTGTACAGCAGAGAGGCCCTCTGACCAAATTTACGTTTTATTACGTCATAGAAAAAATTGTACAACACCGTTTTGGATAATTCCAAAACAGTAAACCCTACGTATATGGGCTTGTTGTAAACAGCCTTCAGTTTTCCCATTTCAATCGCTACAAAATCTTCAGAGAAAACTGAACATTTTTTAAAATTAGGTCTAGCTATTAATGCATTCGCACCCACAGCTCTTCTAATACTTTCCCAGTGTGTTGCCAATTTGATCACTTTCCTATTATCGACATTTTCCATTGTCTTGCCGAAAACAGCATTATTCATTAATTTAAATAGGTCTTTTTCAAACTTACTCGCGGCATTATTTCGCATCTTGGTATTCAGATCGATATATGTTTTTAACCAAGGCGATTGATTAAATTTAAGAGCCCTATGTATTTTTGTCACAATTAGGCCATTCTCTATAGCCTGTTTAAGATTTCTATAATGAACAACATAGCGCTTCTTGTCATTTAAATTAGGTATCAATTTTGGAAATTTTGATTTTCCCCCTGGTGGAACAATACTTTCTACTAAAAAGGGTAGATCTGAGTGTAGGTCATGCGTTTCCGGGGGGTAAAATATATCCGCTTCTAGTACGAACCCCTGGGCACTTTCATTTGGAATACTAGTGATGTCTAAATCGGCTATTTCTCTTTCAGACAGCCATGAAAATCCCCCCGTTGGCAATGGTTGTGACATACTATGTCCATATAAGTTTGTGGCATCAAGATAAGAAATAAACGATGATTGTTCTTCTGGATTATAATTAGGAACGAATTTATTATTAGCGATATGTTTCCTTTCCGAACATTGACTAATACCTCCTCTTATCCCCTTTTTAAAAAAATGGACCATATCTATGTCTGTCAACAACTCTAATTTGACTTTAGTTAATTTTAACATGGCATCCCAAGATAGCCCCGGCGCCGTATAATACTGCACAGGATCCAAGCCATATTTATCTAAACTAAATTTGCGAAAGTTCTCAAATACGTCACACAAAATAAGGACGTCCGATTTTAAATAGAGATCGGAATATTCGCCCAAACTTTGACACTTAAATAAGTTCCACACATTCTTAGCCCTTTCATAGTCTTCCTCTGATAGTTCTTCCTCATTAAGCTTATCATAGAATTGCTCTTTGGATGGTATATTTTTGGTATTTAGCTTCTCTAAACTATCCACGAAACTGTATGGAAAGACACCCTTACGTCGCATTAAACTGAATTTTTCGCTGTCAGGAAAAAAATTTCTCATCGTAGTCATTTGATTATCTGCTAAATCATTGCATAAATTTTGTAGGGATGCTGACATGAATTTAAAGCTATCGATGAATCTTAGTTGAACAAATTTTTTTTTGGATTCGCCATTCTTATTGACATAATCATGCATATATAGATGTTTTGTGAATGATATGTATTTTTCGCTGTTTTGGGGTATTACATCTATTCTATCTTTATGGCGACATAGCTCTTTCAAGAAGAGGTGGCTGTCGTAGGAAGTCATGTTGTGTAAAATAATTGGTATAAAACCCGGTACTTTGTAATTTAAATTACATATTGAATGTGCGGCACCGAATCTTATTTTCCCCGTTAAGTGGCAATGATCTCTCACTTTCACATCGCCTTCTACGAATGGTTTTTCGCATATGCCGCATGTCGTTGCACTCTGAAAGTCTTTTCTTTCTTGTGCAGTAAGGGTTGCCATTGGAACTGTGTCTTTCATATATTTATTGTATATTTCTCTTATGTCAGCCTCTATACGTGAGACGAACACTTTAGCCGCGTCGTGCCCTCTATATAACTCAAATTTTGAAATAGAATTATCGAAAGAACATTTTATAAAATATGCGAAAGAGTGGGGCTCATGTTTAAACGTTTTATTCGTGTAAGAATACCGAGGGTTTGGTTCGCAAGTATTAACCGGTTTCAAAATAGATTCAAAATCTGCATACACCACGAATGGCACCTGCATCTGTTTTTCGAAGTTCTCAAATTTTAATATATTTTCGGGCGCTTCTTTGCCATATTTATCGATCCTAAATTGTGTTGAGGGTGTTGTTGTATAGATATGATTACAATCATTTCTCTGGTGCAACATAAGCTGACGTTCATTACTAAAATATCGGAGGCAGCCATCACAAAAGTATTTTCTATGCTCATGGGATGATATTTGGCTTGAGACTAGCCTAGACAAATCTGTTATCCAACAATAGTGTGTGTTGGCGCAATCGATATTACAATGGTGATCAAAATCGCACTCCCCGGAAATTAAGAGCAAATTTACGTGTACCCGCAATTTTTTCCCAGAATAACGCAAAGGCCCTACAACTTCATATTTTAGCTTATTTTTTACAAATTTCTTTTCTAACCCATATACATTCACCGAAATATTGTTCATTTCTTCGAATTTTGATATGTCTCGTAATTTTACTGGAAAATTCATACCTGTCAAATTCAAGACTCTTGAATAATGTGGATATGATGACATCGCAGATGGGTGGCGGTTGATTGCGGGATACAATGCTGAGGTAATCGCCCATGCAAAACAATGGTTATCCTGATTTTCAACATTTATTATGGCCCTCTTGTCTGCAATGAACTTGGGCAATTTAATGTATGATGAGCCACCTAGAGGACTGTATTTGCAGATGTTAACCTCCACAAATTCTATACGTTCGAGAGCCCATCCTAAAAAGAATGAATTTAATAGTAAATATTTTCGATCGTAATAAAGTTTACAAACCTGAGTCGCGTTCCTGAAATTCCGTAGTTTGCGTAAGCATCATGTCCACAAATGCATCAAAGGCATCACTCAAATTAGTCGCCTGATCCACGATTTGATTGGAAGTATTAAATGATTTAATATCGGATACTTCTTTTGTTTGCAATATGTACCTAGCAAACGTCTCCATATTTACCTTCATCGTTTTATGAATTTGAAGTGCTTCTTCGAGTAGATGCAAAATTTTATTCTTAATTTCATTAAAGAAATTAATATAATCTATGTGGCTGATTTCACTATGTACTCGATAGCTAGCAATCCTTCGTTTAAAAGCATTTCGGACCATTTCAACACCATCAGTGAGAGGAACACACGAATTTGATCTATGTTGCAATGATCTTCTGTGACCTATCATTTAAGTCGCTGTTAGAGTAACATTGCAGCAGTCACATGTTTGCATATTCGTAGATGTTGAAGGTCTATTATGACAGTTACAAACTGGGGCATTTGCAGACGTTGATGGCCTATTATTACATGCACAATTTTGAACATTTGTTTGAACATTTGTAGATGTTTGCTGATTTAAATCCAATTTGGGCTGCTTTGTTGGAGGTCCACCCCGCACCAATTTGGGCTGCTTTGTTGGAGGTCCACCTCGCTCTAGGTTCTTGCATGATTGCCTCTGATGGCGTCGCAAATTATCACCACGTGTAAAAGTTGCACCACAAGCACTGCACTTATACATATTTAACTCTTTATTGTATGAGGCCTAACTAACATTGGTTTTCTGTGGCTACTCTGACCTCTTTTATAATCGTGCGGCTGCTACGTCAAGTCACCCTCCCCCCCAACTCATACAGATTTACGCATCGGTCGCATGGCCAAGGGCGATATCCACGCGTCACATCAGACCCTCCCCCCAACTCATACAGATTTACACATCGGCCGCATGGTCAAGGGCGATATCCACAAAGCTTGTTCAAGGTCACGCAAAGAGAGTCGAGAACGACATCATTCAAGGTCACCCTCGTTCAAGGTCATGGTTACCCACAGACCTTTTCGAGGTCAAGGGCAAGGTCATGGTCAAGGCCAAGGTCATCTCAAGGTCACCAGAATCGCCAGCGCTCAAGGTCACACGAGTCAAGGTCAAGGTCACCCACCGCCGAATCGGCCGCGTTCAAGGTCACACGGTTCAAGGTCACCTCCTCCCCCAAGGTCAGAGGAGGGGCTGAACCGTCTATACTTCTCTACTGTCGTCAGCAAAAAGAACACAGGTATTCCTTGTAATATTGACCGGTAGGTCATTAATGTAAATTAAAAAGAGCACCGGTCCCAGTACAGACCCTTGAGAAACACCTCCAGTGGTAGGAAGCAATGCCGAATTTTGACTGCCAATGCTGACATACTGTTGCCTTCTTGTTAAATATGAGCGAAACAAATTTAATTCATTATTGCGAATGCCATAATACTCTAATTTTAGAAGCAGTATATCAACATTTACACAGTCAAAAGCCTTGCTTAAATCACATAATGTGGCCTGCGTTGCAATGCCCTTGTCAAGACCAATAATAATAATAATAATAATAATAATAATAATAATAATAATAATAATAATAATAATAATAATAATAATAATAATAATAATAATAATAGTAATAATAATAATAATAATAATAATAATAATAATAATAATAATAATAATAATATCTCTACCTCTCATTCTAATCACAATGATTAGCCCGAAAGTCTGAGACTTGTGTGGGAGAGGGGCGGCATATAATTATTTCGCGGCCAGCATTTGCGCCTCAGGAACGACTTACGTTGGTAGGCCCTAACCACCATTCAGTGCTGGAATGAGGAAAATCTGGAAAACCTCATTAGTTAGGGGTACAAGTCAAACATCAACTGATTTTAATCTCTCACATTAAGACCAAGTTGACATTCTTCCCATCCTAGGCCATCGCCAGGATGGTTGCCAATCCATCCCTGCTAATAAGCCTTGATCTACGAGTAAACAATTTAATGAAAAATTGTTTGGTGGAATGGGAATTAGAACCCACGACCTCTGAGTTGTGCGATAGAGACGTTAAACCCTGAACCACCGGCTCGCCATATATATAAATTGTTACATTGTTTCTGAAATATATTTTGTGTGTATGTAGATACATGCATACATGTCATTGTGTTTGTATGAATAAAAAAAAATATTAAAGTAATTAATATATTGAGACAAAATATTTCCGGACGCCTATGGAATTTATAAAATTCTACCGGTTTTTTTGTCGCTAGACGTTTCATGCTGTTTCAATTGATATTAGCAAGACTTTACCAGGCAATTTTCATTACATAGTATAATTAATATTCTCAAAGCTAAAATGTCAGTACAGATAAAATACATTTGATTGTCAACTTGTTTCCATTTCAGAAAGAAGGGCCAGAATCTTCACTTTTGCTCGAAAAACAAGAAACTCAAAACAAAAATTGGGAATCTGGAAAACTTTCAAGGAAAGGTAGCCACAGCATATTTTCTAGTCAATACCTTCGAAATGAGGATGACCCTTTTCAAGCAGGATACGAAATAACTGATCCAGGGACTCCGATGATGATAAAAGCAAATGATGGTTGGTATTCACAGAGCAGATCCCAGATAGGTTCGAGGCTTTCATTATATTCAAATAAGGGTGTAAAACAATCATCAGGACAGAATTCAATAGGTGTATCGAAAAGACCTTCATACAATAATTTGACTGACCATGGTAGAGATCATAGAAAACGAGAAAGAAAAGTATCACAAAGTAAACCAGTAATTAGGGAGGAGGTGGAAGATTTAGGGAATGACATCTCAAATGAGAATAAAATAGTATTTCATACGCATGTATCCGAAGAATACCCCAATGAAAAAGATATTTTAAAAGGTGCTGCACAGAAATTAGCAGAGTATAAACAAAAAGATAAAGACCAATCTGAAGATAAAGTAACTGAAGAAGAAATAAGCTTGCTCAAAAAGATATCCATATTTTTTGACTTTGAATTGTTCAAAGATCTTACTTACGTGAATCTTATGTTAGGAATCACAGTAGCTAATTTTGCAGAATTAAATTTTTCTATTCTTACGCCAATTGTCCTCAAAGAATTTATGTTTGGAAAATATGAAATAGCCACGTTTATGTCCTTACTTGGTGCAACGGACATAGTAATTAGGTTCTTTATTCCCTTCATTGCAGACAAAATCGGCTGGAGCAATAAAATATTCTTTTTATTAGGCGTCATGAGTATGGCACTTGGGAGAATAAGTAAGTATTCAGAAAAGTCCCATGATACAACTACACTGATATGCTCATAACTTGACCAAATTTCGTTTGTTCTGCGCATGACGTCATTCATGAGACATAAATGGCGAAAATTCAAGTACCTTACTGTCAGCATGACTGTCAGTGATACGCGTTTGTCAATTGTATTCCCGTATTATTATAATTGTGAGACCCGAGGGCTATCAAGTTGTTATTTTTATATTATAAGGTGGTATTTATTTGCAGTAGCGCTTCTTATTATCTCTTCAAATTGTAAAATTTAGGTTAGAATTATATTCGGTAGGTAGGTAGGTACACATAATGCGGTTTGAATTAAAATAAGAAAGATTAATATTTAATCAACTATTATTTTAATTTTCCTGTATGAATCGTATATTATAATTCCATAATCAACGTTTATTTTATTTTGTTATCTTTGTTTACAAGTATTTTATTTAATTTTACTCCTAAGTGACGTCACGCTCAATCGATAGACCACGCCCCCATGCGCATTGGCATATCAGTGTAGTTGTATCATGGAAAAGTCCCACAATTAGTATATTATGCAACGATCATTTAATGATAGCTATTAAGACACGAGTATGAGAATTACGACACGAGCCGTAGGTTAGTGTCGTAAAGAAGACGAGTGTCTTAATAACCATTAAATGTGAAATGCATACAATATTTTTTCTACGACCAGTCATAATAATGAAAAATAAGAACTTTATTTTCAAAATTTCTGTCATGTATGTATGTCAACTATGAACTGTCAAAATGAATAAATTTACATCTTGCATTTCTATTGGTTACAAACTTGTATCTTAATGACAAATCTGTGTCTTAATGAACCCATGAACCTCATTAAAGTACAGGTAGTAAATGTCTAATAGGACAATAAAAATATTAGAGTATTAGAGTAGAAAATTAGTATTTTACGTTACAAGTCCGATAAGTGAGGTATTACAGTACGAGTTTTTTTACAGGACGAGGCAACGTTAGCAGCCGAGTCCGGAAAGTGTAAACGAGTACTGTCAACACCTACCCGACGTGCATCGTATGATATTTTATTTCATACTGTCGTCGTTTTAAAATAAAAATTAATTATTGTAAATTTTAAACCAGTCATTAAAATAAAATCTCGTAATATTCAAATTGAACAGCCTTGATATGCAAGGTGATATTAACATGACATTAACCTTCTTTTGATGTATCATAATTTCTTTAGTCTTATAATGTTCAGAGGAAATTTTAAATAAATTCCCTATCATCGTAGCTTCACTGAAATCGGTAGAAAAGCATTATTTATATTTGCCTAACATTTAGTTTTACTAACTTAAAGCGGATAAATGTCAAGAATTGATTTAAACTAAAAAAACATAACTCCTAATAACAGTCCGGTAAAGTGTTACTAGGAAACAACATTACAGTATGAGGTACTGTAATGTTCCATTTACCGGCTGCAAATCAGTGCAGGATAAGTAGATTTCCTGGACAGTGAAATAAAAGATAATATTATATTTATAATTATTATTTAATGTGATAATTGGTGTAATATTGGTGAAATAAAAAAAATATTATTGAGATATCAAAAACAATAAGAAATAAGAAAGATAATACCATATATGAAACATAATTATTATAAGCGTGCTAATCATTTTATCAAATGAGAAAATAATGAGACGCTACTCCATTAATCGAGTACGGTATTATAACTGAACACTTCCCCCCTACTCTTTACGCTGCTCGATGGTCGTGCGCTGCGCTATCTATATTAGTGGAGTAAAATCGCCTTTCTACTGGAGTAAAAACGCGAGCGTTTTTTAAAAATTCAATAATTCGAAAACAGTTACCGATATCAATCCAAACTTTTTTTTAACGTTTTCATTATCTAGGCTACATTTCATTCCCTGCATGCATACACAAATTTTAAATATTTCACATAGCTAACCTCATATCAAAGTTTGTCATGCATAATTTTAGAAGTTATTTTACGTCATTTTTTTAGGAGTATTACCAAAAAAAGTTTATACCATTCGAAGCACTCAGGTTTTGTACACAGGTAGTGAAATTAAATTCCGTATAAAGTATAAAAGTAACAGTATAGAAACACTTATCAACTAAAAAATCGTTTGTGTGAAGTTATCCACACAATTCCAGCCACACATGCTGACGTAGGGTAAGTTTAATTCGAGACAGATAGTTCAAACCACAATTATAAGAACCTTTTTCATCCACAGTTTTCACGCATGTAAGCCACGATCACAGTGCACGGGTATCCACAAATATAATTACCTACTTAGATTTACTGATGTAATGCAAAATGCAAACGCAATTTTTTTTTATTTTTCTATTTTTACTATTTTTGAAAACTTCTGCGTTAAAATCGCCTCATATACATGTTAGCCTCAAATCATATTAATTAATTTTTCCGTAAAAGGTTGATATGTTTGTGATAAAAAGTTATTAAAAATGCATTTATTAACTGAAAAATGGCCTTTCTTATCTGTATGCTGGTGTCGTTCTACATATGAAGTACCTACATCCAAAAATTATAGATATCTCGTAAAGGGTTTGATGTCCGTTTATAAAATATGAGCCGACGAACAGTCCCTTATAAGGGAAATAATCGGTAGTAAATAGTTTTTCTTGTCTGCCCGTCGAAGGGGATGAAAAATAATAAAATATGCCTATCCACAGGTGTAATACATATAAATAATAATCAATATCTCGAAAAGGGCTCGATGTGCGTTTATAAATAATGAAGGGTTCAAGAGTCCCTTTGAAGGGAAGTATTCGGCAGTAAATAGTTTTTCTTGTCTGCCCGTCGAAGGGGATGAAAAATAATAAAATATGTCTATCCAAAGGTGTAATACACATAAATAATAATTAATATCTAGAAAAGGACTCGATGTGCGTTTATAAAATATGGGGGTTGAAGAGTCCCTTTGAAGTGAAGTAATCGGTAGTAAATAGTTTTTCTTGTCTGCCCGTCGTAGGGGATGAAAAATAAGAAAATATGTCTACCCACAGGTGTAATATACATATAAATAATAATCAATATCTCGAAAATGGCTCGATGTGCGTTTATAAAATATGAAGGGTTCATGAGTCCCTTTGAAGTGAAGTAATCAGTAGTAAATAGTTTTTCTTGTCTGCCCGTTGAAGGGGATGAAAAATAATAAAATATGCCTATCCACAGGTGTAATACATATAAATAATAATCAATATCTCGAAAAGGGCTCGATGTGCGTTTATAAAATATGGGGTTTTGAAGAATCCCTTTGATGGGAAGTAATCGGTAGTAAATAGTTTTTCTTGTCTGCCCGTCGTAGGGGATGAAAAATAAGAAAATATGTCTACCCACAGGTGTAATACATATAAATAATAAATCAATATCTCGAAAATGGCTCGATGTGCGTTTATAAAATATGAAGGGTTCAAGAGTCCCTTTGAAGTGAAGTAATCTGTAGTAAATAGTTTTTCTCGTCTGCCCGTCGAAGGGGATGAAAAATAATAAAATATGTCTATCTACAAGTGTCATACATATAAATAATAATCAATATCTCGAAAAGGGCTCGATGTGCGTTTATAAATAATGAAGGGTTCAAGAGTCCCTTTGAAGGGAAGCAATCGGTAGTAAATAGTTTTTCTTGTCTGCCCGTCGAAGGGGATGAAAAATAATAAAATTCGTCTATCCACAAGTGTCATACTTATAAATAATAATCAATATCTCGAAAATGGCTCGATGTGCGTTTATAAAATATGAAGGGTTGAAGAGTCCCTTTGAAGTGAAGTAATCTGTAGTGAATAGTTTTTCTTGTCTGCCCATCGAAGGGGATGAAAAATAATAAAATATGCCTATCCATAGGTGTAATACATATAAATAATACTCAATATCTCGAAAAGGGCTCGATGTGCGTTTATAAATAATGAAGGGTTCAAGAGTCCCTTTGAAGGGAAGCAATCGGTAGTAAATAGTTTTTCTTGTCTGCCCGTCGAAGGGGATGAAAAATAATAAAATATGTCTATCCACAAGTGTCATACTTATAAATAATAATCAATATCTCGAAAAGAGCTCGATGTGCGTTTATAAAATATGGGGGGTTGAAGAGTCCCCTTGAAGTGAAGTAATCGGTAGAAAATAGTTTTTCTTGTCTGCCCGTTGAAGGGGATGAAAAATAATAAAATATGCCTATCCACAGGTGTAATACATATAAATAATAATCAATATCTCGAAAAGGGCTCGCTGTGTGTTTATAAAATATGGGGGGTTGAAGAGACCCTTTGAAGTGAAGTAATCGGTAGTAAATAGTTTTTCTTGTCTGCCCGTCGAAAAGGATGAAAAATAATAAAATATGCCTATCCACAGGTGTAATACATATAAATAATAATCAATATCTCGAAAAGGGCTCGATGTGCGTTTATAAAATATGGGGTTTTGAAGAATCCCTTTGATGGGAAGTAATCGGTAGTAAATAGTTTTTCTTGTCTGCCCGTCGTAGGGGATGAAAAATAAGAAAATATGTCTACCCACAGGTGTAATACATATAAATAATAAATCAATATCTCGAAAATGGCTCGATGTGCGTTTATAAAATATGAAGGGTTCAAGAGTCCCTTTGAAGTGAAGTAATCTGTAGTAAATAGTTTTTCTCGTCTGCCCGTCGAAGGGGATGAAAAATAATAAAATATGTCTATCTACAAGTGTCATACATATAAATAATAATCAATATCTCGAAAAGGGCTCGATGTGCGTTTATAAATAATGAAGGGTTCAAGAGTCCCTTTGAAGGGAAGCAATCGGTAGTAAATAGTTTTTCTTGTCTGCCCGTCGAAGGGGATGAAAAATAATAAAATTCGTCTATCCACAAGTGTCATACTTATAAATAATAATCAATATCTCGAAAATGGCTCGATGTGCGTTTATAAAATATGAAGGGTTGAAGAGTCCCTTTGAAGTGAAGTAATCTGTAGTGAATAGTTTTTCTTGTCTGCCCATCGAAGGGGATGAAAAATAATAAAATATGCCTATCCATAGGTGTAATACATATAAATAATACTCAATATCTCGAAAAGGGCTCGATGTGCGTTTATAAATAATGAAGGGTTCAAGAGTCCCTTTGAAGGGAAGCAATCGGTAGTAAATAGTTTTTCTTGTCTGCCCGTCGAAGGGGATGAAAAATAATAAAATATGTCTATCCAAAGATGTAATACACATAAATAATAATTATTATCTCGAAAAGGGCTCGATGTGCGTTTATAAAATATGGGGGTTGAAGAGTCCCTTTGAAGTGAAGTAATCGGTAGTAAATAGTTTTTCTTGTCAGCCCGTCGAAGGGGATGAAAAATAATAAAATATGTCTATCCACAGGTGTAATACATATAAATAATAATCAATATCTCGAAAAGGAATCGATGTGCGTTTATAAAATAGGGGAGGTTGAAGAGTCCCTTTGAAGGGAAGCAATCGGTAGCAAATAGTTTTTCTTGTATGCTCGTCGAAGGGGATGAAAAATAATAAAATAGTCTATCCACATGTGTAATACATATAAATAATAATCAATATCTCGAAAAGGGCTCGATGTGCGTTTATAAAATATGGGGTTTTGAAGAGTCCCTTTGATGGGAAGTAATCGGTAGTAAATAGTTTTTCTTGTCTGCCCGTCGTAGGGGATGAAAAATAAGAAAATATGTCTACCCACAGGTGTAATACATATAAATAATAATCAATATCTCGAAAATGGCTCGATGTGCGTTTATAAAATATGGGGGGCTCAAGAGTCAATTTGAAGGGAAGTATTCGGCAGTAAATAGTTTTTCTTGTCTGCCCGTCGAAGGGGATGAAAAATAATAAAATATGCCTATCCACAGGTGTAATACATATAAATAATACTCAATATCTCGAAAAGGGCTCGATGTGCGTTTATAAATAATGAAGGGTTCAAGAGTCCCTTTGAAGGGAAGCTATCAGTAGTAAATATTTTTTCTTGTCTGCCCGTTGAAGGGGATGAAAAATAATAAAATATGCCTATCCACAGGTGTAATACATATAAATAATAATCAATATCTCGAGAAGGGCTCGCTGTGCGTTTATAAAATATGGGGGGTTGAAGAGTCCCTTTGAAGTGAAGTAATCGGTAGTAAATAGTTTTTCTTGCCTGCCCGTCGAAAAGGATGAAAAATAATAAAATATGCCTATCCACAGGTGTAATACATATAAATAATAATCAATATCTCGAAAAGGGCTCGATGTGCGTTTATAAAATATGGGGTTTTGAAGAATCCCTTTGATGGGAAGTAATCGGTAGTAAATAGTTTTTCTTGTCTGCCCGTCGTAGGGGATGAAAAATAAGAAAATATGTCTACCCACAGGTGTAATACATATAAATAATAAATCAATATCTCGAAAATGGCTCGATGTGCGTTTATAAAATATGAAGGGTTCAAGAGTCCCTTTGAAGTGAAGTAATCTGTAGTAAATAGTTTTTCTCGTCTGCCCGTCGAAGGGGATGAAAAATAATAAAATATGTCTATCTACAAGTGTCATACATATAAATAATAACCAATATCTCGAAAAGGGCTCGATGTGCGTTTATAAATAATGAAGGGTTCAAGAGTCCCTTTGAAGGGAAGCAATCGGTAGTAAATAGTTTTTCTTGTCTGCCCGTCGAAGGGGATGAAAAATAATAAAATTCGTCTATCCACAAGTGTCATACTTATAAATAATAATCAATATCTCGAAAATGGCTCGATGTGCGTTTATAAAATATGAAGGGTTGAAGAGTCCCTTTGAAGTGAAGTAATCAGTAGTAAATAGTTTTTCTTGTCTGCCCATCGAAGGGGATGAAAAATAATAAAATATGCCTATCCACAGGTGTAATACATATAAATAATACTCAATATCTCGAAAAGGGCTCGATGTGCGTTTATAAATAATGAAGGGTTCAAGAGTCCCTTTGAAGGGAAGCAATCGGTAGTAAATAGTTTTTCTTGTCTGCTTGTCGAAGGGGATGAAAAATAATAAAATATGTCTATCCAAAGATGTAATACACATAAATAATAATTATTATCTCGAAAAGGGCTCGATGTGCGTTTATAAAATATGGGGGTTGAAGAGTCCCTTTGAAGTGAAGTAATCGGTAGTAAATAGTTTTTCTTGTCAGCCCGTCGAAGGGGATGAAAAATAATAAAATATGTCTATCCACAGGTGTAATACATATAAATAATAATCAATATCTCGAAAAGGAATCGATGTGCGTTTATAAAATAGGGGAGGTTGAAGAGTCCCTTTGAAGGGAAGCAATCGGTAGCAAATAGTTTTTCTTGTATGCTCGTCGAAGGGGATGAAAAATAATAAAATAGTCTATCCACATGTGTAATACATATAAATAATAATCAATATCTCGAAAAGGGCTCGATGTGCGTTTATAAAATATGGGGTTTTGAAGAGTCCCTTTGATGGGAAGTAATCGGTAGTAAATAGTTTTTCTTGTCTGCCCGTCGTAGGGGATGAAAAATAAGAAAATATGTCTACCCACAGGTGTAATACATATAAATAATAATCAATATCTCGAAAATGGCTCGATGTGCGTTTATAAAATATGGGGGGCTCAAGAGTCAATTTGAAGGGAAGTATTCGGCAGTAAATAGTTTTTCTTGTCTGCCCGTCGAAGGGGATGAAAAATAATAAAATATGCCTATCCACAGGTGTAATACATATAAATAATACTCAATATCTCGAAAAGGGCTCGATGTGCGTTTATAAATAATGAAGGGTTCAAGAGTCCCTTTGAAGGGAAGCAATCGGTAGTAAATAGTTTTTCTTGTCTGCCCGTCGAAGGGGATGAAAAATAATAAAATATGTCTATCCACAAGTGTCATACTTATAAATAATAATCAATATCTCGAAAATGGCTCGATGTGCGTTTATAAAATATGAAGGGTTGAAGAGTCCCTTTGAAGTGAAGTAATCTGTAGTAAATAGTTTTTCTTGTCTGCCCGTCGAAGGGGATGAAAAATAATAAAATATGCCTATTCACAGGTGTAATACATATAAATAATAATCAATATCTCGAAAAGGGCTCGATGTGGGTTTATAAATAATAAAGGGTTCAAGAGTCCCTTTGAAGGGAAGCAATCGGTAGTAAATAGTTTTTCTTGTCTGCCCGTCGAAGGGATGAAAATAATAAAATATGTCTATCCACAAGTGTCATACATCGAGCTCCTTTCGAGATATTGATTATTATTTATATGTATGACACTTGTGGATAGACATATTTTATTATTTTTCATCCCCTTCGACGGGCAGACAAGAAAAACTATTTACTACCGATTGCTTCCCTTCAAAGGAACTCTTGAACCCTTCATTATTTATAAACGCACATCGAGCTCTTTTCGAGATATTGATTATTATTTATATGTATGACACTTGTAGATAGACATATTTTATTATTTTTCATCCCCTTCGACGGGCAGACAAGAAAAACTATTTACTACCGATTGCTTCCCTTCAAAGGGACTCTTGAACCCTTTATTATTTATAAACGCACATCGAACCCTTTTCGAGATATTGATTATTATTTATATGTATGACACTTGTAGATAGACATATTTTATTATTTTTCATCCCCTTCGACGGGCAGACAAGAAAAACTATTTACTACCGATTGCTTCCCTTGAAAGGGAGTCTTGAACCCTTCATTATTTATAAACGCACATCGAGCCCTTTTCGAGATATTGATTATTATTTATATGTATTACACCTGTGGATAGGCATATTTTATTATTTTTCATCCCCTTCGACGGGCAGACAAGAAAAACTATTTACTACCGATTACTTCACTTCAAAGGGACTCTTCAACCCCCAATATTTTATAAACGCACATCGAGCACTTTTCGAGATATTGATTATTATTTATATGTATTACACCTGTGGATAGGCATATTTTATTATTTTTCATCCCCTTCAACGGGCAGACAAGAAAAACTATTTACTACTGATTGCTTCCCTTCAAAGGGACTCTTGAACCCTTCAATATTTAAAAACGCACATCGAGCCCTTTTCGAGATATTGATTATTATTTATATGTATTACACCCTGTGGATAGGCATATTTTATTATTTTTCATCCCCTTCAACGGGCAGACAAGAAAAACTATTTACTACCGATTGCTTCCCTTCAAAGGGACTCTTGAACCCTTCAATATTTAAAAAGGCACATCGAGCTCTTTTCGAGATATTGATTATTATTTATATGTATTACACCTGTGGATAGGCATATTTTATTATTTTTCATCCCCTTCGACGGGCAGACAAGAAAAACTATTTTCTACCGATTACTTCACTTCAAGGGGACTCTTCAACCCCCCATATTTTATAAACGCACATCGAGCTCTTTTCGAGATATTGATTATTATTTATAAGTATGACACTTGTGGATAGACATATTTTATTATTTTTCATCCCCTTCGACGGGCAGACAAGAAAAACTATTTACTACCGATTGCTTCCCTCCAAAGGGACTCTTGAACCCTTTTTTATTTATAAACGCACATCGAGCCCTTTTCGAGATATTGATTATTATTTATATGTATGACACTTGTAGATAGACATATTTTATTATTTTTCATCCCCTTCGACAGGCAGACGAGAAAAACTATTTACTACAGATTACTTCACTTCAAAGGGACTCTTCAACCCTTCATATTTTATAAACGCACATCGAGCCATTTTCGAGATATTGATTATTATTTATAAGTATGACACTTGTGGATAGACATATTTTATTATTTTTCATCCCCTTCGACGGGCAGACAAGAAAAACTATTTACTACCGATTACTTCCCTTCAAAGGGACTCTTGAACCCTTCATTATTTATAAACGCACATCGAGCCCTTTTCGAGATATTGATTATTATTTATATGTATGACACTTGTAGATAGACATATTTTATTATTTTTCATCCCCTTCGACGGGCAGACAAGAAAAACTATTTACTACAGATTACTTCACTTCAAAGGGACTCTTCAACCCTTCATATTTTATAAACGCACATCGAGCCCTTTTCGAGATATTGATTATTATTTATATGTATTACACCTGTGGATAGGCATATTTTATTATTTTTCATCCCCTTCAACGGGCAGACAAGAAAAACTATTTACTACTGATTGCTTCCCTTCAAAGGGACTCTTGAACCCTTCAATATTTAAAAACGCACATCGAGCCCTTTTCGAGATATTGATTATTATTTATATGTATTACACCCTGTGGATAGGCATATTTTATTATTTTTCATCCCCTTCAACGGGCAGACAAGAAAAACTATTTACTACCGATTGCTTCCCTTCAAAGGGACTCTTGAACCCTTCAATATTTAAAAAGGCACATCGAGCTCTTTTCGAGATATTGATTATTATTTATATGTATTACACCTGTGGATAGGCATATTTTATTATTTTTCATCCCCTTCGACGGGCAGACAAGAAAAACTATTTTCTACCGATTACTTCACTTCAAGGGGACTCTTCAACCCCCCATATTTTATAAACGCACATCGAGCCCTTTTCGAGATATTGATTATTATTTATATGTATGACACTTGTAGATAGACATATTTTATTATTTTTCATCCCCTTCGACGGGCAGACAAGAAAAACTATTTACTACAGATTACTTCACTTCAAAGGGACTCTTCAACCCTTCATATTTTATAAACGCACATCGAGCCCTTTTCGAGATATTGATTATTATTTATATGTATTACACCTGTGGATAGGCATATTTTATTATTTTTCATCCCCTTCGACGGGCAGACAAGAAAAACTATTTACTACCGATTACTTCACTTCAAAGGGACTCTTCAACCCCCCATATTTTATAAACGCACATCGAGCTCTTTTCGAGATATTGATTATTATTTATATGTATGACACTTGTGGATAGACATATTTTATTATTTTTCATCCCCTTCGACGGGCAGACAAGAAAAACTATTTACTACTGATTGCTTCCCTTCAAAGGGACTCTTGAACCCTTCATTATTTATAAACGCACATAGAGCCCTTTTCGAGATATTGATTATTATTTATATGTATTACACCTGTGGATAGGCATATTTTATTATTTTTCATCCCCTTCGACGGGCAGACAAGAAAAACTATTTACTACTGATTGCTTCCCTTCAAAGGGACTTTTGAACCCTTCATTATTTATAAACGCACATAGAGCCCTTTTCGAGATATTGATTATTATTTATATGTATTACACCTGTGGATAGGCATATTTTATTATTTTTCATCCCCTTCGACAAGCAGACAAGAAAAACTATTTACTACCGATTGCTTCCCTTCAAAGGGACTCTTGAACCCTTCATTATTTATAAACGCACATCGAGCCCTTTTCGAGATATTGATTATTATTTATATGTATGACACATGTGGATAGACATATTTTATTATTTTTAATCCCCTTCGACGGGCAGACAAGAAAAACTATTTACTACTGATTGCTTCCCTTCAAAGGGACTCTTGAACCCTTCATTATTTATAAACGCACATAGAGCCCATTTCGAGATATTGATTATTATTTATATGTATTACACCTGTGGATAGGCATATTTTATTATTTTTCATCCCCTTCGACGGGCAGACAAGAAAAACTATTTACTACTGATTGCTTCCCTTCAAAGGGACTCTTGAACCCTTCATTATTTATAAACGCACATAGAGCCCTTTTCGAGATATTGATTATTATTTATATGTATTACACCTGTGGATAGGCATATTTTATTATTTTTCATCCCCTTCGACGGGCAGACAAGAAAAACTATTTACTACCGATTACTTCACTTCAAAGGGACTCTTCAACCCCCCATATTTTATAAACGCACATCGAGCTCTTTTCGAGATATTGATTATTATTTATATGTATGACACTTGTAGATAGACATATTTTATTATTTTTCATCCCCTTCGACGGGCAGACGAGAAAAACTATTTACTACAGATTACTTCACTTCAAAGGGACTCTTGAACCCTTCATATTTTATAAACGCACATCGAGCCATTTTCGAGATATTGATTATTATTTATATGTATATTACACCTGTGGGTAGACATATTTTCTTATTTTTCATCCCCTACGACGGGCAGACAAGAAAAACTATTTACTACCGATTACTTCCCATCAAAGGGACTCTTCAAAACCCCATATTTTATAAACGCACATCGAGCCCTTTTCGAGATATTGATTATTATTTATATGTATATTACACCTGTGGGTAGACATATTTTCTTATTTTTCATCCCCTACGACGGGCAGACAAGAAAAACTATTTACTACCGATTACTTCCCATCAAAGGGACTCTTCAAAACCCCATATTTTATAAACGCACATCGAGCCCTTTTCGAGATATTGATTATTATTTATATGTATTACACCTGTGGATAGGCATATTTTATTATTTTTCATCCTTTTCGACGGGCAGACAAGAAAAACTATTTACTACCGATTACTTCACTTCAAAGGGTCTCTTCAACCCCCCATATTTTATAAACACACAGCGAGCCCTTTTCGAGATATTGATTATTATTTATATGTATTACACCTGTGGATAGGCATATTTTATTATTTTTCATCCCCTTCAACGGGCAGACAAGAAAAACTATTTACTACCGATTGCTTCCCTTCAAAGGGACTCTTGAACCCTTCATTATTTATAAACGCACATCGAACCCTTTTCGAGACATTGATTATTATTTATATGTATGACACTTGTAGATAGACATATTTTATTATTTTTCATCCCCTTCGACGGGCAGACAAGAAAAACTATTTACTACCGATTACTTCACTTCAAAGGGACTCTTCAACCCCCATATTTTATAAACGCACATCGAGGCCTTTTCGAGATATTGATTATTATTTATATGTATTACACCTGTGGATAGACATATTTTATTATTTTTCATCCTCTTCGACGGGCAGACAAGAAAAACTATTTACTACCGATTATTTCCCTTATAAGGAACTCTTCGTCGGCTCATATTTTATAAACGGACATCAAACCCTTTACGAGATATCTATAATTTTTGGATGTAGGTACTTCATATGTAGAACGACACCAGCATACAGATAAGAAAGGCCATTTTTCAGTTAATAAATGCATTTTTAATAACTTTTTATCACAAACATATCAACCTTTTACGGAAAAATTAATTAATATGATTTGAGGCTAACACGTATATGAGGCGATTTTAACGAAGAAGTTTTCAAAAATAGTAAAAATAGAAAAATAAAAAAAAATTGCGTTTGCATTTTGCATTACATCAGTAAATCTAAGTAATTATATTTGTGGATGCCCGTGCACTGTGATCGTGGCTTACATGCGTGAAAACTGTGGATGAAAAAGGTTCTTATAATTGTGGTTTGAACTATCTGTCTCGAATTAAACTTACCCTACGTCAGCATGTGTGGCTGGAATTGTGTGGATAACTTCACACAAACTAAAAAATCAAACAAACAATTTTTAAACTGCTTTACATTATTTAAACTCTAAATACGTAAGTACAGGAAGTTTATTGTAAAACTTAATTCCGACATACCTATACAGAATTTGTTTCAAACAATAACAAACTATGACCTGGAATAACTAAAACATAAGCATTCCTTGTGTCATAAGTGTGATTAAAATTACCAGTTAAAAAAGAAAAATAATTATTATTTTTTTACATAAACGAGTTTCATATATATATATGAATACATGGGACAGTGAGTAACTTTCAATTCTTTAAATAAATGTCTACAAGAATGATACTTTATCACACCAGCCACATTCCATAGAGCTCTTTTTCGCATTCTGAATACTTTTATTAGCAATGATGAAAACCCCCAAAATAAAATACTATAGCTTACTCTGGAATAAAAAAGTACATAATAATATGACAATGATACTTCTTTTCGAGTTAAAGACGTAAGTTTATATAATACATAACAAACTGAATACAATTTAGAGCATAAGTTTTTTATATGACTTTCTCAATTTAAAAAATTGATTGATAAAAACACCTAAAAATGTTACAGTTTCTGCCTGCTTTACAGATAATCCATTAATTTTTATTAAATAACTCTCAGTGATGTTTGAAGTATTTTATTTAAACAATATAAATTCAGACTTTGAAATACCTATTTAGTAATAAGCTGTTTTTGCTAAACCAATCGACAAAGGTATCTAGAGTATTTTGGCCCAACTTAATTACTTTATTTTGCAATGAAGCAGAACAAACAAAAGAGTTATCATCTGCAAACATTGTCAAACTGTTTGGCAAGTCATTCATAAAAATAATGAACAACAAAGGTCCTAAAACCGAACTTTGCGGAATCCCACACTCCACATTTAATGCACCTGACTTGCAATTCTGAACCTGTACAACTTGACTTCTATGATAAAGGTAAGATCTTATCCACTGAAAAATTTTCCCTCTTAAATATATATACACCTTATCAAAGAGCAATTCGTGATTTACAAGGTCCAAAAGTTCACTTAGGTCTAAAAAGATCCCAAGACATTTACTTCTGTCATTTAAGCTATTATGAACGCACATTAAGAAATTTACTATTGCAGATTTTGTTGACATACTTTTCTGAAAGCCAAATTGACAAGGTGAAAGAATATTAAATTTCGAGAGAAAGCCCATGATATTGTCAAAAATAACTCTCTCTAACATTTTAGATAAAATTGGTAGCAATGATATTGGCCTGTAATTGTCTACTTTGTCTCTATACCCTTTCTTATACATAGGAATCACTTTAGCAGTTTTCAGAATGTTCGGAAAAATACCTTCACTAATTGACTAATTATGAGACTAAAATTCGATGAGAAGTCATCAAGTCCCGAAGAATTAGATCCCTTCATCGCAGCAATAAATATACCCCGTATAAATAAAATGTACGGTAGCAAACTTTTTTTTATGATTTGTAACTGGTATTACCCTTGTCAAGGATTAATTTTTTTTACACATGTGCGAATTTCAAAGGATCAGATTCAGTTCTATTTTCCGTAAGTATCTTATTCACAGTGTAAGCGTTATCACTTAGACTTATGGCGTTATTGTTTATAATTTTCCAAGCTTCCTGGAACTTATTACAAGACTTATTATAAAATCTGGCATTGGACAACCTTTTAACCTTTGAAGGTACTTGTTTATAATTTTCTTTATGTTTTTTTATATTTTTGTACATCAGTTTCCAATTTTGTTTGTAACATCTTTTTATTTAAGTCCTTTAAGTACTCTAATACCTTGAGTTAACAACGGCTTGCATTTATTATTTTTATTCACTGGTATCCTCTTAAAGTGAAAACTTATATTAATATAATGAGACAAAATACCCGAAAATGCCTCAAATGCTTCATTTACACTACTACAGCCATAAATGCTATGCCAATCCTCTCTCTCAATATAAGCAGAGAATGTTTGACAGTTTTCCTTATTAAATAATCTCTTTGTGACATATATAGGAGAATCACATGAAACACCATTAAGTATCAATAACAGTTCAGAATGATCTGAAAGACATACTTATTGGTCTGAAATGCGAAATAAGTGTTGGATTATGGTAGAGGTATCACATTAGCATTTTTCCACACGTCAGGACCGCTTCACAATGTAAGTAATGTGACCGCTTAAGTAACAGGGGTAAATTTCAATTCATCAGATAAGTTAGGTCAATTACCACTATAATTAGATTCTAAAAAGTCTGGATCATTTACATTATTTTGCGGAACATTATTACTACTTGTGAAAAAGTGGTTAAAGATACTAGCAATGTCAGCGTGAGATTGCTGATGTGTCACGTTAGAGCAAATATTTAAATGTTTTAACGTTCGCTAAAAATTTTTCGGATATGTCTTAAATGCATGTTGCAAATAGGTAAAACACCCAATTATTGGCACCTTAAGCTAATTTCCACAAGTAAACCAGTGTCAAAAATATATAAATTGTTTTTATAAATACAATTTTTATAGTGTTATAGAATAAAGTCCATTGAACCTGCCCAAATTTTTTCAAATATAGAATCTAACATTTAATAAAAGAAATAAATTTATTTTTTGAAAATGTTGAATATTCCAGTAATTGGCACTTTAAGTTAGTTATTGCCACGTCCAATGAGCCAGTTATTGGCACTTCAAGTTAATAATCGGCATCTCCAAAGCGCCAGTTATTGGCACACCTATAGCGACACTATAAGAACTAGAAATTATGGTGTATGTTTATATAGGTATTTAGGTACCTGGATATGTGGCAAAGGAATTTATTTAAATGGTTTTAATAACAAAAACTCATATTTTATGTTAATAGTAATGTTCTGATTTATTGCTCTATAATCTATATCGCTTTATTGGGAAATTATTTTATGTAAGGTTCACACAAGAATGAAAGAACGAATTTCTTGTGCTTCTGTAAACAAATCTTGTGATACTGCCTTTTACAGTCAAGGCATTTTACTCCTCTGTTGACGTTATTGACATTTCTTGTACATGTGTAACACAGCCCTGTTGTTACAAATTGATTGCTTGTTGGATCTGGACTTCCCGGGATGTAATACATGTCCTTTGGCTCATCAATTTTGTTGACCTGGATCATTGGAACTGTGTGTACAAAATAAAGTCATTTTTAAGAAAAATATTAGAGATAGGAAAACCTACCACAGTCATGAGTTTTTGAGCAGTGCGTCTTGCCTATGTTTTCAGATTTTGTGAACTAAATGAGATCTAAGCAAACGGAAGGGATTACTATGTAAATAAGAAATAGGAATTTATAAGACTTACTTTCAGTATATGTTACTTGATTATTTATATATGAATTACCACCAGACGTAGATGGTCTATCCACCTGACTTAAAATATTGCTATCACATTCTTGGACTACTTTACTATTAAATACTTTTCTCACATGACTGGCTTTAAAAAGAATACAAAAATTAACTTAATTCATGGTTTCTTGGCTTTTTACTTACCAGTTTTCCTTTTACTGTAACCTTTCTTTATTGTTTTCTGTGAAGCTATTAGTTCCTTTGCCTTCTTCTTTTCTAGCCGTTCACGTTTCTTTTTTTCCTTCTCTTTCTCTTTTTCTTCTTTCTCAATCGTTTTTTCAGTATAAATATTTTTCCACCCTGAAGAAGTTATAACATATGGCAATTTGTCAACACTTCTTTTGTTCTTTCTTTCTGGAGTAAGCGGCCAAACTAGATAATTTTGCAAAATTTTAATTCGATTTCCTTTATCTTCTTCCAAAACATTTTCCTTGCATTCCAATACATCTTCCTGAATTTCTTACAATTTATTTTCTTCATCGTACTTTAAGTTAGCACATACACCTTCAGTGTCAGTGCCCTCAATATAATTTCTAATTATAGGATCCATCCCATCGATGTTGTGCACTTGCTCCTCTTCAGTGAGGTCGTTAACTAAGATATCATTTTCTGTATAATCAAAAATTATTGGTATATCTTCTATAGAATAAGTAATTTCATTCTGGGTAATCTCCTCATCCACAGCACTTATTGAGTTCATAGGAGCCTCTACTAAACAATCAGATTTACCTGTATTATCTGAATGATTATTAAATTCCATCCACAGTTCATAAACAATTTTAATATTCTCATCTTTCTGGGTTAGATCTAACTGTCTCTTTTGAATGTCCTGAAACTCGGCAATTTTCGTCTCGCCAACAATTCTAACAAAATCGGCATACTTTAATAACCTTTGGCTACCAATGTCGTTGGTTTGATCTATAGTACTGGCACCTCTTTTCACTTTACCCAAACATTTTGAAACATCTATAGCTGAAAAATTGAATGGATACAGACCACATGCCTTAAAACCGTTAATAATGTTTGTTCTTTTGATATTTTTGATTTTTTTTACGGTACTTAAAATAGGTGCAAACTTTTCTTTTGTGAGTTGCTCATATGGGTTTTCGGGTCTCCATTCTAATACACTTTTTTTCCATAAACTTTTTATGGGTTTAAAGGCAGCTACATCGGCTGGCTGTAAAATTCGTGTCGAATTAGGATAAAGCGCAATAAGTATTATTTTTAATTTGGTACATAACTCACTGAGTTGAAATGTCAAGTGAGTTTTGTGTCCATCTACGAAGAGGATGACTGGAAATGAAATAACGTGTTTTACCAACCATGGATGGAAGACGTTGCTTATGTATTCAAAAAATAATTCCGACTTCATCCAACCATTGTCGCTTGTACCAATACCCCACTCTGATGGGACGGATTCTACAACTTTAGGAGGTAACCTCTTGTAAGGGTAAATTATCATTGGCGAAGTAGTTTCGCCATCCGCTGAAAATGTAAACATCACCGTCAGATTAGCCTTTGCTACGGCTCTGTCAATTTCGTACACATTTTTAGCGCCTTTTTCGGCGAGAACTTTTGTTTCTTTTGGGCCTAACATAAAACACGTCTCATCTCCATTAAAGACCCTTGTAGGGTCGTTTAATATAGAATCGTATCCTTTGCTTTTTAAATAATTCTCAATATCAATAAACCATTTCCTTAAATCTTCAGCAGACACGCACGCACTACTTTGGGTGACAGCTTCAGAAGTTCTGATGGAAATATTTGGATGTCTACGCAAAAAAGATTTATACCATGTATCTCCTGGCATATTATTTTTAAATGGTGTTGTTCTCTTTGACTCATTGACGAAGTTCTTTACTGAAGCTTGAATGTCCTCCTTCCTCCGTGGAAACCCTTTCTGGTGACAATCCAATATCCATTTTACCAGTATTTCTTCTTCCTCGATTGTTAAAACTGTTGAAGGACCATGACGGGGTTTACTAAATAGTTCCGACATTCTAAACTGCAGAGTGCTGCGTGGTATGCCAAATTGTATTGCAGCTTTTTTTTTGGAATGCCATTTTTTACAGCATTAATAGCTCTTTCTAAATCATATTCAGTGTAAGATTTAGCATATGATTTTCCTTGTCTAACTTTAGGCATGATCTGTAAATTTTAAATAAATTACTTCCCTTTTCAAATAAAAAAACCAACATGCTTAAAAGTTAAAAAATCACTCTGTATACAGTTTATGCCTATCTCCCTAACAATCCATTAATAGATGCCAATAACTAACTACACTATTTTGAGTTGCCAATAACTAAAAGTATCTAAATTTTCATGTCAGTTATTGGCACCGATAAAAAAAATAGTATAATAATGTGTAGCGGTTAGAACAATAAATAATAGCTAATTTCAACATTTTCTAATAACATAAATGTAAATGGAATGTAAAAAACTTACTTTTGATGTAAATACAGCGCTGAAAACAATTATCCCTTTCTTAAGAATTCGCTTAAAATCAACACTTTGCCTAAGACTAATACACATTCTTCTTCGACACTATAAGCAAAACTAATGAAAACGCGGGAATTTTTGTCACAGTTGCCAACAATGACAAAAGCTTACTAAGAAATAGTGGGAAATATAAAATTGTAACCTAAACGTTTATAATTTGAAATTAAATGAACTAGTGCCAATTACTAGCACAGTGCCAACAATTGGGTAGTTTACCCTATGCTCTTTTTCAGATTTTACTGCCATGTTAAGATTACGGAGATTTTTGTACTCGGTTCATGCGGTTTCAGTTTTTAACTTTCTATATTTTGTATGTACTTCTTTCCTAAATTTCATTATAAATTTAAGATTCTCGGACAACCATGGAGCCGGAGATTTCGTTATTCTTACAGTTTGAAAAGCAACATGCACGTTAAATAAACACAAAAGTTTATTATTAAAAAAATCTACCATAATATCGACATCATCAAGGTAATATATATAGTCCCAAAAAATGTCTTGTAGGTCCCGTAAAAATGAGTCATAATTAAAGTTAGAAAAGTCTCTAAATGTTTTATACATTGTTTGCTGTTTGGGCTTAAATATTTTTAAATTAGTAAGTATGTACAATGCGATGATCTGAAATGCCATCCATTCTAAAAACATCTGTATTGAATGCAATGTTAGTGCAAGATGTAACAATTATATCAATTAGAGAGGAAGAAATTTCCGAAACACGAGTAGGTTTGGTAACCATTTGACTAAGGCCATATTTAGATAATAAACTGTTAAATAATTTGTAATGGTAAGACTCGGTGTCCATAAAATCGACATTAAAGTCTCCATTAAAAAGTGCATAATCATAATCATATTCATAATCATATTAAATCAATTAATACGTTTTCCAGATTTTCTATGTATAAATTAAAATTTACATTAGGTGGTCTATATAATGTTCCCAAGCACAATTTCTTACCAGCAATCTTAACACTAATCCAGAGCTGTTCCAGCCCACCACCATAATCACTGACTTCAGTGACAGTAAATTTTAAATCATTTTTTATGTAAAAATCTACACCTCCAGCCCTGGTATCCCTATCTTTCCGAATTATTTTGGTAGGTATTATTATGATTGCAGTGTTGGGATTATTATGTGCAGTTGCGGTGGGATTAAACCAGGTCTCAGATATTCCAATAATGTCATAAGAGTTATCCTCTAAATAATCAGAGAAAAGGTTAAAACGAGAACAAAGCGATTGAGCATTAAAATGTGAAAAAGTGACGTATGTGCTTAACATGCAGTCTTTCCCATACTCCAGTACCTAAAAGTATATAAAAATAATAAATAAGTGATAAACCTCAAACAAAATAAATCAACCTTGTATACACAAGTATAAACATACCTACATACCTACATACAAAGTATACATGCATACATATACACACATACAATAAAACTAGTGCCAACTTAGGTATAGAAAGAATAAGTAAAATATCATTAAATATCTACTTAAAAAAAAACAAATGTTACAAAAAGTTATCTAGTAAAAAAAAGCACAAAAATAGATTTAACTTCAGTAATAATAATTTATAGAATTTAGGTATAAAACAATTTATAGCTCTACCATGGTGACAAAATTATACAAGGCATGTTTTAAATATCATTCTTTGAATTTATAACTATTTTCTTATTTTGCCTATCGTTCCACATGTAAATTTTTACTCCTGGAGACCAAACCTTATTATTTCCGAACTCATTCTTCGCGGCAGCCAGAAGTTCATATCTTGCAGCGGTTAAATCCTCGAATATGGTAAACTCAGAACCTTTAAGGCACTTTCTAGCATTTAAAACTTCATTCCTTTTCATATTCCGAACAAAATTAATTAATACACCTCTTGGTTTATCTCGAATTTCTCTACCCACTCGAAATGCACTATCAATGTCATGGAAATCAAATGAAATATTAAATTTTGAATTGATAAAAGTAATTATGTCACTAACAATATTCCCTTCATCCTTTTCATGAAGACCGTGAAGACGGAGACTATTTCTTTTAAGATGCTGCTCAATACATATAGTCTGATTTATGTGTAAGAGACTGAATTGACTTTTCATTTGAGCAAATTTTAATATCAAGTGACTTTAAGGAATTGGTAGCTTCAGTCAGTTTTTTCTCTAATCGCTCAAACTTTTGATCGATTTTGCTTTCCAACTGAGTCACAAAATTAGAGCATACCTTTGAAATTAATTTTTCCAATCGCTCCTCTGAACACAATCCTGCATCATCCGGGTTATTAGTAGCACTTCTTAGTGTTTTACGTCCACCACCCATATTGCATACAACTTTATACACCAGGTACAGCTAACAAAAGATCTTAGGCCCGAAACTAACTTAACATGTAACAAATCATTTCAAAAAACAGCAGACCAAATTCAGAGTAGTATATATAGTCTTTAGGTTTCAAAAACACAATTTTTGCACAGAAAAAACCCACTAAACTAGCCAAAAACGACTGGAGCACATGGAACTGAACTACTCACACGTCGCAATCATGGCTAATTCCCATGTATAGGGAACTATAGTAGTAGGTAGTAAGTACTATTGTACACTTCTCTATCAATTTTCAAGCTGTGACCGCAATGCCAAAGCGAGTTATATATAATTTTGTAAAACACTTATCGTAAATAAAAAAATAATAACTGTGCTCCTACGGCAGACCATGAAATTATGTGCCCATGGCTGTATATATAGTACTATTGTACACTTCTCTATACATTTTCAAGCCGTGATCGCAATGCCAAAGCGAGTTATATATAATTTTGTAAAACACATCGTAAATAAAAAAAATAATAACTGTGCTCCTACGGCAGACCATGAAATTATGTGCCCATGGTTGTATACAGTGTGTTCAAGATAAAGATGGGATAGCATTGGGATCTTGGAAACGGTAAGAGATACAAAGTTGTATCTCGTAAATATCGTTTTATAACTTGCTTAAAAATGAATAGAAATGTTAACAATGTTTTGGAAGCTACGGTTAAGCGATGTTACCTATGCTTAGAAAATAATGGTCTTTTGTACGATCATCTTTTGTAATTAACATGCAATAAATAATTAAGATAAAATAATTATTTTACTTGTTTATTTGTTATAAACTCAGAAGGCTTTTCCTCGTTAATTTTTAATGGTGGCAAAAACAAGCTAAAAACGTAATTAAACCATTACTTGTGATACATCATTGAATTGAGAATAAAAAATGGTACCAAAATTTCTATTTAAAAATACAGGGCCGTATTTAAAAAAAAGAAGGTGCTGATGGTTTCTCGGAAACGAAACGTCGGACAAAAACTTGATGAATGCCATCTTGTTAAGCTTAAAAAGTGACAATGGAATTGTGAATTTTTTATTTTTTGATAGCTGTTAAAATAACGCCAGAAATAAATAAAAACAAATATTGCAAAAAAAAATTTCCGCCCACAAAGTTTTTCCAAATACTTCGAAATCAAAAAAAAATAACTTATTTTTGCAAAGTCCATGTAAAAGATATTCAAACTGCTCTACTTTTTCATAATTTAACCAACTTTGTATCTCTTACCGTTTCCAAGATCCCAATGCTATCCCATCTTTATCTTGGACACACTGTATACAGTACTATTGTCAACTTCTCTATATTTTCAAGCCGTGATCGCAATGCCAAGGTGAGTTATATATAATTTTGTAAAACACTTATCGTAAATAAACAAAATTATAACTGTGCTTCTCCGACTGACCCTGAAATTCTATATCCATGGCTATATACAGGGTCCTGCACCAGAGCTCCCTTCTTTTGTAGCTCATGAACTGGTGCCTTTATAAATTTCGTTCAAATCTAACTGCAAACTATTCGTAGAGAGGCACATTTAGAAAATATTTTCAAATATACAGGGTGCTCTAAAAACATGTACCATACTAAAGTTATGTTTTTTTAAATGGAACATACTATATATTTTTGCATTTTTGGATTCTGCATGGAAATTTGGTGTCAGTTTATGTTATATTCCCTATAGCAAAACTTAGCCGTTTCGAAGATATTCGACATTTTATAGAAAAAATTACATTTGTTACAACTATATCAAAGTTACATATCTTACACAATTGAACAGCGTTTATTTTAATTTTTATATGTCAGATAGTTTAAGCATTGGCCTTTCTGAAAATAGCTCACAGAAGTCTGTAATACATACAGAGTGTTTAATATTTACTGAGCAACACGTCAATTTTGAAACATGCAAAACTAATTTTTTTCAAATGGCACACCCAGTATATTATGCTACAGTTGAAAGTACCATTCAATTCTGAATTGAATGATATAGCATTGTCCTATAGCTATCTCTTAAGGTGCTCAAGATATAAATAATTTTATAATAAAGGGCTCGAAAATTTAAGTTACCCCGTTTCTAAGTTGTCTTCGAATAAAATAAAACAACTAGAAACTTTTCAAATTTATTGTCAGTTGCTTTGAGTCTTATTATGGCTATGATTAAGCACAAAATGTAAAAAATTACATCGATGTTAAATAATTGTTTACAGATTTAATTGTTACGTAACCCTATAAGAAGAAGTCTAATTTTGTACATCAAATTATGCTTTAAGAAATCGGGTCACCTGGTAAAGACAACAAAACAACTTGTCTAATTTGTTTGCTGTCAAACTTGGTGTCGACAATTTAAGTTAATTAAAATATTTATACTTATTTCAATAATTTTGTTGTTAGTTTAGTTGTTATAGTTAGTTAAGTACTTAGTTTAGTTAGTTGTTTCAATTTTTTTTATAATGAAGTATAGTAAAGAAGAGCTAGCTGACATGATTTTTAGATTAGGTGAGTCTGAACGAAGCAACTGTCTCTTAGCAAATAGAATTTACCGTCAAAGTTTTTAAAAATTTATTATAAGATTGTAGACTGTGAATAATTATTTAATATTGATGTTTTTGATGATTATTGATAATTTTTTACATTTTGTGTTTAGTCATAGCCTTAATTATAGTCAAAGCAACTGACAATAAATTTAAAATGTTTCTAGTTGTTTTATTTTATTCGAAGACCATTTAGAAACGGGGTAACTTAAATTTTCGAGCACTTCATTATAAAATTGACTATATCTTGAGCACCTTAAAAGATAGGTATAGGACAATGCTATATCATTTAATTCAGAATTGAATGGTACTTTCAACTGTAGAATAATATACTGGGTGTGCCATTTGAAAAAAATTTGTTTTGCATGTCTCAAAATTGACGTGTTGCTCAGTAAATATTAAACACTCTGTATGTATTACAGACTTCTGTTAGCTATTTTCAGAAAGACGAATGCCTAAACTATCTGACATATAATAATTAAAATAAACGCTATTCAATTGTATAAGATATGTAACTTTGAAATAGTTCTAACTACTGTAATTTTTTCTATAAAATGCCGAATATCTTCGAAACAGCTAACTTTTGCTATAGGGAATATAACACAAACTGACACCAAATTTGCATGCAGAATCCAAAAATGCAAAAATATATAGTGTGTTCCTCTAAAAAAAACATAACTTTAGTATGGTACATGTTTTTAGAGCACCCTGTACATTTGAAAATATTTTCAAAATGTGCCTCTCTACGAATAGTTTGCAGTCAAATTTGAACGAAATTTATAAAGGCACCAGTTCATAAGCTACAAAAGAAGGGAGCTCTGGTACAGGACCCTGTATATGTACTATTGTACAGGGTGTCCAAAATAAGATCCTCTATCCCCTTATCTCAGAAAGTATAAAAGGTAGAGAAAAATGTTAAATACGAAAGTTTTTTGTTTTTACCTGAATTTTTCATTTTTATAACTTTCTTGAATACAGGTTGTTCAGTTTCTCTGATCCAGGCATCAACTTTCTTTTTTTAAATGGGACACCCTATATTCAATTACGATTTTGAACTCTCCTTAAAATTCTAGGTCGACATTGTTAAGAGTACCCTATACCTATCATTTACCGTTACGAAGATATTAGCATTTAAAATAAAAATCGGTAAAAAACATCTGCTCAAAAAATCTCGGCAAAACAAATGAGACATCCAAAAAAAAGCTAAATAGGGTTTATTTCGTAGACAATTAGACTCAGAAATTACTTCTATGGGTCGATATTACCTGGTTAATATACAGGCTGTTTTTGACAGATGGCTCAAACATGTATATGTTTTTTCTCTACCTTTTATACTTTCTGAGATAAGGGGATAGAGGATCTTATTTTGGACACCCTGTACACTTCTCTATACATTTTCAAACCGTGATCGCAATGCCAAAGCGAGTTATATATAATTTTGTAAACCACTTATATCGTAAATAAAAAAATATATAGGTATAGTACTATTGTACACTTTTCCATATATTTTCAAGCCGTGATCGCAATGCCAAAGCGAGTTATATACAGTTTTGTAAAACACTTATCGTAAATAAAAAAAAATAATAACTGTGCTCCTACGGCTGATCATGAAATTATGTGCCCATGGCTGTATATACAGCCTTATTCAGAACCTATATAAAAAACTTTGAGGATATGTGCATCCTTAAATAAGAAATCGATACACCAAAAATTGTAATAAAAGTAATTAGGATTTCCCGTAAACAATGTTTAAAGTTATACCATTATAAAGGACTACGTAGCTGGGCAACTGTACTTCAACGAGATCGGATATACCACATTCCGACAAAAAACAAAGTTTTTTGTACCTGGAACGTCTATCTATCTTTAAGTTTATTTTAAAGTAAAAACGCTGCAAATCTTTTTTGCGCCGGGCGCGCCGGTTTCTTTCGTGCTAACTAGTTTGCATTGTCAGTCCCAAGGTCACTCCATTACAGTGGACCAGTATCCAGCGACGTGCAATGAAAAATTTTTAAATAGTTTTCAGACCCCGCCAAAAAAATTTCTTTTTGCACTACCACATTTCTACATGTATGTTGAACATCCCCAAATTTTATTTTCGATAGGTTCTGAATAACCCTGTATAGTACTATTGTACACTTCTCCATAAATTTTGAAGCCGTGATCGCAATGCCAAAGCGAGTTATATGTATTTTTGAAAAACACTTATTGTAAATAAAAGAAATTATAACTATGCTCCTACGGCAGACCATGAAATTATGTGTCCATGGCTGTATATATAGTACTATTGCACACTTCTCCATAGATTTTCAAGCCGTGATCGCAATGCCAAAGCGAGTTATATATAATTTTGTATAACACTTATCGTAAATTAAAAAAAATAATAATAACTGTGCTCCTCCGGCAGTCCGTGAAATTCTGTACCCATGGCTGTAATTATAGTACTATTCTACACTTGTCCACACATTTTCAAGCCGTGATCATAATGCCAATGTGAGTTATTTATAATTTTCTAAACACTTATTTTTAAATAAAAAATATAATAACTCCAGCAGACCTTAAAATTCTGTACCCATAGCCGTATATATGGTACTATTGTACACTTCTCCACAAACTTTCAAGCCGTAATCACAATGCCAAAGCGACTTATATCTAATTTTCTAAACCTTTATCGTAAATAAAAAAAATAATAAGTGCTGCTTCGTGTAATTCTGTATACATGAATATATATATTTTCAAGCCAGTGACTGAAGATACAATTAGCTGTGTGTAAAATATTTCATAAATATGTACGCACTACACAAATTATTTTTAGTTAAAGAGTTTCTCATAAGCCAAACTAATCATTAACTCTAAAATTGGTAGAAACTGACTTGTAGCGATAGGTGTGGCAACACGGTAAGCGGACCGACCACTAAGAAACTCGATCCAATGAAGTGGCCACCCTCGGCATAAATGCATGATCTATTTCGAATGAAAACATCTCTACGTCAGAATTCTGGCTGGAATTTCGTGGACAACTTCACACACGTAGCTAAGTTTACGTAAAACGTAAAATACTATTATTTCATACTGTCCTGTACCTAGATCTACTTACCCTGTACTGATTTGCGGTAGGTAAATCGGACATTACAGTACCTGATACTGTAATGTTGCTGCTGAGCGACACTACCGCAATCTTATTAGGAGCTATGTTTTTGAGTTTGAAGGGTCCCCCAAACCAACGCGGATAATCGCAGCACCTGCAGAAGTTCGCACCGCTTGCGATTCGCATCATATTGTTTCCATTGCGTTAGATATGTACGTTCACACCAACACGATTTTTTTCGTTTAGACTGCGAATTGTCTGCGTTTTTTCTCGGGTCCGTAGTAGTTTCGCAGTCTCTTAACTAAGAAAGTAATTAATAAAATGGAAAAAATCATTGAATTCTCTTCTGAAATCTTATATTAGACGACCTTTCTCATGACAATTACAAAAATATTCGAAAAAAGTAACAAAAATATAACATAGATTCTAGTCTTTTCGTAATTGCGGCATTAATGTATGAAAATTGTCGCCATTTTTTATTAATATCGTGAACCCATTTTCTTTTCTTAAGATACATAATATGATCAACACATTTATTTTTAAAGAATAATAATAATTTTACCTTAAATTGTCTTCTTCCAACGCAAGCAACACAAATGCTTCTTCTTCATCCGATGATGTATATCTACATATTTTTGTATGATAGCTAAGTGTGTAAGTACAAGTACAAATTGTTTATTTTTCGTTTTCAGCAATAGCAATCAACCTTTTCGATACTGAAAATATGACGCATATGATGCGATTATATTCGCTTTGGTGTGGGGTTCTCTGCGCATTCCGCCACGAATTTCGTTGCGAACTTTCCGTCACGAATCCGTTGCGAATAATTCGCGTTGGTTTGGAAGATCCTTAAATCAATTCTTGACATTTATTGTCTTTAAATTTAGTGAAACTAAAAGTCAGGCAAATACTTGGACAAATATCCTACGTTTCGTCCGAGTTTCGTCCGAGTTTTCTGACTTTTTCAAAATTACCTAATAGCTCAAAATTAGGGTTTTACATAAGTATGAAATTAGATTAGTGACACAATAAATATCCAAAAAAGTGTTTTCTTACCTATCAATTTCCTATTTTAATTTTATTGTATGGATATTTGTCCATGTATCTGACTGAAGGTTCTCTTTTTTGTTTTTTATTGAAGAAATAAAATATTATTACCAAATGTAATTTGGGGCATGAATAACTCCGTTAATAGAAGTACCTACTTAATTTAATCCGCATTTGCTTTTATTGGGCTATAACAAAAATCGATAACTAATTTAAAATACAAGATGATGTGAGAGATAAACCCAAATAAAATATGGACCGTCATGCAGAAAGGATAAAGAAAGATATGACAAAAAGAGTAAACGTAGTGAGCTATATAAAGTCGGTCATTTAGTTATATGGTGTTGTTCGAATACAAATGATAAAGAAATAACTCGAAAAGTTGGTTATTTTAAATTAGGGGGACCATACAAAATTCATAATATAGATACTCGGGAATGATCGGTACGAACTAATAACTATGGAAGAAATGAAAGGGTATAACCGATTCAACGCTACTGTCGCCGCGGATAACTGAAAGAAAGGAAATAGAGAGGAGGGATAACAGAGGAAACTAACCTCCGAATCGGATAAACTGACAATCTACATCTAAAATAATGATTGCAAGTTGAGATTATTGAAATAACAAATTTAAAAAAATAAAAGGTTGTAGTGTAACTTACCTAGGTGTATACAGAATGTTTCTTTAGTCGTGATCGTCTTTGATGAAAATATAAACAAACCTCTACGTGTTGACATATTTAATTTTACATATCTCATACAGAATGCACAGGTTTCTGACGCATCATAGAGAGATCAGAGGTAACTGGGAAATAATACGCGACATTGTACTCAAAACACCTACTTATTTATTTAACAACGGAAAACATGGGAACAAAACAGTAACACTTTCAAAAATTAAGACATTGCCGTACTCGACCTTGAATTCACGGGGGAAAAGAGCACGGCAGAGAAAACCCCGATCTCAATTCAGAACATCGAAATTATACTGGGCCACAAATTTAAAAAATATATATTCTCTGCTCTAGTATTTGCAGCATTACATTTGTTCTAAATACAAAAACTGAAGAGATTAAGTTAGCCGACTCTGTCGGAAGGTACTGAGGTCCCATACGGGAGGCTGCCCAGCTATTAGTTGAGGGGTTTGAGCAAAAAGGGATATGAGAAATTTGATTTCATAATAACGTGAGGTGACACTTATTTATCTGACCACTAACAGCCAATCTCACTGATACTACTTAAAATTGAAAGTGCCCTTAAATGGAAAAATTATACTTAACAATTACTATTATAAGTATTACTCTGCTATTTAAGCACATCTAAATTTTTTATTAATGTAGGTGGGATAGGCCATTAGATATGTATCTTTTCCAATGTAAGCATCAATATTTACTAAGTATTGAAAAATTAAGGCGCAAAATTTTTCATACAATCAACATAATTCACTTATTTTAACTTTAGTACCAAAAGTGATTATTGCTAATGTTAACAAAAGTGCAGTATCGCCTTACGAAATATTTTATGATGAATATTATAAAAGTCACTAGTGGCAATAATATGACATTATTTTTCATTTCCGTGCGTTATCCCGGACCCGCCTCCCTTATTTTGTCATCTACTATTCAAATTTCTTCTCTAATGGAAAGTGATATGTGATCTAATAAAATGTTTTTGTAATTTTCTTATTGTTGTTCCCGACTTCAATCTGGTTTGGTCGGTTCTGACCTAGTCTAGCTTGGCTTGTTCTGGCCTGTTCTGGCCGGGCCTGGCCTGTTCTGGCCGGGCTTGGCCTGGTCTGGCCGCGCCTGACCTGCTCTGGCCTCGTCTGGCCTAGTCTGCCCGGACCTGCCCTGGTCTGGCCGGGCTATTACCGTCAAGAGGTCTGGCTTTAATTGTGCCAAACGTTCGGTGAGTTTATCTGGCCTGGCCTGAATTTTTAAAAAAAGTCGCAACTCTATTATGCACCAGATGTTTGGCCAGGCACGGGTGAAGAATGTTAGCACATTCACCAAGGCCCATTCACAAAGCAAAACAAGCCAACGATAGCCAGAGCAGAAAATTTATAACGTTATTCAAATAATATACTCAAGTATAACTTCGACATAACTAAATATAAATACGATACAAATACTAGTAATATTCAATGACTTAAAATAATAAACAAACAAAGAGATTTAAATTGGTGAATCGTTTGAAAATTGGATTGAAAAGATGTTAAAAAATAATATTAGTTTCCTACCTTGGGTTACTTAATGTCACACACTAAAGTCAAACTATCCAGGCCCCTATCGCTTACTGATAGTTCCTTTATCGCGAGACCGTGCTCTCAAATTAAACAGCGTGGTTTGCTATTTAAACGTACTAAAATTTATACAGGGCGGTTCCCTTCAAGGTTATTTATTTATTTAAAGTTACAAGCCCTGAAAGAAAATAAATTTCAATTATGGGGGAGGAAATACATCCAATTAGAATATAAATATCACTTAAAATAAAGTAAAAAACATCATAAACATAAAAATAACTTAAATACTACAAATCTTGTGCATTACAATAACAGAGCAATAACATCTCCAGATAAAGCTAAATTATAACAAAGACATTATACATTAACTTGGGAATATAAAATACACCTTTTAATGTACAATTGAATATATCAAAAGCAGACTGATACTCATTACAGTAGAAACACATGTTGAAAAGAGGTGAATACTTCAATAGATTCGTACGAGGTGTGGAAAGGTAAGAGGTGAGCGAATAAGAACGAGTTTGAAAAGATATCACATTAAATCCTATGACACTAAGAATACTAGGACAGTCAATTTTATTGGTTATACCTAAGCTTATAAAGAAACAAAACTAAAAAATACATGCGGCGCAATTCCAAATCATTTAGTTGAAATCTGGATAATAATTCTAATTGATGGAGTACCAATAGCCGGATAAATACCATCCTCTCTGTAAGCAAGATACTTAACAAACAATCTTTGAACTTTGTCCAAGGCAGGTATATGAACTTCATAATGAGGATTCCAAATAACAGAGGCATATTCCAGTTTAGACCTCACAAAAGCATAAAACAATAGGTTTAAAGTTGAAGTATTCTTGAAATACTTTGAGTTTCTCATAATAAAGCCAAGCATTTCGTTAGAGCTGGCTACAATACCATTAATATGCGGAACAAAAGTAAACATGGAGTCAAATACAACACCTAAATCTCTAAATTCAGAACGTTTAACAACTATTTCGGCATCAATTTTACATGTAAGTAAATGCAACTGGATTAGATTTTCTTGTAAAAGTTATAGCATTACATTTTGATATGTTCAGCGATAGCTTATTATTTGTACACCACACGCTAATTCTAGATAACAATTGTACTTCTGTAGCTTAAAACAATTGGATTGAGAGTTGATAGCCGAATATAATTTAAGATCATCAGCATCAGAGTACATTACTTTCCAGCTCTAGACAGATATTATTATCATTGGCGAATAGAATAAACAAAAGTGGGCCAAGAACCGATCCTTGTGGCAGTCCTGATGTGGCAGATACTTCCCAAGAGGTAAAACCATGATATGATATATACATTGATCTATTTAAAAGATAAGTTCAAAAAAATTTAAGCCATCGAGTGGTCAATCCAAAATTAGACAGTTTTTCGAGTAATAAACCATGATCAATTTTGTAGAATGCTTCAGACATATCAGTATAAACAACATCTACTTGTCCACCTTTATCTAGAGAAATTGCTAGAAAATTGGTAATAGTCATGAGATTGGTAATCGTTGATCTATAAGCCAAAAAACCATGTTGACTGAAAGAAATATGCGATTTAACATGAAACATTAAAATATTATATAGTATGTTTTCAAAAAGCTTACTAAAATTACAAAGAATGGATATAGGTCTATAGTTTTCAATTTCGGATTTCTGTTCTTTTTTAAAAATAGGACAAATCTTTGACTTATGCCATATATGGGGAAAACAGACTGACTTAAGAGCTAAGTTGAAGATACTGGTCAAAGGTGACGCAAAAATAGTGGCACAATCTCTCAGTAAAAATGAGGGAATTCCATCCGGGCCAGTAGTATGTTTATTTTTGAATCGTCTTAAGAACTAATAACATCTTCTTCTCTGATCATTGGCAATTCTAACTGGGGGACATAACAAGTATCGGTATGACTGTCGCTCGTATAGGACGAGGAACATATAAAAGCAGACTGAAAATAGGTGGCAAAACCATCTACTATACTCTGAGGATTATTAAGAGGAACATTGTTCAAAGTCATTGACTCAGGAATCGAAGAACTACTACGCAAATTGTTAAAGAAAGACCTAAAAATAAGATCCACTAGATTTTATTTGAGATTCCACGTTCTGAGTATATCTTTTAAAAGCCAAGTTAATATCCTTTCTGATTTTAGTATGCAGTAACCTAAACTTTTCGCAATACTCTGTATGTCCGCCACGTTTATCCAAACGCCATAAACGAGATTTTAGTCTATCGCTAATTGTGTATATTTCTCTATCTTCTCTTGCCCTTTTTGCTTGACATTTGTGTCTTTGGATGTTGCGATATCTATCAGGAAGGTTTCCTTTTCTTGTTTGTTAATTAGCGTAATATCTGACCTATTGTTTTTAATTGTTTTATCCGTAAGCAGCGTTCTTTCTCAGTACAATTTGTATTCCTCATTTTCTAATATGTTTTCTGGTATCTACCCAAGCCAGTGGCTCAGGGCTTAGCGTCTCGATCGCTCAACCAGAGGTCGTGGGTTCTAATTCCCATTTCACCAAACAATTTTTCATTAAATTGTATACTCGTAGATCAAAGCTTATTCGCAGGGATGGCTTGGCAACCATCCTGGCGATGGCCTAGGATGGGAAGAATATCAACTTGGTGTTAATGTGAGAGATTAAAATCAGTTGATGTTTGACTGTCCCCCTAACTAATGAGGCTTTCCAGGTTTCCCTCATTCCAGCACTAAATGGTGGTTAGGGCCTATCAACGTAAGTCGTTCCTGAGGCGCATATGCGGCCCGCGAAATAATAATATGCCGCCCCCTCTCCCACACAAGCCTCAGACTTTCGGGCTAATCTTTGTGATTAGAATGAGGAGTAGAGATATTATTATTATTATTATTATATGTATTTATAGTATGGTGTATGTGTTTGTATGAGTTGGTGTTAGATTTTAAGTTCTTGATGTAAGATCTTTGCTGCTGTGTTGTGTCTATCCGTTTAATCTGTTCCGGTAAGTATTTTGCATCCCCCTATTATATGTTCCACTGTTTCTCTGAATTGATGGCATTTTCTACATGTATCAATGTCTATGGATTCTTTGATTATATATGTCCTGTAGTGTCTGGTCGCTATTACATTGTCCTAAATTGCCAAAACAAACCCTTCCGTTTCTGGAAAGATTTGCCCTTGCGTGAGCCATTTGTATGATAGTTGTTTGTCTATATTTGGGTTTTGCATAAGGTTATAGTGTTTACCGTATAATGTTATTCTTGACCAGCTTTGTTTTTTCTGTTCTATTATGGCTACGTTTGTGTCTTCTATGTTTTCTTGTTTTAGGTTGAGCGGTGTATATTGGTTGCCTGCTTTAGCGGTTGCTTGATGCAACGATGTGGTTTTGTTTTGGAAGTAATTTCTTAAAATTTTCTACTGAGTGTGATTCTTTCTATGCATGAGTTCGGGTGTAGTTTGGGATATTTTGTAAGTCTTGTTTTATTTAGTCTGTTTAGATCTTCAAGGTCTGTGTTAGACCATTTTATTATTCCAAATGAGTATGTTATAACCGGTATCGCATATGTATTGATTGTTTTTATAATATTTTTGGAGTTAAGTTTTGATTTGGGTATGAGCGTGAGTCGGTATTCGTATTTATTTTTGAGTTGCTGTAATGATGTGATTATGATTTATCCTAGTGTTTTGATTGAACCCTAAGTATTTGTATGTTTCGTTTGGTTCCATATTCTCAAATGTTTCATTGTTAAGTGTGTCTATTGTCTCTCGTGTGCTATATCTGCCCTTTTCTATGTGAAGTACTGTAACGAAGTCACTATTTTCCGATGAAAATAGTAGCCAGATTTAGGTTAATTTCTTTATTTTTATTATGTGACCGTTACCAGCTAATAGAACAATAAAGACAAGTTATTTTATTGTTATAAGCCGTCTATTTAGTTTAGAATAATTTCAGTTGAATTTAACTATTTCAGTATAATGTATTGATTTTGAGGTTCACCCTGTATATAGAAATACATTTGAGATCTCTGGTAAAGTTTAAATATTTCGTAGTTACAGTTAACAATAAACAATACATATATTCATTTATTAAATATGCCTATTTACCGAAATTCCAGACCGCTGTTTTTATAGTTTCACCGACTTTTTGTCACAGCCTCTAAATGTGTAAAACGCCGAGTTCTAGGTACCTTAAAATAGGTGGCTGAAGACAGCAACGGATTCAGATTCGAGATTCGAAAATTTACAGTGGACCAGCTCGTTATTCGAAATGAATAATAAAAATTCAAAAAACAGATATAAACAACTAATTTATCTTTAATTTTTTTATTTATAACTTCGTACTATTCATTTAGGAAATATTTTATATAATTTTAGGAATTCACAGACCCAAATAAATTTTATTAGTTTAAAAAAAAATTACCGTAAAACATGAATATACTCGTATACGCATATGGAAAAACAAAAACCATGATGGATTCTTGATAGTACATACAAATAACTTTGTATGTACTAACTTGTCACACCCTTTATATTCTGAATTTTTCGATGCTCGTCGCACAATATGTTCTATATGGCAGTAGCAATGTATGTGTACCATGAAAAATCTGTTTCCGGTTTCCACGATTTTTTTTAACTTTGGTAACGAAACTGTTATCACACCCTGTATATTCTGAATTTTTCGATGCTCTTGGCACAATATGTTCTATATGGCAGTAGCAATGTATGTGTACCATCAAAAATCCGGGACACCCCTCTTTCCGGTTTCCACGATTTTTTAACTGTTCGTAATGCAACTATTGTCACACCCTGTATATTCTGAATTTTTCCATGATCTTCGCAGGATATTTTCTATAGAGCAGTAGTTATTTGTATGTACTATCAAGAATCCATCATTGTTTTTGTTTTTTCATATGCGTATATATTCATGTTTTACGGTAATTTTTTTTAAACTAATAAAATTTATTTGGTTCTGTGAATTCCTAAAATTGTATAAGATATTTCCTAAATGAAAAGTATGAAGTTATAAATAAAAAAATTAAATATAAATTAGTTGTTTATATCTGTTTTTTGAATTTTTATTAATCATTTCGAATAACGAGCTGGTCCACTGTGAATTTTCGAATCTCGAATCTGAATCCGTTGCTGTCTTCAGCCACATCCTTAAAATTATGTTTATTTAAAATATTTTATTTAAATAGCAATTAAAAATACTTAAGCAATCAATATGTACTATTGGCTGTACTTTTGAGATAGCACATTTAATAATGGATAATATGGCTAAAGAAAATATGTTTATAAAAGGTTGTTATTTTATTTTTGATCCGTGTTAACCAGTATTGGTGTAGGTATTTATGTTACGTCTAGAATTGCATTTATGAGAATAACAATAAGATACAACTAGATTTAAGTTATTGAATTGTTATTTAACAGTTGGTTATTAGCAACTACCCTGTATATGGTTTTATGTTCATATTGTAAATTAATTAGTGAATTATTATATTAATATTTTTACTGTTTTCGAGAAAATATATTAAGCAGTTGAATTAAAACCGCCACTGTGATTGGCTAAGCCAGGCTCGATCGGGACATAAAAGCCATGGTATCACTAGTTTGGGTCTCTTTTGTGCTGCGATTTTCACCATCGCCGGGATTAGTAAATTTTAATTAGTGAGTTGTGGAGACAGTGGCCGATACCTACAGCAGGAGTAAGTTACGTTGTTTTACCGCATTGCTTATTTCCTATTGTTGCTCTTAACTGTTTGAATATTAACTGCTTAGTACATTTGGTGCAAATATTTTGATATCGTCCATATATAGAGTAGATGATGGTTAATTATATGTTATGTTGTGTCTTGATGCTTGATTTTAAAGCCATACTTTGTGTGCTTGAGCTTGTATGAAAGCGAATTGAGACACAAGCAGAACCATATGGCACTGAGAGAGTCTCCTTGGAATATTCCTCTATTGATATTGATTATATCTGTTTCTATGTAGGTTTGGTTTGCTTTTAACTGTATTGTGATTTTCCATGTTTGCATGATTGTATCTAGGAAATTTTGAATATGTTGGTCAATTTTGTAGATTTTCAGTGTTTTGAGCAGCCAACTATGTAGTCATACGCTTTTTTATAATCGATGAAGCATGTGACCAGGTTTCTTTCTTGTTTTTCTACCTATTTCATGATAATACTATCTATGATAACTTGTTCCTTGCATCCTTGACTATTTTTCCGGCAGCTGTTAGTTCTTTTGTTAGCATGCTATTTTGTGTAAGTTGTTTATCTATTTTCTGTGTGATGATGGTTGTGTTAATTTTGTACAGCGTAGGTAAGCATGTAATTGGCGTGTAATTGGCTGGATTTTGTGTATCTTGATCTCTCGGTTTAATATGTCTTTCCCTTTGTGAGGAAATTTGGTATTTTCTGTGGTTCTAGTATTACCTCGTTTATTTGTTTCGTTAGGTGCTTATGAGTGGAGGTGAATTGTTTGTACCAAAAGTTGTGTATATAATCTTTTCCTGGTGCTTTCCAGTTGTGGGTATTTTGGATAATTCTGGTGAGCTCCTCAGTTGTAACTGTAAAATCTATTTGTTGTGGTATGTTTGATACGCTCTCTTGTTCTTACCGGTGTGAACTTGGCAGCCAAGAGTTGGCAGCTAATTTACCGAAGATCGCCGAACAGTCATGGGCGCGCGCGCCGTGACAGAATCCCAGAGGAATCTGTAATTACAATACAAATAATTGGCAACACAACGGTAGATAACTTTATATAATAATCTAAAATTTCTAGGGTTCGGCATAAAGGAATAGTACAAAAAATAAGATTTCACATTCACAGTCTGGTATTCAATCTAGAAAGTCATAAAATAATGCTACTCAAAGTCAATGCAATGCAAGCCGTCTAATGCGTACTAATTCTAAAAAATCAAAGAAAAAAATTAAAAAGAAGGTGAAGCAAAAAAGGTTACACATTCATACTCTGGCATTAAATGTAGAAGGTGGCAAGGAATGTCATACTCGAAGCTCAATTACTTGCAAGCCGTCCAAGGGGTGGTAATTGCAAGAAAACAGAAAAAAAAAATAAAAAGAGGGTGAAGAAAAAAAGGTTTCACATTCATACTCTGCCATTAACTGTGGAAGGTGGTAAGGAATATTATACTCGATGCTCAATTCCTTGCAAGCTGTCCAAGGGGTAGTAATTGCAAAATAACGTAGAAAAAAATTGAGAAGAGGGTGAAGAAAAAAAGGTTTCACATTCATACTCTGGCATTAAATGTAGAAGGTGGTAAGGAATGTTATACTCGAAGCTCAATTCCTTGCAAGCCGTCCAAGGGGTAGTAATTTCAAGAAAACAGAAAAAAATAAAAAGAGGGTGAACAAAAAAGGGTTTCACATTCATACTCTGGCATTAAATGTAGAAGGTGGTAAGAAATGTTATACTCGAAGCTCAATTCTTTGCAAGCTGTCCAAGGGGTAGTTATTGCAAAATAACGTAGAAAAAAATTGAGAAGAGGGTGAAGAAAAAAAAGTTTCACATTCATACTCTGACATTAATTGTAGAAGGTGGTAAGGAATGTTATACTCGAAGCTCAATCCCTTGCAAGCCGCCCAAGGGGTAGTAATTGCAAAAAAACTAAGAAAAAAATTCAAAAGAGGGTGAAGAAAAAAAGGTTTCACATTCATACTCTGACATTAAATGTAGAAGGTGGTAAGGAATGTTATACTCGAAGCTCAATTCCTTGCAAGCCGTCCAAGGGGTAGTAATTGCAAAATAACGTAGAAAAAAATTCAAAAAAAGGTGAAGAAAAAAAGGTTTCACATTCATACTTTGGCATTAAATGTAGAAGGTGGTAAAGAATGTTATACTCGAAGCTCAATTCCTTGCAAGCCGTCCAAGGGGTAGTAATTGCAAGAAAACAGAAAAAAATAAAAAGAAGGTGGAGAAAAAAAAGTTTCACATTCATACTTTGGCATTAATTGTAGAAGGTGGTAAGGAATGTTATACTCGAAGGTCAATTCCTTGCAAGCCGACCAAGAGGTAGTAATTGCCAGAAAACAGAAAAGAAATAAAAAGAGAGTGAAGAAAAAAAGGTTTCACATTCATACTCTGGCATTAACTGTGGAAGGTGGTAAGGAATGTTATACTCGAAGCTCAATTCCTTGCAAGCCGTCCAAGGGATAGTAATTGCACGAAAACAGAAAAAAAATAAAAACAGGGTGAAGAAAAAAAGGTTTCACATTCACACTCTAGCATTAACTGTGGAAGGTGGTAAAGAATGTTATACTCGAAGCTCAATTCCTTGCAAGCCGTCCAAGGGGTAGTAATTGCAAAAAAACCAAGAAAGAAATTCAAAAGAGGGTGAAGAAAAAAGGTTTCACATTCATACTTTGGCATTAAATGTAGAAGGTGGTAAGGAATGTTATACTCGAAGCTCAATTCCTTGCAAGCCGTCTAAGGTGTAGTAATTGCAAGAAAACAGAAAAAAAAATAAAAAGAGGGTGAAGAAAAAAAGGTTTCACATTCATACTCTGGCATTAACTGTAGAAGGTGGTAAGGAATGTTATACTCGAAGTTCAATTTCTTGCAAGCCGTCCAAGGGGTAGTAATTGCAAAAAAACCAAGAAAAAAATTCAAAAGAGGGTGAAGAAAAAAGGTTTCACATTCATACTCTGGCATTAACTGTGGAAGGTGGTAAGGAATGTTATACTCGAAGCTCAATTCCTTGCAAGCTGTCCAAGGGATAGTAATTGCAAGAAAATAGAAAAAAAATAAAAACAGGGTGAAGAAAAAAAGGTTTCACATTCATACTCTGGCATTAACTGTGGAAGGTGGTAAAGAATGTTATACTCGAAGCTCAATTCCTTGCAAGCCGTCCAAGGGGTAGTAATTTCAAAAAAACCAAGAAAGAAATTCAAAAGAGGGTGAAGAAAAAAGGTTTCAAATTCATACTCTGGCATTAAATGTTGAAGGTGGTAAGGAATGTTATACTCGAAGCTCAATCCCTTGCAAGCCGTCCAAGGTGTAGTAATTGCAAGAAAACAGAAAAAAAAAATAAAAAGAGGGTGAAGAAAAAAAGGTTTCACATTCATACTCTAGCATTAACTGTAGAAGGTGGTAAGGAATGTTATACTCGAAGTTCAATTCCTTGCAAGCCGTCCAAGGGGTAGTAATTGCAAAAAAACCAAGAAAAAAATTCAAAAGAGGGTGAAGAAAAAAGGTTTCACATTCATACTCTGGCATTAACTGTGGAAGGTGGTAAAGTATGTTATACTCGAAGCTCAATTCCTTGCAAGCCGTCCAAGGGGTAGTAACTACAAAAAAATTAAAAGAGGGTGAAGAAAAAAATATAGTAATTCCAATATCTCATTAAAAGAAAATAGGTAAATATACCTATATCCCAATATACCAATATCTCATTAAAAGAAAATAGGTAAATATATTTGAAGAAAAGAAGGTTTCGCTTTAATATCGGATTTTAAATGTTGAATATGTTAGAGACTGCTATATAGGAAGGTTAGTTGCTTGCAGGCCGTCCTATTGTACTATCTGTAAACAGTAGTATTAAATTGCTTGAAAGTGATAGAATTAAGGTTTTATGTTCGTACCCTGTCGTTAAATGGGTAATACAACGAGGAGTATTAAACTATAAGGCCACTTACTTTCTTGCAAAAATACATATCGTTAAATGATAATCATAAGAAATGTTAATGCCAGAGATGTGAAACCTTTTTTTCTACACCCTCTTTTTATTTTTTTCTTCGTTATTTTGCAATTACTACCCCTTCGACGACTTGGAAGGAATTGAGCTTCGAGTATAACATTCCTTACCACCTTCCACAGTTAATGCCAGAGTATGAATGTGAAACCTTTTTTTCTTTACCCTCTTCTCAATTTTTTTCTGTTTTCTTGCAATTACTACCCCTTGGACGGCTTGCAAGGAATTGAGCTTCGAGTATAGCATTCCTTACCACCTTCTACAATTAATGTCAAAGTATGAATGTGAAACCTTTTTTTCTTGGCCCTCTTTTCAATTTTTTTCTACGTTATTTTGCAATTACTACCCCTTGGACGGCTTGCAAAGAATTGAGCTTCGAGTATAACATTCCTTACCACCTTCTACATTTAATGCCAGAGTAATAATGTGAAACCTTTTTTTCTTCACCCTCTTTTGAATTTTTTTCTTGGTTCTTTTGCAATTACTACCCCTTGGACGGCTTGCAAGGAATTGAGCTTCGAGTATAACATTACTTACCACCTTCTACATTTGATGCCAGAGTGTGAGTGTGAAACCTTTTTTCTTTACCCTCTTTTGAATTTTTTTGCAATTACTACCCCTTGGACGGCTTGCAAGGAATTGAGCTTCGAGTATAGCATTCCTTACCACCTTCTACAATTAATGTCAGAGTATGAATGTGAAACCTTTTTTTCTTCACCCTCTTTTCAATTTTTTTCTACGTTATTTTGCAATTACTACCCCTTGGACGGCTTGCAAGGAATTGAGCTTCGAGTATAACATTCCTTACCACCTTCCACAGTTAATGCCAGAGTATGAATGTGAAACCTTTTTTTCTTTACCCTCTTCTCAATTTTTTTCTGTTTTCTTGCAATTACTACCCCTTGGACGGCTTGCAAGGAATTGAGCTTCGAGTATAGCATTCCTTACCACCTTCTACAATTAATGTCAAAGTATGAATGTGAAACCTTTTTTTCTTGGCCCTCTTTTCAATTTTTTTCTACGTTATTTTGCAATTACTACCCCTTGGACGGCTTGCAAAGAATTGAGCTTCGAGTATAACATTCCTTACCACCTTCTACATTTAATGCCAGAGTAATAATGTGAAACCTTTTTTTCTTCACCCTCTTTTGAATTTTTTTCTTGGTTCTTTTGCAATTACTACCCCTTGGACGGCTTGCAAGGAATTGAGCTTCGAGTATAACATTACTTACCACCTTCTACATTTGATGCCAGAGTGTGAGTGTGAAACCTTTTTTCTTTACCCTCTTTTGAATTTTTTTGCAATTACTACCCCTTGGACGGCTTGCAAGGAATTGAGCTTCGAGTATAGCATTCCTTACCACCTTCTACAATTAATGTCAGAGTATGAATGTGAAACCTTTTTTTCTTCACCCTCTTTTCAATTTTTTTCTACGTTATTTTGCAATTACTACCCCTTGGACGGCTTGCAAGGAATTGAGCTTCGAGTATAACATTCCTTACCACCTTCCACAGTTAATGCCAGAGTATGAATGTGAAACCTTTTTTTCTTCACCCTCTTTTTATTTTTTTTCTGTTTTCTTGCAATTACTACCCCTTGGACGGTTTGCAAGGAATGAGCTTGGAGTATAACATTCCTTACCACCTTCTACATTTAATGCCAAAGTATGAATGTGAAACCTTTTTTTCTTCACCCTCTTTTTATTTTTTTTTTCTGTTTTCTTCCAATTAGTACCCCTTGGACGGCTTGCAAGGAATTGAGCTTCCAGTGTAACATTCCTTACCACCTTCTACAATTACTGTCAGAGTATGAATGTGAAACCTTTTTTTCTTCACCCTCTTTTTATTTTTTTTTTCTATTTTCTTGCAATTACTACTCCTTGGACGGCTTGCAAGGAATTGAGCTTCGAGTGTAACATTCCTTACCACCTTCTACATTTAATGCCAAAGTATGAATGTGAAACCTTTTTTTCTTCACCCTCTTTTGAATTTTTTTCTTAGTTTGTTGCAATTACTACCCCTTGGACGGCTTGCAAGGAATTCAGCTTCGAGTATGACATTCCTTGCCACCTTAATGTCAGAGTATTTTTCTCCTTAATGCCACCTTAATGTCAGAGGTGAAACCTTTTTTCTTCACCTTCTTTTTAATTTTTTTCTTTGATTTTTTAGAATTAGTACTCATTGGACGGCTTGCAGTCCATTGACTTTGAGTAGCATTATTTTATGACTTTCTAGATTGAATACCAGAGTGTGAATGTGAAATCTTATTTTTTGTAGTATTCCTTTATGCCGAACCATAGAAATTTTAGATTATTATATAAAGTTATCTACCGCTGTATTGCCAATTATTTGTATTGTAATTACAGATTCCTCTGGGATTCTGTCACGCGCGCGCCCATGACTGTTCGGCGATCTTCGGTAAATTATCTGCCAACTCTTGGCTGCCAAGTTCACACCGGTCTTGTTCTTCGTGTATCCATGAAGCTGCGTGATTGTGTAGTTTCGATTGTGACCATATACTTTCCTATAAGTTTTTAATTTCGTCAATTTTTGGAGGTATAATTTGTATCTCTTCATTTTTCTGTATATTTTGGTAGAATTGTTTTTCGTTTCTATTAAATTGGTTGTTTTGTATTTTTCTTTTGTTTGATTTTTTGTATTTTCTTAGTCTTGTAGTGTAAGCTGCGAGTTTTTGTTTTAGTGTATCTAGTATTTCAATTGGAGTTTCTTTACTGTTGAATATGAGGTGTTGTATGTGTTTTATGATTTGTTTTGAATGGTTCCCTTTAGTGTATTGTGCTCAATATCCCCCGGAGCGTATGGCAGGACTGGTGTTTCATCTATCTCTTACGAGTGCCTTAGAAATTATTATTATTATTATTACTATTATTATTATATATATTTTTTTTTTTGAAACTGGTTAGGGCTTGCAACGAGCCCCGACTCATCGCTGCAGTCGTGCCAGAAGTCGAGGTCGTGACTGCAACTACTCCTCCCCACCGGTCGGTAAGTAGTTGCAGGTTCCCAAATCGTGTGCCCTCAGTAGACGTAGTGACCCCTGGATGACTGATTTCTGCATACGACTTATTAGGATCTCGGCAGAGTTCCTGCAAGCCGGAATGGTCTTCAGTTCAGATAGCAGCGTTGTGCGAACTCCTTCTAAAACACCGATAATGAGGGCTACCAGCATGACTTTGTGGCCAGGGTATAGCGTGCGAAGCTCGAACAGGAGATCTTGGTATTTGGTTCGCTTTTCCTCCTCCTTCAGGACTATGTTTGGTTGTTACATAGTCCTGGTTTGTTTGTCGAGGAGGACAATGTCAGGCTTATTAGCGTGTATAAGCCTGACGGTCGGGAACTGGTAGTTCCAGAAAATCTGGCATATGTCGTTCCCGACGACGGACTCTACATTTCCTGGCAAGTAAGGCGGCACTGGCTGTTGGTCTATCTGATACGAGTGCCTAAGGTGGTAGTATAGCACTCGTAAGGCCCCATTGTGGCGATGGATGTACGCCGAAGTGGCTTTTGCCGGACACGCTGACAACAAATGCATCAATGTCCCCGGCGCCCCACGGCAGGCCCTGCAGTTGACATCAGGGACCTGTACACCCATCACGCGGTTACGATAGACCAATGTGTTTATAACGCCATCTTGACAGGCCGCAATAAATCCCTCAGTCTCCGAAGTGAGCCCGGCTGACCTTAGATAGTAGAGGGTCAGCCTTGTCGACAGACCGCGGTCCTCGATGTGTCGGTAGAAAACACCGTGGACCCGCCTGTCGACGTGCCGCCGAAACAGTTTCTCCTGTTCGGCGATTTTAAGTTGGGCTCCTAGGCGGTGTGGCTGCAACTCAGTTAGCAACTCGGAGTTGCCACCTCGTCCGCCTCTCCGCCTAACCTCAAACTGAAGACCGAGTTCATCTGCGGCTCTTTGTGCCGCCTTAAGTAGAAATGCCCCCGCTCCTGTAATTTCGTGATTTCTCACGAGGCAAAGGAGGGGGTCCGAGCTTCTAAAGATCTTCAGTGCTACACCCAAAACCACTCTGTCATGCATACACTCCAGGCTTAGGAGTCCCCTATCTCCTCGATGGCGTGAGAGGTATATACGGGGAACGGACGATCGAGGATGCAAACTTCTGTGAATGTGCATCATTTTCCGAGTATCCCTGTCGAGTTGGCGCCGCTCTTCGACTGTCCACTTCACTACTCCAAAGGAGTAGAGCAGGACTGGCGCGGCAATCATATTGGTAGCAGACACCTTATTTTGGCCGGAAAGTTCTGAAGACCAGATCTTCCGGACAAGGTGTCTGTACTTGCCACGGAGGGCCTCCTTCACCCGGGGAGCATCGTAGGCACGATGCTGTTCGATCCCCAGGTATTTGTAGACCTCTCCAGCATTCAGATGTCTGAAAATGCTGCCGTCGGCGAGCTGCATATCGTCAGGGAACTCGGGCGATCGTCCTCTCCTTAGATGGAACACTGCACATTTGTCCAACCCCAATTCCATGCCTACGCCCCGCGTATACTCTTGGACCACACTGAGAGATTGAGATCTCTTTCTACGGGAGCACAAAGTTTGAGATCATCCATATAAAACAGATGGGTGATCTCATGCTCCCGGTTCCTTGGTGGTCCACATACGTATCTACGGGTACGCCTTAGGGCAACAGAGAGCGGCAGCAGTGAGATGCAAAACAGGAGAGGGCTAAGGGAATCTCCCTGGAATACTCCTCTCCTGAATGTTACCAACTCTGTGGTGACCCGCTCGGCACCGGATCTAATGGTAAAACGGGTCTTCCAGAGTGGCAACAGTTGCTGTATGCATCTCACTATTGGGGCGGGTACCGCAAGACATCTGAGCAAGTATAACAATAGCTCATGCGATGTTGAGTCAAATGCCTTACGGTAATCAATCCAAGCCATGGAGAGGTTACGCTTACAGTGTATGGAGTCCCTGGTGACCGCGTAGTCGATGACCAGGTTCTCCCTACAACCTTCCATGCTTCTTTTTGCCCCGCGCTGCTCTCTTATTTCGTGCAACACCGGTCCGATCAACCTCTCCAGCCTAGCATACAAGATACGTGTAAATATCTTGTAGCAGGTGTTGAGGCATGTGATCGGTCGGTAGTTGCGGGGATCGGACAGGTCTCCCTTTTTGGGGATGAGTACAGTGCGCCCTTCGACAGCCCAGCAAGGAATAGGCCGCTCCTCAAATAGCCAAGAGTTATAAACTCTGGCTAGACGGCGATGGGTGGATGAAAATTTCTTCCACCACCAGCTGTTAATGCCGTCTGGCCCAGGAGCGGCGTAATTCTTGGTCCCGACAGTGATTGTCGGACCTCATCCTCGTTGACTGCCTCGCACACTTCGACATGCTGCAGATGCCTTCTACAGAAAGCGTCGAAGTGTACTATTGCCGGAGTGTCTAGGTGTAGTGGACGCACATCATCATAGACTCCCCTCCAGAAGTTTTCGACCTCTTCTGCCGTCGGTGGATTATCGACGTTGGGTTGGGGGGTTCGAACAATCGAGACGGGTTTTCACGAAACAGGGAGTTCTCCCTGTAAAGCTTCACCCGTCTCATTAAGTTCTTCTTCACTACCCCCAACGCTCGAGTCCTATCAACGCAGTGCTGCTTGATGGTCTGCAGCACCATGCGGTTTAGTGTGTGATGGTGGCGGCGTAGATTAGCGGCAATCCGCTTTATTTTGGGCGTAAACGCCCTGCCGCTTGATATATAGTCCATCACACACTGGACTCGAGATGCGTGACTCCTCGCCGACTGGACCTTGACCTTGACTTTTTGTAAGCGCCGCTCCGTTTTCCCAACCCAATCAGGCGGTCTCTCACTTCGCCCTTCCGGGACGAGTCGCTTCGCGGCGCTATACACGGCTTCATTAAGTTGCCATAGGTCTACATCTTGTGGAAGTTCATCATCTACTAGCGCGTCCACTTCAGCCAGTTCACGTGACTTCACTTCACGTGCCTTATTATTATTATTATTATTATTATTATTATTATTATTATTATTATTATTATTATTATTATTATTACTATTATTATTATTATTATTATTATTATTATTATTATTATAAATTTCCAAATATAATTCTTATAGGTATGTAGATGACTACATACTAGAAAAAACTGATTACATGTTCAGGTTAATACCATACCTTTATGGTTCATATCATAATTATACTAAAATTTACAGTGGAAGCCGACGACAACGACAAAATTAACTTTCATTATTTAATATGATGCAAAAACCATTGTGCTGGTTATTGCACCATTGTACAAAAATGCCATATGTCCCTAGTCATGTATAGTATATTCATTAGTCTGTAGGTAATGCTTGCAAAGCTGAGCCCTACAGACATCGGCATTCAAATGTAACTTCGACCAAAATCTTCTAGACCTACGCTTACCTACGGTCTGGCTACTGGTTCTGGATAAGTATATACGGAAAAAAATTCCGAATACAGTACCTATTGCCAAATTATTTTTTTTAAGTTCAGTTAAAAACCATATTGGTTTTGCTAGTACTAAAGTACTGAAGAAAATTAATTTTAATTAGGAATAATTGCCTTGTGTTATGTATTTACGTGTTATGTATTATCTTTAATTAAATATGATTAATCGGCGCCTATTTTAAAGTGGCAACCGTTGACATATCCACAATTCTGGCAACATGGGGACTGAAGACAGAGTTTGTACTGAATCAAGTAGTTAATCGAATTCTTATTGGTCCATAAAAATAAAGAAGTGCCGGCGGTCGACGAAAACATCGAATGCATATTTCCGAGTTGCAATTATTATTCTGCTTATTCATTCCCAGTAGCATAGTTTGATGGGCTAGGGTATTTCCCTATTAGATATATTTTGCGCTCTTAACATAATGAGTAATAAATAAAGCTTTGCATGCAAAAAATGCATGGAAAAAAAAGGGAGATGATATCCAATGTTAGGCAAATGGAACCATTGAAAAATTATATTTAAAATTTAAGATTGTGCCTACAAGGAAGTTATTCCAAAAATTAAAAGAGGGTAGGGAGTTTCCTTATGGAAAAGATTCTCTTGGGAAGATCCGTAAGGAAAACGTTTTTTATTGGTAGAAATACCAAAATAAACGAAACATTTTAATGGAGAGACCTAATATTTTGTACGGGTTTTTACAATTTATTGTAGACTTTCCCCCTTTCGTCGCTGATCAAGAATCAGTCACCAGACTATATTTATATAAATAACTATTAGAACCTGATATTTTAAATTTGATCTTGGTTGTAAAGTGATACTTTAAGCCATCAAACCAAGCATATAAAATTACCAACTGAAACATTGTACAGGGTGTCCAAAATAAGATCCTCCATCCCCTTATCTCAGAAAGTATAAAAGGTAGGGAAAAATGTTAAATACGAAAGTTTTTTGTTTTTACCTGAATTTTTCATTTTTATAACTTTCTTGAATACAGGTTGTTTAGTTTCTCTGATCCAGGCATCAACTTTCTTTTTTTAAATGGGACACCCTATATTCAATTACGTTTTTGAACTCTCCTTAAAATTCTAGGTTGACATTGTTAAGAGTACCCTATACCTATCATTTACCGTTATGAAGATATTAGCATTTAAAGAAAAAAATCTGTAAAAAACACCTGCTCAAAAAATCTCGGCAAAACAAATAAGACATCCAAAAAAAAGCTAAATAGGGTTTATTTCGTAGACAATTAGACTCAGAAATTACTTCTATGGATCGATATTACCTGATCAATATACAGTGTGTTTTTGACAGATGGTTCAAACATGTATATGTTAAAACTTCAGAAAATCGAAAATCTCTTATGGAACACTCTGTGTATTATTATATTTTTGGATTCTCTATTAAATTTTAACCATACTCTATATAACTTTCCCTATTCTTATTTTGCTTAGTTTTCAAGATATTGACGAAAATGTGGAAAAAATGTCAGCTATTAATCATTATCGGCTATTATTAAAAATATATCTACTATTATTTGGTATATTATAGTAAGTGTGCCTTAATACTGATTAAGAATATATTATTTTATTAAAAACTAATATTTTTTTTAAATAATTTCATTAATTAACTTATATAAACAAATCTGTTTGTAACTTGAACCACAAACAACTAACAAAAATCAACAAATAAAAATAAAAATAATAAATTAAATCAAGTGTCCTATATGTCCTCAATTTTAAGCTATGCATGTTGTGTATATAACTGCTACTTTTCTTACAGCGCAATCACTTTGATTGAGCCCTTCAATTTCCATCCTGATTTTAATCTTTAAATCATCAACATTATTACTCTGAATTTGATAAACTCAGGCTTTCAATGTACCCCATAAAAAGTTATCAAGTGGAGTTAAATCTGGGATCCTCGACGGCCATGGGATATTCCCGTTTGACCCTATCCATTCCGCAAAATAGTTCTTAATAAAATTCTTTACAACTGCAGTATTGTGGCATGGAACTCCATCCATCTGATAGATGATCTGATTGGCATCTTCTTCGACATACAATAAAGGTAAAATGCAAGTTTGTAATGAATGCCATTTCCTGATATTTTACCTAAGGTACCTAGGACCATTTAAATATTGGCCAAGAAAGACAGGGCCTAAAATGTGTCTCTTATAAATAGCGCACCAAAGATTTTCGTCAATATCTTGAAAACTAAGCAAAATAATAATAGGGAACGTTATATAGAGTAAGGTTACAATTTAATAGAGAATCCAAAAATGTAATAATACACAGGGTGTTCCATAAGAGATTTTCGATTTTCTGGAGTTTTAACATATACATGTTTGAGCCATTTGTCAAAAACACCCTGTATATTAATCAGGTAATATCGATTCATAGAAGTAATTTCTGAGTCTAATTGTCTACGAAATAAACCCTATTTATCTTTTTTTTGGATGTCTTATTTGTTTTGCCGAGATTTTTTGAGCAGGTGTTTTTTAAAGATTTTTTTCTTTAAATGCTAATATCTTCGTAACGGTAAATGATAGGTATAGGGTACTCTTAACAATGTCGACCTAGAATTTTAATGAGAGTTCAAAAACGTAATTCAATATAGGGTGTCCCATTTAAAAAAAGAAAGTTGATGCCTGGATCAGAGAAACTGAACAACCTGTATTCAAGAAAGTTATAAAAATGAAAAATTCAGGTAAAAACAAAAAACTTTCGTATTTAACTTTTTTCTCTACCCTTTATACTTTCTGAGATAAGGGGATAGAGAATCTTATTTTGGACACCCTGTACATCCAAACATAATTAAAAACAGGATTTACTTATTATCTATTTATTTTAGTTTTAGTTCACACTCGAACATATACATTGAGCTTATTAGTAGCAGTAATCATTGGAGCTGGAAAAGGGCTAAGGACAATTTTTATGGCTTTAGTTATACCGTCGTACGTACCTCTGGAAAGATTACCAGCTGCCTCAGGTTTGCAATTAGCAACTAGTGGACTTCTCTTTATTATTTTGGGGCCAATTGTAGGTAAGCAGAGTATAATAAAGAATGTTATATAAAATATTACCTATTTTGTGGACTTTCAGCTAATCATTTCTAATAATTAATTTCATTCAGTTTTACATAATATTACGATAAATTGTATTCATGCACGTCTGGTGGCTATCTTACTAAACAATTCTCTGAAATCAAATTGCGACTTCACTGTCGCTGCTGACAAAACTTTCATAAAGTTATAAAAAGCAGCAAGATACCTCCCAATAGTTAGTGTAGTTTCATAAACACTCACAGTGTAGTATGAACTGTTGTAGTTAACTCGCTCGTAATATTATGTAATCTCAACAAGACACTTCGAAGGGTCTTTTAACAAAAATATAAGTTTTTAAAAATCATTATATGATATATGATTATAACAAGAATATAAAGGTAGTAGATTTATTTATTTTATATGAATAAATTATTATGTAACAAGCCTATACCTAATAACTATGTATCCTCTGACATAAACCTCAAAGCACTATAATGAACAAAATAACTGTAACTAATTGTAACTAATTTTACTATGTTCTTAATTATTTGAGTATATATATATATATATATATATATATATATATATATATATATATATATGTATATGACTCATATAAATAAATATTACAAATGTACATTATGATTTATTATTTTATTAGGAGGAAATGGAAGTCATATCTCTTTTTAAATATAGAACTATAATAATACGAAGTATCGACCTTTTTATAGAAAGCTTGCAATAAGGTCGCCATGTGTAAATTTAGATATATTAATTATTAGGTACACCGAATACGAAATCCTCCACTGCAAACCGTTTTTAAATTTTAACTATTTTAAATGGCAATTCACGTAACTAAATAAAAATAGTGCAATTTTAGTTATTATAAGTATCAACTCTACAAAAGCAATAAGATATACAGTGTGCGAAAACTATGAATGTATAGAACTTGAACTTGTATAGAAAGTTGTACAATATACCTATATTTTACAACGCAGTAATATTCGTTGCAATATATATAAATTTCCGTTAAAATATATTTTGTGCAATATATATATTATTGTAATACGCGATATATAAAATCGTGAGTTCTATGAAATGCCGTGTTATAATGAGGGCGCTTCACTTGAGGACACCAATGGAACAGTGACTTGGATAGATCTAGAGTAGTGATGACAACCTGCTATTTGTAATCTATGGCATTTGGATGTTAGATCGTATTATTTCTGTTGTTCTGTAAATGTGTTGGTGTTGTGGTTTAGATATAGAATTGTGGGTTGCTTGGTTCCATGCAATGCGGCAATCTGAAATCTCACGCTTAGGTAACTCAACTGGGTTTTAGGTTAATTTTGAAAATAAGTAACATCTACTAAAATACAACATTGAATTGAAGTTGAAGCTTACAGCAGCTCTAGTCTTCATTTGTGTTATTGCACCGAATGAAACCTAACGGCAAAGTGCACCGAATAAATTAAGCTGTGATGTGGTCTCATTGTTATTCCCAAGTAATTCCTTGACACTTCATATTTTAATAGCAAAACAGTTTTTTGTTGTTTCTCTAAAACAGTCAAAATTTAGTTATATCCTTTTGTCTTTTTGCCACAGATATTATAATGACTGATCTGCTGTGAAATTTATAGAAGTACCAAACACTGTATAAACCGAAAAAGGTTATAAATAAATAATATAACTATCTGGTGAAAGTCTGAAAGTTAGATGTCATTAACAATTTAGCGTAAAGATGAATATTCATTAGGACCACAATCCACTATTCCCGCAGATCTGAGGAACGTTGTTACAGAAATACTACAAAGCGATGAGTTTTGCCGTCAGTTGTGACACTCTATTGAGAGAGCATCTTCTAATAGTTTTACATAATAATTTGTCAACTCCAACTCAACTTATTGCTGTAGAAACACCTGCACAGGAGTTACGAAGATTGTTTCCATCCATTAGAGGGTCGAATAATAACGAACGATTCAATAGAAACACTTCTACTACTTCTACCTCGACTTCTACAAGGGTAGGACCATATAATACCTCCCATAGGTCAACAAAACGCAAACGTGATCAGAAAATTCTACTCTTGAATTTTAAACGAGACATGTTGTATTTTAGTAGATGTTACTTATTTTCAAAATTAACCTAAAACCCAGTTGAGTTACCTAAGCCACAGAGGACACAGACCAGAGGCGAAGGCTAGTGATGTTTAATGGCTCATTTTCTGTACTAGTTACGTCTACACTAAGAGAAATAATTGCTTAATTCTAACAATACTACCTTACTATACTCTGAAAAAAGTGTTTAATGATTATATTTAAGGGCTATTGTAAATTAAGTATATCAATACAATAATTCACCTTATGTAATGTAACTAAGCTACATTACCAATATTTGTGTTTCCTTTAAGTCTGCTGTTTAGACTGTACTAATACATAAGTATATTAGTAGCAAATTATTGTAGTTGCAAGTGCAAAAAATTTGCAGTGCACACCAACAAAATTCAGAATAAGAATAAATGAATTAAATATTAAATTATTTAATATAGATGGACATAAATAAATAGTCCATGTGCTTTATCATCGAGATGTACCTCTAAATTATTCTAATACAGGAAATAATCTTACGAAGCTTGGAGGTATCTTGGTCTACATGTAAAGTTTGCGCTGTGTTCAAATTTATGGCTTTTTTTGTTATAACTTGCTTAAAAATATGTTGTATACTGGTGATTGTTATTAAAAATGCATCTGATTTTACAAAACCAGTGTAAAAAATATCAGTCGGAAAATAATAATTATTGTATTACTACTTCAGTTATTAATAAAAGCATAGGTACATTTATAAGCAAAATTTTGATAATTTTCCTAATTCTAATAATGATCTGCAACTTATTCGGGTTATTTTCTGGGAATAATAAAAAATACAAGATCACATATGGATAATAATAAATCTTTTATTTGCAATAAATGACATGAAACATTTATTAAAAATACATAAAACAAAAAACTGAATGACATTAGTAATATAAGTAATATAACATATCAGTCACAACCACAAGTATCATTAAACACTTCTTTCAGAGTATAGTAAGGTAGTATTGTTAGAATTAAGCAATTATTTATCTTAGTGTAGATGTAACTGGTACAGAAAATGGGCCATTAAACATCAAAGACGCCGCCACTAGCCTTCGTCTCTGTTCTAGGTCCTCTGTGGTTTAGTTACATTACATAAGGTGAATTATTGTATTGATATACTTAATCTACAAAAGCCGTTAACGATAATCATTAAACACTTCTTTCAGAGTACCTATAGTAAGGTGGTATTGTTAGAATTAAGCAATTATTTCTCTCAGTGTAGACGTAACTGGTATCGAAAATGGGCCATTAAACATCAAAGACACCGCCGCAAGCTTTCGCCTTTGGTCTGTGTCCTCTGTGCCTAAGCGTCAGATTGCCACATTGCATGGAACCATGCAACCCACAATTCTATATCTAAACCACAGAGGCACAGCTGTGTCTAAACCACAACACATTAAACAGAAATAATACGATCTAACATCCAAATGCCATAGATTACAAATAGCAGGATGCCATCACTACTCTAAATCCATCCAAGTCACTGTTCCATTGGTGTCCTCAAGTGAAGCGCCCTCATTATAACACGGCATTTCATAGAACTCACGATTTTATATATCGCGTATTACAATATTATATATATTGTACAACGGAAATTTATATATATATATATATATATATTGCAACGAATATTATATATAAGAACTCACGATTTTATATATCGCATATTACAATAATATATATATTGCAACGAATATTAGGTATATATATCGGCGTTTTTATATATATATATATTGTACAATTTTCTATATATTATGCAGTATTTTATTTTGGCCCAAACGGCGCTTCATAGAAAACACAGTGTGTAGGTTAAAATATGGTTCGATGAAAGCTACTAGACACTAAATACTGATAAAAGGATTTTCAAATTTTACCCGATTTAAGTTTAGGAACCAAAGTTATTGGTTACAAAAACAGAGTAAATTATCTGGCCTAATAATAGATTCGCTACTGCTACTGCTACTAAACTGGAAAGAGCCTTTACACCTTTTAACAGAGCATTCGCAAACTCTTCTATGTGATCAGACAATTTCTACAATTTGACATGCTAAAAATGCTTTACTATTCATTTGGTTAAAGTGTATTGCAATATGGAATTATAGCGTGGGGATCTGCATATAAAACTACTATGAGAAGAGTAGAAATTACTTAAAACATAGGTAGGTACTCATTAAAATATGTTTATCTAAGCGTTATGATTATCCGACTATAGAACTTTTTATATATAAAAACTTTAAGGTACTCGCTAATTCGACTCTTTTCAGTGATTTGTACCGTTCTAATCGGTTTACAAAAAGATTCGTATTAAAAGATTCGTACCAAAGATTCATATCACAGATTAGCATCAGATACATTTTACTATGTACTAAGTACACAAAATACGTGATAGATGCTGATACGAAAAGTAGGTACGGAATACGAATGATCAGCAGAAGTCGTATATTCGTACTTTATGTATTAACATACTGTCTCCGGCTATACAAATACGGTGCACAGTACAATTGAATTAGTATTAATCTATAACACATACTAGCATCAAATGTATCATCGAGTCTGAATTTGTTTCAGGTTATGTTATGCGCATGTGGGTCGATTGGTATGAATCGTTTTAAAATCGGTGATTCATACCATACCAATCATTGTATTGATTCAGTAGATATACTATAGGCCTTCAGCGCCAAAAACTCCATGTAAACGTTCATAAAAGAGAAATCGGGTCAAATTTTACCAATTTGTTAAAAAATAGCCTCCTGCTCTTATTAGGCTTTTACATGCAGTTGTGGTGCAGTCCCCGACGAATCAGATTACAATATTCAGGCCATACCCCCAACCAATCAGATTACGTCATTCAGACCACTTCCACCATTACAAAATTCAGATCACATCTACCCTCCAACCAATCAGATTACAGCATTTAGACGACCTTCCCCAAACATTGCAGATTCAGATCACACCTCCAAAATCGATCAAATTGAGGCATTCACATCACACTTCCCAACCAATCATATTACTGCATTCAGAGTGTATCTCCCCAACTAATCAGAGCTTAGTATCAAAACGGGGGAAATTTTAAAAGGCGTAATGTATAGGGTGTACCTATATTGAGTAAAAAAAAACTATGCACCGTAAATCTTTTTGTTTATTGATAGATGTATGATGAGGTAAGAGAATGGCAGAAAAGAGCATGCGCAGATCCTCTTGTTTTAAAATGAGTATAATTTAATAATAGGTAATAAATAATAATTAACTAAAATATTTTAAGCAAATCTGTATCTTTTTTACCTGATTAATGAATAAGCAGACAAAACGGGTTGTATTTGTATCTCTGAACCCTCTGTTGCGGACTTTGGAGAATTTCACATAAGCTCAAACGAACTTAATGTTTCAGTTCACCTCGATATATCCATTTGTGGTGTATTGGATGTTATATATTCATACTAACTTGATATACAGGGTTATTCAGAACCTATCCATAATAAAATTTGGGGATGTGCAACGTACATGTAGAAATGTGGTAGTGCAAAAAAAAATTTTTTTGGCGGGGTCTTAAAGCTATTTAAAAATTTTTCATTGCACGCCGCTGGATACTGGTCCACTGTAATGGAGTGACCTTGGGACTGACAATGCAAACTAGCTAGCACGAAAAAAACCGGCGCACCCGGCACAAAAAAGATTTGCAGCGTTTTTACTTTAAAATAAACTTAAAGATAGATAGGCGTTCCAGGTACAAAAAACTTGTTTACTGTTTTTTGTCGGAATGTGGTATATCCGATCTCGTTGAAGCACAGTTGCCCATCTACGTGGTCCTTTATAATGGTATAACTTTAAACATTGTTTACGGGAAATCCTAATTATTTTTATTAAAATTTTTTTGGTGATATCGATTGCTTATTTAAGGATGCACATATCCTCAAAGTTTTAGAGATGAGTTCTGAATAACCCGATATATGAACCTGATTCGTAATATTTTATTTTCTAAGTAATTGAAGCGTGATGCGCATGTTCGCATATAAGACTTTAAATAAAATCAAAGTTCCCAAAATTACATAAGGTGGTCATATTTATAATCTCGAAAACAATTATTTCAAAGTACTAATAACCTGCACTCCACAATGCACTGATTAATATTACCGCCTATAGCGTATGTATTAAGTCTTGAATACCTATCATGCAGGGTGTATTAGAGAATGCAACCAGTAATTAAAGCAAGAAAGAAATATCTAGAAATATATGCGAGTTGCTTTAGTGGGTTAGGTACCCACTAAAGTAACTCGCATATATTTCTACATATTCACCCTATACTTCTCGAAACTGGTTTGTATCACATCAATACGGTTACTCATATTATTAACATATTGCATAACATATTTCTTTATTGAGGTTAACTTAGATAGAATAATGTGTTTTATGTAATTTTTTCTCACTCCGGCAAATTTGTTACTGTAAACCTCCTTTTACGTTTTTTGGAAAAAGCAATCTTAATCTCACTACAATTTTCTGTTGAAGTTGAACTAATACTTTCATGGATAATTCTTTCAATCGTTTTCAAAGACACGCCAGTGGCTTCAATAAATCGATGCTTAATTTTGCTCTTATTTTCAGGAGAAAAAATTATTTTCAATGTTGTAATGGTCAGGCTGATCTGAATGCCGTAATCTGATTGGTCGGGTGGTGTGATCTGAATGTTGTAATGGTTGGGGGATGTGGTTTGAATGCTACAATCTGATTGCTTGGAGGGTGTGGCCTGAATGTTGTAATCTGATTAATCGGGGAGCATTATAACTACATTTAAAAGCCCCGTAAGAAGAAGAGACAGTGTCTTTTGACAAATTGGTAAAATTTCACCCGATTTTGCTCTTATGGACGTTTACATGGAATTTTTGGAACTGAATGCCCATAGTATATCTACTTAATTCGTATAATTTATACAAATATAAAAATAGGGGTAGTTATTCTAATATACAGTATCAAAATATAGTTACGAGAGCAGCAAAAAATTAGATATGGAAATTCCATTTACCAAGTCTAAGCTAACTAAGCACCGTATTTTAAACCTGGGACCAATATTTTTTAATATCTCACCCTCAAATATAAGAACTGGTACTATAAGTTATATTAAGTTCAAGAAACAAATAAAATGGTGGATTATAAAGAATAGGGAATATAAAATAATTATGCAAAATCTTTAATTTGATAGTTTAAAATTGCCAAGCTCGCCTCTACACTCGCAAGGCTCTATATTAAATTATTAATTAACTCTTTTCCAGTAAACTATAACTATAACCCTCACTTTCTCTCTCTCTCTCTCTCTCTCTCTCTCTCTCTTACAAGCTGACGCTCACTTGCCCTTGAGATCTTTTTTTGATAAACTTCTCACCATGTTTAGTGTACTTTTTTTAATGATAATCATATTCACAATACATTCTAGCCATATTTGTTGCTGCTGAACTGTGATATGATAGCCACACACAAACTTTGTTTATGTTGCCTATTCCCTTTGTAATATGTAGGTATGTAATTTTCACTATATGCAAATAATAAATAAAATTTTGATGGGAATGTGAAGTGTGAAAAATTTCGAGGATGCTAAGTTATCTAATGTTTAATGTTACAATTTGTTACTTAATTATTTGTTGTAGATGATTTAAAAACGTATATTATCAAATATGAATAAACACAAATACAAATTTTGTCTTCACAACTTTTAATTTTTTTTAATTTTGAAGGAAAAAATTATGTGACGATTTTTTTCTATCTTTGAACTGTGCTTGAAAGATTATTCAAATATTCAAAACATTTTATGCAATTTTTAAGAATACGATAGTAATTTTCAATCATTTTCTTTTGCCTTTGGCCTTTTTTGTCATATCTTCGATAAGACTAACGTTCCGAGCAAAATTTAGCACAGCATGGTTACTTGATGATGTTCCATAGAAGATAACAACAATTATTTACAAGATTCGTCTTTCTTTAAATATATTCTATTAAAAAGACATACAACTTCCATATTAAAGAGGTTGTAAAGTTTTAAAGGAGGCATCAAACATTTTTATATGAAACACATCCACATCCCATCGTCTTTTTTTAAATATAGTCTATTAAAAAGTCAAAAGAGGTACCTAGTTTATTTAAGTTCATTATTGTAAATTAGAACAGGAGGAATAAAACTAACATCCTTTTTTTAATTTACGACTTTCCTGAGTAAATCTGTGATAACTTGATACCAACTTCCATATTAAAGAGACTGTAAAGTTTTAAAGGAGGCATCAAACATTTTTATATGAAACACTACATCCTTTAAAAATCGATCACAGAATTAATTCACAGTAGGTTTTTGAAAATTATTTTCAGAACACTCTGTATAAAATTATATTAATCCAGTTAATATTCAGTAATATAATTCATTGTAGTCTTTTTTTGGGATTACACCACCTGTAAAATAATAAAAACAGGAAACCAGAAGTATTCAAATCAAAGATTCAATATGAAGTATCGCGGCAAACTTCTAAAGTTTGCCCCAAATGAACTACTTACTGTATAATATGCAGTAAAATAAATATTTGATAAATTAACTAAATTTCATCAGTTGTTTTCAATTTTATACAAAATTGTGTAATGTTACAAATCTTATTTTGAATTATGTCTAAATAAAATAATTATTAGGTATAATAAAATTTAAAAGAAATTAAACACTTACTAGCTTCTTTCTAATGTTTCTAGTCCACTCATCGTGTCGTCATGCGTCATTAGAAAGCTAATAACTGGTTGTTACCAGTGGAAAATTGATAATAACATAGTGATCGCATATGATGAAATTTTAAATTAAAAATATCAATCTGACAATTTTTTATCATACAAACTCTCTACTGAGGGCAAGTCGAGGATCGACTAGAAACATTTAGAAAAACTAGTTAAGTGTTTAATTTATTTTAAATTTTATTATAATAATTATTTATTTAGACATAATTCAAAATATGATTTATAATACCTATTACACAATTTTGTATAGAACTGAAAAATCATTAATTTATTGCATATTATACACAGTGGTTCTTTGGGGCAAACTTTACATGTTTGCCTTGATACTACACTTTGAACAGTGAAACATCCCTTAAAAATCTATCGTAGAATAAGTTTCAATATATTTTAGTTTTAATAATCACAATAGGTTTTTAAAAGCTTAATCCGGTGAATATCCAGTGATACTTTCAAGCAAAACTTCTTATCTCAAAAAAGTGTAAATTTCTGGAGTTCCACTAGCTAAGTACATTTTTTTTTAGGCTGGGTAAGGGAAACAGTTGGAAACTATGTGATTACACTACATATTCTCAATATCTGTACATATGCAACTGCGATAGCATGGACAATTGAAATGTTACTATCAAAGAGGAAGCATACGACGCTGGATGGTATATCTACTACATGATAAAATCCTTGAGAAGGGCACAGTTACAGTGCATACAGAAACAAACAAGAAAAACAGTTTTTTTTTCATAAAATGGAACCATTTAGTTACAATTTTACAGGGATATTTGCGAACTCGACCGACTAACTTAGTGTACTTACGTCCCTATTTACTCCGAAGTCCATCTGGGTTCCTTAAGAAATAAAGTATAGCGTAAAATGCCAACAGTTATAAAACTGGTACTATTAATGAGGTTTTTATACAATTCTTAATAGAAGACAGTGGAGTACGTATACCGGGTGGCTTAAAGTGGATGGCCTGTTAAACGTATCTCAAGAATGAATATATGCATTTTTCTGAAATTTTGGCTGTAGACATAACCTCGAAAGTTCTATAAAAGCAAAATATTTTCAAGGGTGTGGCACTTCCGGTTATACCGGAAGTCGACATCAACTTGTTTATTTTAAATGGAACACCCTATATGTTATTTCATTTCTGGATTCTACGTAACATTCTAAACACATTTCATGTAGGATATCTTATAACTATCTTCAACGATTTTTTAAATATTGATAGGTGAATATTTCAAGCCAGCCAGAAATTTAAAATTTTCGATTAAATTTAATCTCATGGTTAAATCTGAAATTAGTGTCAAACTGTAGCTTATGAAAAGTTAAGATAGGAATGTGCGAACCGATTTGCTTGATCTCAAACCGTTTAGATTTTACAGGATGTCAAAGTTGCAAAATGTCAATATTCACCTGTCAATATATCAAAAACAGTTGAAGATAGGACATCCTACATGAAATGTGTTTAGAATTTTACGTAGAATCCAGAAATGAAATAACATATAGGGTGTCCCATTTAAAATAAGCAAGTTGAATTTGATTTCTGATATAACCACAACCTTGAAAATATTTTTCTTTTATAGAACTTTCGAGGTTATGTCCACAGCGAAAATTTCAGAAAAAACATAGGTATATTTGTTCTCGAGATACTTCTAATAGGCCATCCACTTTAAGCCACCTGGTATAAAAAAATCATTATAAAACTGTTAAACAGTAAACTGTTAAATTGTAAAGCATCCTCTGCTACAGCAATGCAAGATCTACTTAAGAAGTATTTAATTTTTGACAAGGAGTAAGAATGAAGTTTATCGGTCAATTTCGCTAATTCGTAGGTATATATATATATATATATATATATATATATATATATATATATATATATATATATATATATATATATATATATATATATATATATCTATATATATATATATATATATATATATATATATATATATATATATATATATATATATATATATATATGTATTTATCTGTATGTATGTGTATAATATGAGAATTTAAAGAATATGATAAAAGCTCGAATCATTCAAATTTATTCTAATAAAAGACCATCAAATTTTGACCAAAGTCACTATATTGTTAATTAAACATTATTTTCAATAGTGGCCAATTCCTTTATGTTACACAAATGTAAGCTATTTTTGTGATAAGCAATAAAATATATTCGTAGGTATACACCGTGTGTTTCATTGGATATGATTTTACTTTGTTCTCTATGGAACATCTATTTATAGAAATAGGAGCAGTCTATTCAAAGAGATCTATAATACACGACAGAATACAATTCTATGTCGAAATTGAGATATTATTATTTATTCTATTTATGTTTATTTATTTATATTTTTACTATACAACTGCCCAACAGCCAATTAAAGATCAGGATAAATACATCAAATTTAGTTTAGCAAAAATAGTAACAATATAGTAAATAATTAAAAAATATATACTTATACAATAATATAAGATATTCTGCATTAACAACAGAAAAAACAGTAGGTATATTATGTTTCTATGAGTAAAAGGCGAACATTATTTGTGGAGCCCAGAAGCTTAGACGGCCAAGACGTTAGCCATAAGGGTGTGTAAAAAAAGGCTGGGCGAAACTCATAAAGTGCTTCATACTCAGAGTAACATATACTACTTTTTCTTCAAACGTCAAAATTAAAACAGTATTTCTTCATTTTCTTCAGATATTTATTTTTGTATAAAAAGTAATCTAACGTAGGTAATGTTTAATCTCAAACTTACAGTTCTGACAAATCATGACTACATGACTCTCTTTTTTAACGTATATTACGCTAGCACACCGATTATAGCACCCGCCAAAAAAAGTATATTACAATTTGTTGCTAATTTTTTGCGCTACTTTGTGCCACAAAAAAATGTCTACTTATGCCGTTCTCGAGAAAATGGTGGTTGCTTGGGTGCAAAATGGAAATATGTCTTTAAAAAACTAAAACGACCATTTTCTCATTTTTCTCGCTTATATTAAATCAAATCAAATCAAGTCAAATACTTTTATTCCAAGAGATAATAGAAATTACAAAGGAGTCGTCAAAGAATTACGTCAACGTATATAATTTGTTACAACCATGCACTACCTGAAAACATGAGCTACCCACTTTTAAAGTAGGTACCTATTTATATACATGTGCAAAATGGAAAACATATCTTTAAATTGCCAAAAATACTATTTTTAAATTTTTTTCACTCATAAAATTTGTTGCCATCGTGCACTACCCCAAAACTTTTGGTACCACCTTTTAATAACTAGGTCCTTAGGATAACCTAACAGTTTCAAATATGTGCAGATGTGCAAAATGGAAAACATGACCTAAAATTGCTTAAAAGTTAATTTCTCGTTTTCTATTAGCTTATAAAATTTGTTGCCATGGTGCACTACCGGCAAACTTTAGCTACTAGCTTCTAATAACCAAATAAAATCATGACCTAACATTTTCAAGTATTTTTAGATGTGCAAAATGAAAAACATACTTTAGATTGCCAAAAATACCATTTCCTCAATTTTTTTAGTTATAGAATTTGTTGCAACCGTGCACTACTTGAAAACTTGAGATATCCTCTTCAAGTCCTAATAGATGTGCAAAATGGTAACATGACCCAAAATTGCTTAAAAGGTATTTTCTCAATTTTTTAACTTATAAAATTTGTTGCTAACGTGCACGACCGGCAAACTTTAGCTACTAACTTCTAATAACAAGATAAAATCATAATTCAACATTTTCAAGTATCTTTAGAAGTGCAAAATAAAAAGCATATCTTTAAATTGGCAAAAATTCTATTTTCTCATTTTTTACCTTATAAAATTTGTTGCCATCGTGCACTACCGGCTATCTTAAGCTTCTAGTTTCTAGTAACAAGATAAAATCATGACAACCAAGTACTTACGGATGTGCAAAATGGAAAACATGTACCTAAAATTGCTTGAAAGGTATTCCTCATTTTTTTAGCTTATAAATTTGTAGCCATCGTGCATTACCGGCAAACATAAGTACTAGCTTCTAATAACTAGATAAAATTATGACCTAACATTTTCAAGTAGGTACCTATATTATTATTATTATTATTATTATTATTATTATTATTATTATTAATTATTCTTATTATTATTATTATTATTATTATTATTATTATTATTATTAGGGTCACCATAATTTTTGAACAAAAAAAATTACATTTAAGATTTTTTAGGAAAAACACATTTTTTTTTGACCGAATTTTGCCAATTTTTAGTCAAGCATAATAAAGGTATATTTTTTATTTTATACAGATGCAGCAGCAAGGACATAAAGTATTTTTATAAAATATAGGTATACTTAATAATAACTAGAAACTATAATAGTATACAAACTCAAAAGTTAATTTTCCTTCGACGTGCCAGCTTGACTTTCCGGATCATTTTGGTACCAATCGTATTTTTGGGAACTAAGGATTGCCTTTAAAATTTGTGGTTGACCCTTCAAGAACTAGAACATTTCGCTGCAAGTCTCATTGAAGTTTGTGGACACTTGCATGATGGCTTCCAGAGTTGATAACTTCATCTGCGATTTTTCGGTACTCCAATAGTTGGCTACACAGTGGGTTAAACCAAATCGCAATACAGTTTAATTATTTCGTTTCTTTATTTAAACAAAAAGTAGAACATAATTTTGTGTATATTAAAAAAAAAGTACATTTAGGCGTACTTGATAAACCTTTGAAGACAGTAGGACAGTATTTGAAAAGAAAGTACTGTCCTTATAAAAAAAGTACATATGATCACCCTAATTATTATAGATGTACAAAATAGAAAACAACTTAAAATTGGTAAAAATACATTTCCTCATTTTTTCTCTTATAAAATATGTTGCCATCTGAAAACTTGAGCTACTATGAACTAATAACCAGGTAAAATCATGACCTAACATTTTTAAGTATCCATGGCTGCTCAATATGGAAAACATCTCAAAATTGCCAAAAATACTGTTTGCTCATTTTTTTCACTTATAGAATTTGTTGCAACCGTGCATCACCAAAAAACTTGAGCTAATTTCTCATAAAGAAACAAGGTAAAATCATGACTTAATAATTTCAAGTACTTACCTATAAGATGTGCAAAATTGAAAACATGTCTTAAAATTACCAAAAATACCATGTTCTCATTTTTTTCACTTTTAGAATTTGTTGCAGCAGTGTACTACCTGAAAACTTGAGCTACTTCCTTCTAATAAGAAGGTAAAATCAAGATCTAACATTTTCAAGTATTTATAGATGTGCAAAATCGAAAACATGACCTAAAATTGCTTAAAATGTATTTTCTCATTTTTTTAGCTTATAAAATTTGTTGCCATCATCCACTACAGGCAATCTTAAGCTATAACTAGATAAAATAATAAAATAACATTTTCAAGTATCTACAGTTGTGCAAAATGGAAAACATGACAGAATTTATTGCAACAATGCACCACCAAAAAACTTGAGCTAATACTTTCTAATAACAGTCGTGACTTAGTAATTTCAAGTATCCATAGATGTGCAAAATGGAAAACAAATCTTTAGATTGCCAAAAATATTAATCTCATTTTTTTTTTCATTTATAAAATTTGTTGACATTGTGCACCACCGCAAAACTTCAGGTGAGGTGAGGAAAAAGCACCTATAGATGTGCAAAATGGAAAACATCTTTAGATTGCCAAAAATACTAATTTCTCATTTTTTTCGTTTATAAAATTCGTTGCCATTGTGCACCACCGAAAAACTTGAGGTATCACGTTTTAATAACAAGATAAAATGATGACCTAACAGTTTCAAATATCTGCTGATGTGCAAAATAGAAAACATAAAACAGGATACAAATACAAAAAGGATAAAAATAATATTTTCTTATTTTTTCCCCTATATAATTTGCTGCAACCTTTTCCATTTTGCACATATGTAGATATTTGAAACTGTTCGGTTACCATTTTACCTTCTTATTAAAACATAATAAGTAGATAAGTAAGACGGATTCCCCGCCGGAAGTGATCTGCCATCGAGCTGGCAAGAATAATATTTTTATGTACAAAATAATTAAGCAACATTCATAATGGTATAAGAATCTCAAGGTAGAGTGCTGTGGCTACTATCTGTCAAAAGAAATCGTTTATCGTCATGAGGACTTAGCGCAATTTTTGTTTGTTCAACGCTATACATATTATGCAAGTTGGCCTAAATAGTTCGTTGGGTCCTAAAGATTTTACTACTATTTATATTTCACAGTTTAGTTTAGTTTTGTGTGTGTTTATATATATATATATATATATATATATATATATATATATATATATATTATATATATGGTATCTTTTTATACCAGTATTTTCGCCATGCTAAGTTTGAAAAGTGTACCTATCTAAAGAAATAAGGGGCATACCATGAATCTGTGTCAAACTATATATATTTATTAAATATATATATATATATATATATATATATATATATATATATATATATATATATATATATATATATATATATATATATATATATGTATCCCTAATTTTGAAATTTATTTAGTATTTTTTTAGTTAAGAAATAAAAAAGTTATTTTTAATATTATATTCCATTAGAACATTATTTTCCTAATACTTTATTACTTTATATATAACATACATCATCAATTATGATTACATTTTTTTCTTAGGAAAAGCCATCAATAATATGGAGTAAACTCCATCAGCAACTCCAATAACACAGAGGGCAACGGAAAATCCAAAAAGTAGTTTGTCTGAAAATCCCCCTTTTAGATAAACAGGTTTCCCATCATCTCTTTGAAAGTGTTCATATTTCTTCCTCAAATTCTCTGTAAGAAATCTTTTGCTGTTGTGTTGTTGAAAATAACTTGATTGTTTAAAAATCTGGAAAAAATATAGCTTAAATGATTATTTATTTATTGTTATCTAAATTAAAATTATGTGGTGGCGTAATAGCCAATTATTAATTTTAGAATAATATTAATAAAAATGAAAATGGCATTACTTCTAATTATCTTGTAATATTTATTTTGTAGTTCTGCCAAAAACATAAAAATATTTAACAGTAACAGTGCAAGCGAGCAATTCCTATGTTAAGTAATAGTAAAAAAAAAATCATAGATTTCGCAATCATTGCAACCATCGGAGACATTGTAAATGATAACAACATTATTATATGAAACATAATTATCATAAACGCGCCGATAGTCCTATCAAATGAGAGGCTACTCCATTAAGGTAGTATGGTAGGTATTATAACTGAACACTCCCCGCTACTCTTCACCCCGCTCGTTGGTCTAGCGCTGCGCTATCTATATTAATGAAGTAAAAACACACTATTAATATCTATTCGTATTCATGACATATCCTCTGTAACTGTCTAACTCAATTTCCAGATTGAGATATAATACGTAGTAACTATTAGAGGATAGGTAGGTACACTATTAGTAAAAGCACAATGCATGTAATAAATAAAACATAATATGTTGCTTGTCGATTACTTATCTTATAAGATAGTGTAGCTTTAGCTAAACTACTTTAGCTAGCGAACCGATGGCTCAGACCTTAGCGTCTCGATCGCTCAACGCAGAGGTCGTGCATTCTAATTCCCATTCCACCAAACAATTTTTAATTAAATTGTTTAATTGTAGATCAAGGCTTATTCGCAGGGATGGTTTGGCAACCATCCTGGCGATGGCTTGGCAACCTTCCTGGCGATGGCCTAGGATGGGAAGAATGTCAAATTGGTGTTATGTGAGAGATTAAAATCAGTTGATGTTTGACTTGTCGCCCTAACTAATGAGGTTTTCAAGGTTTCCCTCATTCCAGCACTAAATTGTGGTTAGGGCCTACCAACGTAAGTCGTTCCTGAGGCGCAAATGCGGTCCGCGAGATAATAATATGTCGCCCCCTATCCCACACAAGTCTCAGACTTTCGGGCTAATCCTTGTGATTAGAATGAGGGGTAGAGATATTATTATTATTATTATTATTATTATTATTATTATTATTATTATTATTATTATTATTATTATTATTATTATTATTATTATTAAACTAATAAAGGAAACGAAACAATTAAAAACCTGTTTTATTATTCTTTTTAATAAGTAAATATTATGACTTTAAAGATTAGCTTCAAAAATAATAAGAACTAGGTACTGACAATGTTTATTCGAATAAGTAAACACTAATAATTTGTAATTAATGAAAAAGTAAATAAAATAAAGTTGTCTATGGTGGAATTTGAACTTGCAAAAATTTGCGCTTAGTTTGAAAGCCTGCCGCTGCTCATACCATTAGTCCACCAGACCACTTAAAATTGTGAGCGCTAACACAATTATGTAAATATTTTAATTAAAAAAGCATTTCGCTTTAGTATTTTGGTAATCAGAAGTGTGTGATAGTCAGTTCTATCAATTCCATTAGCAATATTTCTCATAGTGTGCCTTGGAATTATAAAATTCAATAAAATGTAATTGCCATTAGTCAGATGAGATGGGAAACACGGTGTGTATATATATAAATAAATAAATAAATAAAGATAGTAATAATAATAATAATAATAATAATTTATTTTCCTTTAGACATTAATATGTATCGGAATTGTCAAAACTTACACTACTGGCTTATAAAAAATTCACTTTAAACTGAATCTCTTTAAACTCAAAACTATAAAAACATTTATCAATTAAAAATCGTTTTAATTGTCGTTTAAAACAAACCAAGTTTTCAGCTGCCTTTATGTCATCAGATAGATGATTATAAACTTTTAAACCCAAACAAATGGGTGAATTTGTGGCCACCTTATATCTATAAAAAGGAACATGAAAATTTTCATTCCGTCTAGTATTTATATTATGAAATTTATAATTGGTCTTAAAACTTCGTTTGTTATTATAAACAAATACACCTAACTCTAGAATAAAAACACCTACCAAAGTTAAAATATTAAAACTTTTAAAAAATGGTCTACAAGAACTAGTACGTGACAATCCTGCAAGGCTTCTTATAATACGTTTTTGTGTTATGAAAACGTCAGCAGATGAAGTGGAACCACCCCAGAAACACACGCCATACCTCAATCTAGATTCCACTTGACAATGATAAAAGTTTATCAGTTGTTCTATGGTAAGAAAATGTTTTAAATTTCTTATTAAATATATCATTGAGTTTAATTTTTTTACTAACTGATTGCAGTGCGGTTTCCACGTTAGGCACTCATCAAAAACAATTCCTAAAAACTTTACAGTTTCAGTATGTGACAGCCTATTATCCCCTATTTTCACGACCAAATTAGAGCAGATTTTTTGCCGATTGTGAAAACGAATCAAATGTGTTTTATTTATGTTTAAATGTTGGTTATGCTCCCTATACCAATTATCTAATTTATTTAAGTTGTTATTGCACTTGTATTGCAAATGTACATCAGATTGGTCAGATACCAGTAGTGATTGGTCATCAGCATACAAAACTAACAGGGCATCAGACACCAATGAATCTAATTCATTTGTATACAATAAAAACATTATAGGTCCCAAAATAGACCCCTGTGGGACTCCCATCTCAACTATTTTACATTCCGAACTGATCCTGGTTGCAAAGTCCTTTTGTGCATGCATCAGACTTACATATTGCTGTCGATTTTTTAAAAACGAAGCAAACCAGTTCAATGGTATACCACGTATTCCATAGGCGTATAGTTTATTTAATAATTTGCTGTGATCTACACAATCAAACGCCTTGCTTATATCACAGAAAATTCCCACAGGGCATTCTCCCGCCTCAGCGTGTTCAATAATCCCTTCATAAAACAAGTGTATCGCCGTATATGTTGACTTATTAGTACGAAATCCGTGTTGGTTATCTGTAAAAATATTGTTGTTATGTAGAAACTTGAGAAGACGATTTAAATAAGCATATTCAAAAATTTTTGCAAATCCACATAACACATTCACAGGCCTGTAATTCTCCATGACTTCCGGGTCATTTTTCTTATAGATAGGTACGACTTTACTGACTTTTAAAAAGTCTGGAAACTTTCCAGTTGTAAAAGACAAATTTACCAAGAACGTTAAAGGTTTTATAATTGTATCAACAACTTTTTTTATAACAAACACCGGAACTTCATCTGGACCTGCAGAATGCTTATTCTTTAGTTTACCCTTCAATAAACTCAACAGTTCTTCATCAACGAAGGGTTCAAGAAAAAATGAATGTTGAAGGTTTCCAATATCAGGAATATGCGTACAATTTTTTTGGGTTGTTTGATTAAATGCATCTATAGGAGCATTTATGAAAAAATCATTCAACATCGAGGATGCGAGTACTGGATCTTCGTATTTTTCCTCTCCACATTTGATTGTAATATTTTTGTTATGTTTAGTTTTCCCAGATATTTGGTTTATAATACTCCAAGCAGTTTTAGATGGATTATCAGATTTTATTATTTTGTCTTGATAATATTGTTTTTTTATACTTTGAATTAATAACCCATACTCTTTTTTTGCTTTATTATAGATCTGAGTCAGTTCCGGATATACTACCCTTAATGCATGTAGGTCTCTACGTTGCATGCTAGAGGTCCTTACTTTATCATTCACCCACTGCTTATTACGCTTATTTTTATTTTTATTATTATTATATTTGTGAAGAGGAAAATTTATATTAAAATAATACAAGAAAATATTGTGAAAATATTCGTATGCTCCATCTATATCACAAAAATTATAAACTTCACACCAATTTTCAGATAACAAAGATAAATAGAAATTATTAATTGTGCTCTCACTGAAGCTTCTTATATACTGGGATTTAAATGACACGACATCTATTAACTCTGAATTAACTTCTAACAGCACAGTTCTATGATCCGAGATAATGTTATCCTCCACCCAAACGAAATTGTGGTCACAATTATTAGTGAAAATCTGATCAATAATCGTAGAGGTACTGCTGGTTACTCTGGTTGGCCACCTTACTAACGGTTTCATATTAAAACTAGATAATATTTCACATAACGTAATAAAATCATCATAATTTCTAGAACCTACAGTAGCATCTAAATTAAAATCACCATTTAATATAATATTTACATTGACATCAAACAACATATGTAATACATTATATATATTATCAAAAAAAGTTTTTAAGTCTCCGCTAGGCGATCTATAGCAGGTTATAATTATAGTAGTAATATTTTCCACTTTATATTTAATACCACAAATTTCAATATCTTTTTCAATACAAAACCTGTGGAGATCAATTTTCTTTGCATTAACATCATCCCTGGAGAAAATTGCAACCCCTCCCTTTTCTCGGACAGTTCTACAATACGAGCTAGTTACCGAAATTTTTTTTAAATATTTATAATTTATACTTTCAACCTTAGCGTGGGTTTCGGTCAAACACAGAAATTTAACTTTAGGATAATAATTATAGATATCTTTTTCTAAGAAAGCAATTGCTTGAGCATTCAAGCTTTGAACATTTAATAACAAAATATCCGAATCCAACGTCAGTGTCCCGGGGTCATATTCTTCCGAAGGTGAAAAAACCTACTGACACAAGCACCCTGTGGCCAAACATCAGGATCCATTGCTTTTTTGAAGTTCTCCTCGTATACATTTACCTTGAACGATGAATACAGATGCGGATTTTTTGGTGTAATCGCCTCACATATAACCTCTGGAAAATTTATCTTCAGCAAATCTTCGAGCTCCGACGGCGTTGTGCCAACATCTACCCTGTACACATGCAAAGTTGCAAATTTGGGAACCCCTTTTATCGGGGCTTCTACATTTTTTCCAACAATCATTGTTTTCTTGCGACTACGTTTAGGAGCTACTTTCTGCCACTCAGAATCTTTATTTTTTTGATGAGTTTTATTGGAACTTTGTGCTATAATATTCGATTCTCCCTCGTTGGTTAAGTTAATTATATCATTGCATTTCAGTTGTGTTTGTATTTTCATTAAATCAGCTGACACTTGTTTTGGTGATACAAAAACATTATTTTCCTTTTTATTATTATCATTATTCTTGCTTGTACTTTTTGTTCTAGTGCCATTTTTTACCACATCTGACTCATGACTAACTTTAACGGTATCGCTTTTTGAAGAAACATCCGTTTTTGTTTTTGTTCACTTTCGGTTTTTATCGATAACTCACTAAATAAGTCGATTTGTTTATTTAACAATAAAATTTTCTCTTGAAGTTCATTTATTATAATGTCTTTTTGTTTAATTATGTATGAAAATAGACGCGAGTCCAATGTTTTATCTGACGTTGTCATTCCGTCAATAGCATCCAAGAATGCTGAATCTACGTCCACATCAGCTACAACATTTTCACTGTCACAACAAAAAATTGAAGTTTTGTCCTCAGAAAACTTTGCACATAGTTTTGCACAGCTTATGTGAAAGCAATTCGCACAATTTTGGCATTTAATACCATTTATAACCTTAGATTTACAGCGTTTACACAGCGGACTATTTCCGAAACTACTTGAACCGGCCGCCATTGTCAAACACCTTGATAGATATTCTTGACGTTCATTTCACCCTGCATGTATATATATTTAATATATGTATAGACAATGGTGAATGCTCTCATTCGCAAACATTAGGATGTTGACGACTTTTGTGGTATGAGAGCATATATATATATATATATATATATATATATATATATATATATATATATATATATAATTTGGTCAAAAGGTTTGTTTCATGGACGTTGGCGTCCACCCATTCTTTATATTTGTGATTCTTCTAGTTCTAGTAATTACTTTCATACCCACATTTATGTTAGGCTTTTTTTCGAAAATAAATTGAGTTCTATTTTAACCGGTAAATTTCTCAGACCCATTTTTCAACCCTCCTCTCCTTCACTAAGACCACGCACTGGAAGTTTCACCTTCCTAACATTAGCCGTGGCCGGATTCACGAGCCTTTTTCTTATTTTTTTTTAATTTAGCAAACGAAAACATTTTCAAAACACGGCCCCCTACTATTCTGTGGGCAATTGGAAGTAAAACACTTTGTCCTGGTGGGAGCAATATCAACAACAACTAAAAAAACCAGTAAATACTTCACCCCTTCTTCTTAAAAGTTGAACAGGGGTAAGTGTAATTACAACACTCCATAAGAGCAAAATTGGGTCTTTTTTCACGAGTATTACCCCTCCGCTTTCCTTACGCAGACAGCGCGACCAATAAAATTGCAGCATTCAGACCGCGCCTCCCAAGCAATCAGAGTGCAGTATTCAAATGGCGGGAAATTCAAAAAGGAGGAACAAACAGGGTGTCTATACTCGTCGGCTAAAATAATAGGCAGTGACGTATTACCGCGTGACGTATTAAATTATGGTGGGGACTGTAATTCCATAGGCGTACGCAAAAAATCATTGGAAAGGTGCTAATAATGATAAATAAAAATAAAAAATATCAAAACATGAACGTTGTTATAGAAATTGTGAATTGTTTTTAAACTCACCTTATAGATTAGTTGTACATCGGACGAAATTGATGAATATTGCTACAAATATTAAAATAACGCTCTTAAGAATTATTTACCCTTTCTTCCATGATGATCTCGGTAAATTCTCTGTTCTCCTGCTATGGTAAGGGGTATTACATTATACATTACAAAAACTGCACCAGGTTCTATGTAACAGTTGTTTACTAGCTACCGTTGAGTATAGACGTGTGTTGCGCTCCGCGTGTGCTTACTATTAAGTTAAGCAACAGTGAAAACATAAAAACTATAGACAGCAGCTATTTAAAATAGGTCAAAGCATGTCCTTGATATCGCCGCAAAAAGTGCTATCGTGCTACCAATACAAATAATGAGTAAAGCAGATAATAAAACACCTATTAAAGTTGTGTTAAAGGTTACAGATAGTCAAAAAAATAAAAACCCTTTTCAAAAGTGCAGGAAAGTTGACAGGTCCCCTGTAAAACAAAAATTCATTTCAGCTTTACGTGATGAATCACAATCATCGACTATAATTCACAAAAAAAAAAAGGAACAAATGTAAACAAATGAGCAAGAGGATAGTTTACTCTAACTTTCCCAATCAGTGAATACATTGGTTGGCGTAGATCCTGCCTTACATACGGGGGCTCAAAACATAACCCCACTGAATAGATTTACGCCATCTATGGCAACTATGCTACCACATGTACAAAAAGCTAAAAAAGTGCCTCCGCCTCCACCAATACTTGTGGACGGCATTGAAAATTACAATAGCTTTCATGCACTTGTGAAAGATGCAATACCCAACTTTCAAATAAAAGTAATTAACGATAAGATTATTAAAATAAATGTAGAAAATGAAGAAGGTTATTTAACGCTTGGCAGAATCCTAAATGAGCGAAGATATAAATGGCATTCTTATGAAAACAAACAGAATAGACCACTTAAATTAATGGCATGCAAACTGCACCACTCCTGCAATCCGGAAGAAATAGTTGAGGATCTAAAGAGACAAAACTTTAAAATTATTGCAGCAGTCTCCAAAATAAAGTACAAAACAAAACAACCACTAAACATGTTTATGCTTACATTTCAACACGATGAAAGTACTGAGAAAATTTATGGAATAAAAAAAATCATGGATACATATGTAGAAATAGTACCCCTTCGGAAATCCAAGTTGGTACCGCAATGCAAACGGTGCCAATCATATGGACACACCCAAAGATATTGCGCAAAAGACCCACGATGTGTTAGGTGCACTGGTAAACACTTAACTGGCAGAGTGTTGAAAGCCGAAAGATGATAAACCAAAATGCGTTCACTGCGGCGAAGAGCATCCTGCTAACTACAGGGGTTGCGTAGTAGCCAAAGAAATGCAGAAAATGAAAAATAAAACAATGCAAAAACTAAACTTACCTAAACAGCCTCAACGTGCAATACTCAAAAAGCCTGAAAGTAGAAACAATAAAGTCGTAAAGTCTAAAACTTTCGCTCAAGTAGTGAATGGCAAGAAAGAAGAGGAAGTAGACAATAAAAAGGATTCGTCCATTAACAATACCCTCCAGCAAATATTGGAAAAGTTGAACAAAATGGATGAACGTATCACAAGATTGGAATATAGTGCCAAAGGAGCTTTACCTAAGAGAAAAGATAATGCATAATAATTTAAGGGTCATGGAATGGAATGCCAATGGTCTACATCCGCACCAACAAGAACTGCAAGCAGTCCTAAACATAGAAAATATAGACATATGTCTTATCTCAGAGACTCACTTCACCCATGAGTCCTTTATTAGATTCAAGGGATATAAAGTTTACCACACCATTCATCCCCAAAATGCTGCCAGAGGAGGAAGTGCAGTAATAATTAGAGAATCGATTATGCATCATGAGGAATTGGGATACAGGACTGAAGAATTTCAAGCAACTTCAGTAATGGTCAAAACCAGAACTTATGAGGTCATGGTTGTATCTGTAGATTGTCCTCCAAGACACGCAATTAATAAAGAACAGTACTTAAACTTTCTTAATACTCATGGTCATAGATTTATCATTGGCGGCGACTTCAATGCTAAGCACACTCATTGGGGATCAAGACTAACAACACCTAAAGGTAAAAGATTTATGGAAGCAATGACTCAGCTAAAATGTGAGACGTACTCAACTGGCAAGCCAACTTATTGGCCCACAGATAGAAATAAAATACCAGACCTCATAGACTTCTTTATAGTACGAAATATTTCAGCAAACTATATTCAAGTTGATGAAGCATGGGACCTGAATTCAGATCACTCTCCCATACTTCTCACCCTCAGCGATACCATTATCCAAAAGGAAAAGCTCCAAGATTAACAAGCAAATTAACAGATTGGCAGAGTTTCAGTATAGATCTTGAAAATGCGATCGATCTACCAGTTCCATTAAGAACGGCAGAACAACTGGACGAAGAGGTGGAATTGTTCGTTACGAATACACAGAAAGCAGCATGGAATAATACCCCCCTATAATACAGCGTACAAAGGGAAACAACTATCCTAAGGAAATAAGAGACTTAATCTCTGAAAAAGGAAGCTCCGGCGGAAATGGCATTACACCAGAGCTCCAGCAGATAAAACTAAACTCAATAACGCCACTCAGCATCTAAAAAGAGAAATAGAAAGGATTAAAAATTAGTCTATTCGTGAGTACCTCAGTGACTTGACAAGTGATAAAAGCATTGACTGACTGACTCCCTTTGGAAAGCTACAAAGGGATGAAAAAGTCCAATAATGCAGAATGCTCCAGTCAGAAATACAGATGGTAGTTGGGCTAGGAATAATATGCAAAAAGCAAATAGGTTTGCAGAACATCTTGAAAATACATTTAAGCCAAACCCAGGAGAGGAACTATCAGAGTTGGAAATACCTGCTCAGCAAGAAATAAACATCACACCAACTTCCCCTAAAGAAGTAGCAAAAGAGATAAAAGAAAACATGGATCCTAGGAAAGCACCAGGCTTTGATCTAATCACTGGGGAGGTATTAAAACAACTTCCAAAGAAAGCTATAATCAAACTAACGCATCTCATTAATGCTTCATTCAGATCAAGATATGTTCCTAAAATGTGGAAAGTGTGAGAAGTTATTATGATACCCAAACCAGGGAAAAACCCCCATGAAGTTTCGTCTTATAGGCCCATATCCCTGCTACCTGTAATATCAAAATTGTTCGAAAAAATTCTACTGAAAAGATTGAAACCAATCATGGATGAAGGTAATTTAATCCCAACTCACCAGTTTGGATTCAGAGAAAGCTACTCCACCCTAGATCAAGTACACAAAATCACTGATGTAATAGAAAAATCGCTAGAAAACAAAGAAGTCTGTTCAATAAAGTGTGGCATGATGGGTTAAAATATAAACTAAATAAGCTGCTTCCATATAAATACTCAGAATTATTGAAATCATATATTTCAGATAGACTCTTCAGAGTCAAACAAGATGAAGCATACACTGAACTAAAAGAAATCAAAGCAGGAGTACCACAAGGAAGCGTCCTAGACCCTATCTTACACCTGATCTACACCAGTGAAAAACCACAGCTAGAGCAAAACACAATACCCACGTTTGCAGATGATACTGCCATTCTTGCGACAGGGAAGGGCTATGAAGAAGCTGCAAACAAACTGCAAACATCAGTTAACCAAATCAATAACTGGACCAGAAGATGGCGTATCAAGCTGAATGAAACCAAATCAGTGCAGATTAATTTCACAAATAAAAGAGAACAACGAATACCTATTAACATGAACAATGCCCAGGTTCCATATGCAAACTCACCAAAATATCTAGGCATCACATTAGACGCAAGACTTCGCTGGAAAGTCCATGTTAAAAAGAAAAGAGAAGAGCTAGACATCAGATATTAGAAAATGTACTGGCTGGCTACTTGGTAGACACTCCTGCTTATCAACTTACAACAAAATACTGTTGTATAAACAAATTCTCTAGCCAGTATGGACCTATGGAATACAGCTCTGGGGCTGTGCCAGTAAGAGTAATATATTAATCATTCAAAGATTTCAAAACAAAGTACTGCGGAACATCGTCAAAGCGCCTTGGTACATCAGAAACAGCGACCTTCATCGAGATCTTCAGATGGACAGACAATTACTGTAGAGCAGACAATTACTAAATTTGCAAGGACTCACGAACAACGACTCCATCAACATGTGAACATCGAGGCCATCCAGCTTCTCGATAACACTAACATAGCAAGAAGGCTCAAAAAGCCCTTTGAGCCCCTTGAGTTGGTGAACTGATTATATCAGTATAAAAGCAAGCTTGTGTGGAGTTATCCACGATTTCTCAGCCACGCTTTATGACGTGGTGGAAATTTTTTTTGGGATAGCGTAGTTCGAATCACCGCTTCTGTAAGCGGCACATTATAAATTTCCGCGAGTTTAAAAATTGTGACGCATGCTATTTAGGACTAAAGCTATATTTAGCTAAAATACTGGGTGTTGGGCATCTGAAGGATGATGAAGACTAAGGTTAAGTTTTATTTGAACTATAATACAAATATTTTAGATTTGTAATTAGGAATGCATTCGACATTTTCCGTAGAAAACATTTCTCTTATACACCTAAACCTATAGGTATAAAGGCAACTGCAGCATTATCATGGGTGCAGTTACAGTTATTAAAAACATTTTTATTATAAACTGATTAGCTCTTTTGGCTTGCAAATGTTTGCCGTCCTATTGACAGTAATCCTTGAATATTTAAAAAACTACACCATAATTTTAAATTATTCACAATTCTGAGCACTGTACTGTCCCTAATTGTTCACAAAAAAGTGCAACTACACATTATTGCCAGACATATTGGGAGTACAGGGATGCTACCATTTCTGTTTGCCTGCCCATCGTATTGGCAGTAATCCTTGAAAATATAAAAAACGGTGCCATTATTTTCAATTATTCACAATTCTGAGCACTGTACCTTCATTACACGTCCTTGTTCACAAAAATTTCCAACTATACATTAATGTCAGACATATTGGGAGTACTTACAGGGATGCTACTAGTTATGTTTGCCTGGGCGCCCTATTGGCAGGAATCCTTGAAATTTAAAAAAAACTGTACCATAATTTTCAATTATAGCTAATTCTGAGCACTGTACTTTCACTAAAAGTCCTTGTTCACAAAAATTTCCAACTAGTCATTATTGGCAGACATATTGGGAGTACAGGGATGCTACTAGTTATGTTTGCCTGCCCGTCATATTGGCAGTAATCCTTGGAAATATAAAAAACTGTGCCATTATTTTTAATTATTGCCAATTCTGAGCACTGTACTTTCACTAATCGTCCTTGTTCACAAAAATTTCCAACTAGGCATTATTCGCAGGCATACTGGGAGTATAGGGATGCTACTAGTTACGTTTGCCTTGCCATTATATTGGCAGTAACCCTTGGAAATATAAAAAAACTGTGCTATTATTTTCAATTATAGCTAATTCTGAGCACTGTACGTTCACTAAACGCCCTTGTTCAAAAAAATATCCAACTAGGCATTATTGGCAGACATATTTGGAGTACAGGGATGCTACTATTTATATTTGCTTGCCCGTCATATTGGCAGTAAACCTTTGAAATATAAAAAACTGTGCCATTATTTCTAATTATTGCCAATTCTGGGCACTGTACTTTCACTAAACGTCCTTGTTCACAAAAATTTACAAATGGACATTATTGGCAGACATATTGGGAGTACATGAATGCTACTATTTATGTTTGCCTGCCCGTCATATTGGCAGTAATCCTTTGAAATATAAAAAACTGTGCCATTATTTTTAATTATTGCCAATTCTGAGCACTGTAGTTTCACAAAACGTTCTTGTTCACAAAATTTTCCAACTAGGCATTATTGGCAGACATATTTGGAGTACAGGGATGCTACTATTTATGATTGCCTGCCCGTCATATTGGCAGTAATCCTTGGAAATATAAAAAACTGTGCCATTATTTTTAATTATTGCCAATTCTGAGCACTTTAGTTTCACTAAACGTCCTTGTTCACAAAAATTTCCAACTAGAAATTATTGGCAGACATACTGGGAGTATATGGATGCTTTTAGTTATGTTTGCCTGGCCATTATATTGGCAGTAACCCTTGGAAATATAAAAAACTGTGCCATTATTTTCAATTATAGCTAATTCTGAGCACTGTACGTTCACTAAACGCCCTTGTTCACAAAAATATCCAACTAGGCATTATTGGCAGACATATTTGGAGTACAGGGATGCTACTATTTATGTTTGCCTGCCCGTCATATTGGCAGTAAACCTTTGAGATATAAAAAACTGTGCCATTATTTTTAATTATTGCCAATTCTGAGCACTGTAGTTTCACTAAACGTCCTTGTTCACAAACATTTCCAACTAGGCATTATTGGCAAACATATTTGGAGTACAATGATGCTACTATTTATGTTTGCCTGCCCGTCATATTGGCAATAACCCTTGGAAATATAAAAAACTGTGCCATTATTTTCAATTATTGCCAATTCTGAGCACTGTAGTTTCACTAAACGTCCTTGCTCACAAAAATTTCCAACTAGAAATTATTGGCAGACATACTGGGAGTATAGGGATGCTACTAGTTATGTTTGCCTTGCCGTCATATTGGCAGTAATCCTTGGAAATATAAAAAACTGTGCCAATATTTTCAATTATAGCTAATTCTGAGCACTGTACGTTCACTAAACGCCCTTGTTCACAAAAATTTCCAACTAGGCATTATTGGCAGACATATTTGGAGTACAGGGATGCTACTATTTATGTTTGCCTGCCCGTCATATTGGCAGTAATCCTGGGAAATATAAAAAACTGTGCCATTATTTCTAATTATTGCCAATTCTGAGCATTGTACTTTCACTAAACGTCCTTGTTCACAAAAATTTCCGACTAGGCATTATTGGCAGACATATTGGGAGTACATGGATGCTACTATTTATGTTTGCCTGCCCGTCATATTGGCAGTAATCCTTTGAAATATAAAAAACTGTGCCATAGGTAAACCTTGCGTACGCAAGACCTACGCAAGGCCTATTGGCGCCACTTCTGTGTAGTTTTCGCAACACAATCCAAACAAATCGTAATGGGGTAGGTCTTGCGTACGCAAGGTTTACCTATTGTGCCAAATACTCAGGTCTTCGCATTCGTCGGTATGCTCACTTATATTGCACTGATGAGATCATAAAAAGGTCGAAACCGGTCTGCAATTAGTGGCATCCTACGATGTGTGGTCTTAGTATTTCCTCGTAGTTTTCGTTGCAATCCGAATCCTTGTATTTTGATTCTAACTGTGTTAGACAAAATACGGCAAATTTTGCTTTGTAATTCAGCGCTCGGCGCGGCATATTGCCAGGAGAATAGCTGTTTTAGCTTGATTTGTTTTAGTCCTTATTTAAATAAGGCGTTTACAGATGGAAGATACTTAGTGATGTCCCTTACTATTCGTAGTTATTTGCTATATGCATGCCATCTGATAGTAGTAGAACTAGTTTCTACAACCCTTTATTGTATTGAAAAATTATGGCACAGTTTTTTATATTTCAAAGGATTACTGCCAATATGACGGGCAGGCAAACATAAATAGTAGCATCCATGTACTCCCAATATGTCTGCCAATAATGCCCATTTGGAAATTTTTGTGAACAAGGACGTTTAGTGAAGAAATAGAATTAGAAATAATGGCACAGTTTTTTATATTTCCCAGGATTACTGCCAATATGACGGGCAGGCAAACATAAATAGTAGCATCCCTGTACTCCAAATATGTCTGCCAATAATGCCTAGTTGGAAATTTTTGTGAACAAGGACGTTTAGTGAAAGTACAGTGCTCAGAATTGGCAATAATTAAAAATTATGGCACAGTTTTTTATATTTCAAAGGATTACTGCCAGTATGACGGGCAGGCAAACATAACTAGTAGCATCCCTGTACTCCCAATATGTCTGCCAATAATGACTAGTTGGAAATTTTTTTGAACAAGGACTTTTAGTGAAAGTACAGTGCTCAGAATTAACTATAATTGAAAATTATGGTACAGTTGTTTTAAAATTTCAAGGATTCCTGCCAATAGGGCGCCCAGGCAAACATAACTAGTAGCATCCCTGTAAGTACTCCCAATATGTCTGACAATAATGTATAGTTGGAAATTTTTGTGAACAAGGACGTGTAATGAAGGTACAGTGCTCAGAATTGTGAATAATTGAAAATAATGGCACCGTTTTTTATATTTTCAAGGATTACTGCCAATACGATGGGCAGGCAAACAGAAATGGTAGCATCCCTGTACTCCCAATATGTCTGGCAATAATGTGTAGTTGCACTTTTTTGTGAACAAGTACGTTTAGGGACAGTACAGTGCTCAGAATTGTGAATAATTTAAAATTATGGTCTAGTTTTTTAAATATTCAAGGATTACTGTCAATAGGACGGCAAACATTTGTAAGCCAAAATAGCTAATCAGTTTATAACAAAAATGTTTTTAATAATTGTAACTGCACCCATGATAATGCTGCAGTTGCCTTTATACCTATATGTTTAGGTGTATAAGAGAAATGTGTTCTACGGAAAATGTCGAATGCATTCCTAATTACAAATCTAAAATATTTGTATTATAGTTCAAATAAAACTTAACCTTAGTCTTCATCATCCTGCAGATGCCCAACACCCAGTATTTTAGCTAAATATAGCTTTAGTCCTAAATAGCATGCGTCACAATTTTTAAACTCGCGGAAATTTATAATGTGCCGCTTACAGAAGCGGTGATTCGAACTACGCTATCCCAAAAAAAATTTCCACCACGTCATAAACCGTGGCTGAGAAATCGTGGATAACTTCACACAAGCTAAAACAGAGTATTGTGCAGTTAGTGACAATAACTTAACACTAACATAATTACACTAACACGTTAGTGTTAGTGTAATTAAGTTATTAGACTCTAAGGTACACAAGTGAGTAAGACCTTAGCTCTAAGATTTTCAACTTTAGTTAAATTAGGATAGAACCAAATTACTCATTGATCTCCCTTTGATTAGATTTTAATAGCAGCAAAATACCCTTCAAGGGGTATTTTCTATAAATAAAAAAAAGGTTCTATGTGGTATAAAACAGATTCAAACCATTTTTGAAACACCTCACTGTTCATATCTTCGTGATAATCCCCAGTCTTTCGCGACTCAAACATATGTAGACCATTTGCCAACAATCCCGAATCACTTCCAATATGAGTTATTAGTCTTCGTCCTTTTCCGGAAGGTGCTTTTAAACCTGTGACCTGTAGAAAATCCAAACATAAACGCTTGCCTTCTGTCCTGTGCGTTGCAATCTTGCCATGCTTTTAGCACAGTATAACCTTCATTTAACTATGTCTCATCTATATAATATATTTTCCTATTTAAAGCGCGAAATTCTCTCATCTTCTCCAATAATATTTTCGTCTCCATGTCACAATCTCATTTTTCTTTATAAGCATATACTCTTCCGATTCCGTTTGCAATATTTGAAATTCATTTCATGCATTGTCCTTATAAGCAATTTATGCGAGAGTTTGGTCAAATCGATGACTTCTGCCAGGGCAACCTGAACTTTACTTACTATTGGGATTTCATTTTTTAAAAAGAAACTATGAATTTTTCACCGAATAGCATATTTCACATTTTCGTTCACGGTAATTTTTTCCCCCGTGTTTCCATTTTCTTCTTCTTTGCGTCTGTCTCCACATTTTATTGCACGAAATACACTTCGAAAGGAAACTTTTGTTAATTCACTACCAGTTCCGCCGCATCCACTACACTTAAATAACTCAGAGACATTTTTTATCATACGAATTTCCTCACTTGTCAGATGAGATCGTTTACGCGTTTCTAATCCACTACTGCCCGCGATCGCTTTCATAATAACATCTTTTTCTTCGAACACTAAATAAACGAAGTAACACTTATCACTTCACACAGTAAACATCTACAAAAACAAGTTAACCAATTAATTTATGCAGTTCAGCCACAAATTACAGCATTTCCCGCGTACTACGCTTATGTCAGGCTGCGATGAAATACTTGGATGTGTGTGAAATGCGCATGTCCGATCTTCTTGACACACTTGACTTTTGATGCATAGCTTGCATATCTCGCTCTTCGTTTTTTAACCCGTTAAACAAAGACGGAACTGTATCCGACGTAAAGAATTGTGGTGGCATGAAATAGAGAAGCATGGAACCACCATGAAACAGACAATTCATAGTTCTGTTCAATAGTAATGCGTAAGCGGCATCACTTTTCTATGTGATAACATTTGTGCCGCTATGTATTAAGTATTTACACTTCGTCCCTATTCTGTATCGAATTAGATCATACGTCACTGCCTATTATTTTAGCCGACGAGTATAGAAAAAGTTAATGTATAGAATGAGACAATAAGAAAACAAGGTCTAAATAAAATAATGATTGTAACAGGCTGCCCGATGTACTATACAGGCTTCAAGAAACTTACTTAATGATTCAGTTATCTCGAAAGGGAGTCTAAAAGTTTTACTACTGAATCAATTTCTCTGTCGCCGGGTTCGAGATATGCTGTGATTGACGTATAAAAAGAGTATTGACTTACCGTGGGTTGTCTTATCCCGAACCTCGATGTAGGTACGTATTCCTGGGACATTTCTTATATGCTAACACTGAGAGGGTAGTAGGGCGGATTTGCATGAAAACACTGCACTTTCAGGCACGGGTTTTTAATAACGAATAAATAAAATTTACAAATGTAAACAAAAGAGAAATGCAAAATACTGAAATATTATTTGACCTAAGAAAACGAATGAATACAATACTAATGAACCCTAAACTGAATGAATCTATATAAAACAACTGACGACGTCTACTTCGAGCCCGAGAAACGTACTTTACCCTGCCTTGGTGGTTTGCCCTCATACTATGGGGAGAAGCTCCAAATAAATACAAACAACATCTTCTGAAGTCGTGACGAGGAAGACTAACTTTTCTGCAGTCGAAACTTTCTAAGTAAAGTTTCTTTGCTCTAAAATTTAAATACATTAATCCCATTGGTTGTTAAAGTATGTTTCTCCTCTCTGTCTAGTACCGCGAACCATGACCTGTTTCTGTCACGCTGTCCAATCAAAATACTGTTTATTAGCTAGTGACCTAAACCCTTATATTATCCTTATATTATTTTTATCCTATTATCCTTATATTAACCCTGATATTATCCTCGTCTCAAAGTGAGGAGAAATTACGGTTTACTTTACTGATATTATTCCTGGAAAAACTTCCCGAAAAAAACAGGTTGACTTTTGCCTTGGCAATATTGTACATGAACATACAAAAGACCTTATTTCAGAGAACTTCCAAGTACCACTATAGTTCATTATAATTTACTGGACTTATTTAGTACGTACATTTGGCGCTTTGTTTACATCCCTGGAGACGGAACACTGTTCCGTCCCCAGGATAATTATCTGTTTATAATTAACCGGATAATTATCGATATTTATCCGTTGGCTAAAAATCCCTTCAAAATTAGCAGGCTAAATATTATAGTGTCAGTGGCAATCATTGACTCATAGGGACATATATTGAAACTTTTATATATTTTGTTTTATTTTTTAATTTGTTTGATTATTTTTATTTTTGATGTACTTACTTAATTAAATTATGAGGATTGCGGTATTATAAAATAAAACACAAAATAATTCCTACCTCTAGATTTAATTTCTCCTTATCTATGACTTATAATATGATGACCAATAATACCTATTATGCTTATATACCTAGTAGGTAGGTATATGAATAGATATTTTATTCGTAATTGAGAAAAAGTTATTCTGATGTGTCAAAAATTAAAAAAACAATGATTCTATTAACGGCTAATTATATAATTAGCGACTAAAAACCCATCACTGAATGTGGTAGAGGAGGGAGAAGTAAAAAATCATGCGCAGAGTAGATCCTCTTGATTTAAACGAGTATAATTTAATAATGGTAGGTAACAATTAACAATATATAATATAATATAATATAATATAATATATTATATTATAATATAATATAATATAATATAATATAATATAATATAATATAATATAATATAATATAATATAATATAATATAATATAATATAATATATATAATATATAATATAATACATTTATTTAGCAAATAGCTATACATACAAACATAAAAAACATAAAATACAAATACAAGTGACAAACACCAAAATGTACACAGAAAAAAAAAAATAATAAAAATCTATGGTGGTAGTGTCCTAATATAGTTAACAATTAACTTATTAAAATGATCAAGAGGTCCATTAAAATTCTTTATAAAAACTGGTAAATTATTATATTCCCTAAGGCCCTGATAGAACAATGATCTACCAGTTCTCAACAAATTATGATTTTCTAGGTATATAAAAGTCATCTCTTTGACGAGTGTTATAATCATGTCCATCCCTTACATAAGTTAGTTTACTATGCAAATAGTCAGGCAATAAGAAGTTTTTCATTTTATACACAAATTGTAATGTTCTAAATAAAGTTCTTTGTTTTATATTCATAAAATTTAATGCGTTTAACATATACTGTATTGGAGTATATCTGCTGCAATGTAAAATAATCCTCATAGCTTTATTTTGCATTTTCTGCAGCGTCTGGATCTCATTATTATTTAAAAATAACAAAATCGTGGAGCAATACCCAAAATGTGGTGCAATGATCGTTTTATAAATCGCCAGTCCTGTGAAAAATGATTAATTTTTAGATATTCTCCTTAAGAAATTGATTTTTTGGCAACTTTTTTAACAATGTACACCGTATGCTGTTTAAAACTCATACATTCATCCAACATCACACCTAGATACTTTATTTGATCTACTTTTTGTAAATTTTGATTATTTAACTTAATACAGTCTTCTATCAATAACTTATTTAAAGTATATTTTTCCCTAATACTAACCATTTACATTTATCAATATTCACTTTCAAATTATTATCACAGAGCCATGCATACAGGTTATTTAATTCCATATTAATAGTTCTTATGATATCGTTAATATTTTTACCAAACATATAGAGCATTGTGTCATCTGCAAATAGATGAATTTTGCAATTAGTTACACTACGAAGAATGTCATTAATGAAAATAACAAACAGTATAGGACCCAACACTTCTCCTTGACTCCATGTTTAGTTTCCTTTCTTCCAGACACACTTTCACCATATCTTGATCTTTGCCCCCTTATTGTTATGTAAGCCACTGTAAGTGAGAACCACTTTAAAACATTCCCTGCAATTCCAATACTTCGTAACTTTGTGATAAGAAGACCTCGGTCAATGGTTTCAAATGCCCGCTTAAAGTCCAGGAATACAGCCACAACTATATTGTTTTCATCAATACTTCTAACCCAATCGTTCAAAATACACTGTAATGCACTCTCACATGAATGAGCCCCTCGAAATCCTGATTGCATTGATATGATTATATTGTTGCTTTCAATATAACTTATTAATTGTTCTTTAGCTATTAATTCCAATATTTTTTCACAAATTGGTAATGAATTGATAGGTCGATATTGTTCACATAAAATAGTATTAGTTACTTTTGGTATAGGCGCAACAAAAGAATCAGTCCACACAGTTGAAAAAACCCCTGACTGAAGAGAACAATTAATCACATCCAAAAATCTATTACCGATGATTAAAAATGCATCTTTAATAACATTTGTGGGAATTCCATCACATCCTGATTTATTTGGTAATGCATTAATAACTTTTCTTAGTTTATTCATTTCTATAATTTCAAATTTATGTAGTCTACAGTCAAGTCTACATTCATGAATTGTATAGGTACACATCAAACTTTGGTATACCTTGAATGATCTCAGCCACACTCTCAATAAAGTAGTCATTAAATTTTTCTGCATCCTGTATTTCTCTTTCATTAAATATAATACAATTAGAGGCGTGATTTTTTCCTTTATTAAGTTGTTTCAAGGTTTTCCACATCAATTTTGCATCATTTTCACAACAATCAATCTTATTTTCATAGTGTTTTTTTTTCTCCTTTCTTATCATAGTAACTACCTTATTTCTTTTTTCTTTAAATGAATTCCATTCTTCCTCTCCTCTTGTGATTTTTGCTGCTTCATATTGTCTATCTCGTTCTTTCATAGCCCATAAAATTTCTTCTGTAATCCATTTTTTATTTGCATATTTGGTTGGAATTAAAATTTCCCGTATAGGGCACAATTTATCAAGGCTATTTTTAATACAGTTTGTTAAATTTTCTGTCAAGATGTTAATATCAGCACTATCATTATTCCATATAGTATTCATTAATATTTCTTGGAAGGCAGTTTTATCATAGTTTTTAAAGCTTCTGAAACATCTCTTTATACCATATGTATTGTTCCTCTTTATTGGAATATTTACTGTTATATGTGCATGATCCGTTATCTTTGGTGTATAATGTACTTTATGTGTTATATTATCACAGTTAGTTATTAGCAGATCAATCATAGTTGCAGTGTTCTGCGTAACTCTGGTTGGTTCCTCTATTAACTGTATAAATCCATTTTCCATAGTAATTCTCAATAACTGCCTCGAGTAAAATGTGTCCCGTAACATATCGATGTTAAAGTCTCCTGTTATAATACTATCGATACTACTAGAGCTGTATTCTTCTATCAATCTTTCCAAGCTAATTAAAAAATCTGCCGTACTTGCACTTGGCGAATGATATATCCCTATTATAATATATTTCTTTGTATCTATTTGTATCTGAACTCCTACACACCAAAAATTGTTTTCAACTACAAAGTTTTCTACACTATGGAAAGATATTTCATTTTTAATGTATAATATGACTCCTCCTGTGCGTGTCTTACTGGAGTAACATATTTCTGATTTATAACCATCAATATCAATTTAAGATATCTGTATATCATCTGTAATATGGGTCTCTGTTAAACAGACTATTGTTGGTTGTAAAGTGTGTATTAATAGTTCTATTTCTTTTTTATTATGTAGGAAACCCTGTGTGTTTAAAGTTAAACATTGACATTTACATTGATTTACTCTCTGTTTGGGATTTGCTAATTGCTATTGATCACCTAAATAGTCAGTTTTCCTTTTGATATTATTTACCATCCTTATATAGCAAGGACATTTCGGGTCAAATGCATTGTGGTTATCTTTTATTTTTATTTTATACTTTTCAATTGCATTACTACAATTTATACACTTAGTATTTCTGGTTTTACAATCTCCTGTATGTTCTAATGCACATTTATGACAAACCTTATTATTTTTACAATCTTTAGCCATATGGTTGAAAGCTAAACATTTATAACATCTAACAACATGGACACAATCATAAACCCTGCCTCTTGACCATCCTATAAAAATTTTGTTTTTATTTAATAGTATTTTATGTGTTTTCGGATCAGCTTCTAGTATTAATGTAATTTGTCTGTTTGCTTTTTTTAATCTTTTTATTATTTTTAAATGAGATCCTTCTTCCAGTTCATGTTCTAATAAATTTTGGTCTTTAATTGCATTCAAAAGATTGATATCAGTGTCATCGTCCTCCTCATTTATTCCAATAATTTTCATTTTTGGGTGTTTCAAATTTGGTGCCCTAATTTCATAATCCTCTGACATTTCCTCATGTATTTTATTCTGAATTTTCTCTCGATCTTCCTTATTTCCACATCGCATTACCACTTGACCCTGGTGTGTTTCTCTCAATCCAGAAATTCCTGCACCTAACCTGCTTGGATCAATCTTCTATTTAATCTCCTTTTTTGTTTTATCACTGCTTTGTATTTCTTTTGGTTTGATAATTAAAACTGGATCTTTATCATTTAATTTATTGGCCACTACTGTTTGCGAATATAATGGTTTTGCTTTTACATTGTTTTTTATTTCTGTCATTGCTGATTCTATACAGTTATTCTGTTGTGTACTTTTTTCTTCTAATTTCTCAAATTTTTTTATCAGTATTAGCAGCTTTTCAGTAAGAATTTCAATCGTACTTGCTTGGTTATTCACCACTGCTTTAAGTTTCCCAATTTCCTCTATTATTTCGTTCTTAGATTTATCTTCTAAAAATGTTTTACAATAGAACTTCAGAATTCTTCCTTTTATTAACTTCATGCATTTAATTTCTTATGCAGTTAATCTTGAACAATCAGTACATAATTTTTCCTCGCATTGATCGCAACTCCATAAATGTTCAACATTGAAATCCTTCCCACACACTACACAGTCCGTCATTATTGCAAATTACTTTCATCACCCTATTAATAATTTTATAAATTTCACAGTATTTACACTTAATTGTCATACACTTAACACCCTGTATAACAATATTCAGTTCTCCACGTTTTATATATCTTGCTATTTTTGTTAACATCAAAAAAAACAAAAAAAAAAAAGGACCAAAACAGATGTTTTTATAAATTAAAATACTTTCTCAACTACTAAAATGCACTATTCTTGGGACTTTTCCCTCGACTCCAAATGTCAATAATTATCACACATATGAAAAATACTCTTCTCTATTATTGGAAGGAGATGCCGAAAACAACTACTCCACGGCCAATATGCCCCGACTGGCGTTGCATTACATCAACATCAACATGTAATGCAACGCCAGTCGGGGCATATTGCCCGTGGAGTAGTTGTTTTCGGCATCTCCTTCCAATAATTAAGTAGGATTGTCTTCCTCAAAGACAATAGAGGTCGCTGTAATGGCATCTGCTTTCTGCAGATCGTTATCTGTCTGTCAATTAGACAATAATTGTCAGACAGGTAGTAGCAAAGACCCAAAGAGGGCACTGCAGTGTATTTCACTGTATCTCGCCACTACAAACATACTCTTCTCTATGTTTTACAACAATTTTCATGAATAAACTTCTTATTTTTCCATAGTAATTGGCATTAATTCAGAACAACACTTTAACACTTTGGAACACTATCTAATTCCAGATACTGAACTGGACACTGGAAACATATAGATTTAATTGTACCTCATCTGTACGAGTAGTTTTTTACCTGATCAACGAATAAGTAGCCAAAAGAGCCTTATTTGAATATCAGAGAGTAGTATCACATGGCGGGAAATTCAAAAAGAAGGAACGTTCAAGGTGTCTCGAAAAAGCTAATGGTATAGGGTGAGACAATAAGAAAAAGTACTCTAAATAAAAAACCATGCACAGTAGATCCTCTTGCTTATAGAAAAATTTGTGCTGCGGTAAGAGGTGGGGGAAGGCAAAAGCATGCGCAGAGTAAATGGTTTTGGTTGGTTGGCTCTTGGTTTTAAATGGGTCTAATTTAATAATAGGTAATAATTAGAGATTTAAATTGTAGCTCATCTGTATGAGTCGTTTTTTACCCGATCAATGAATAAGTAGCTGAAAGGGCCTTATTTGTGTGAGTGAGCCCCTTGTGGACTTGGTGAATTCTACATAAGATCAAACGAACCCGGCCTTAGCTTAGCCCCGTTTCCGTATATAATAAAACAAATTAAGTACTAGGCAATGTGTACTATACAAGGTGTATCAAAAATAAAACTACACAGGGTATATCCGCAGGAGCGTCCCACTTGTTGACTATCCAATTATTATAAACTAATTCTGCTAGCCGTGATACATCCTGTGTATTTTTATTTTTGGTTGTAGTATTGGTCAGGCGATCTATGTAAGGAAAGTGGAGGGGGTAAAACTCATTAAAAAGACCCAATTTTGCTCTTATAGAGATTTACATGGGAGTTTGTGGCCCAAAATTCTTACAGCGTAGCAACTTTATTATTTGTAAATTCAAAATTGCTCCTTACGATGGATAATTTAGAAAAGGACTTATTTGATTTCCTACTGTTTTCATTTAAATACTGAGAGTAAAGTAAATGTGCATACAAATTCAGGTATGTAAAGCTGGATTTTAATATTAAATAATTATTTAAGTATTTTTGTAGTAAAAAATGTGAATAAAGATCGAGCTATAAGTATCTAAGTGTGTATTAATTTAGATTTATTATGCAAAACCCCTACAGTCTTAACCTAAACCCCTATGTATTAGATAAAATTAATAATCAATAAAAAATTTATTATTTTATGTAGGTATTAGATGAATTGTGTCAAATATATATTGTAGATACAATTACTATATGTACCAATTATAATTACAAATATGTTTTGCAAATAATACATAATTAGTATTATAAAAACATATTCACATATATATATATATATATATATATATATTAGTATAAATGCATATTTAAGCGCATATTTTGACGACTTTTGGATGCATATTTACATAAATATTTAGAATTTTTTAGTGCATATAATCCAAGCCGTATTTATGAGTTGTGACTCACTGATATTTTTAATAGGCAATATAACTCTGGATAATGTGGATAACCATTGAAATCCGACACACTGTAGAGATATATCTCCTACATTCTTAGGTAGGTACCTCCTCAACATAAACTATATATTTGTCTATGACCTAAACCAAAATCTGATAAACTTAAATTTGGTTCAATTTTACGTTAGCTAAACAAATAACGTTTGTAATAGAGATGGTATAACTTATTATAAATTAACATTAATAAATAAAATGATCGATAGCTACAAATAAGTACCTACCTATGTTTTTTATTCCACAAGTTCCTATTTCTCTCTACAGATAAATTATGATAAAAAATGGTCAGATTGACATTTTTAATTTAACATGTCAACACATGGACTGATTACTATCCATATATATTAAAACGCGTCGATTCTGTCTCGCTCTAAATTCCGTCGCCGAATCCACAAAGGTTTAAAGGTCCGCAATCTTCTCCGAGGGGGGATCGCGGAGCGATCCCCGCGGGCGACCAGAGGTTGCCCCCGGCCTTTTCCAATGCGTAGGGATATTGTCGTCCCGTTTCCTACGCGTTTTCCCAATTTGAACGCCTTTTCAAAAACCATCTGCAAAATTTTCGTCGATCGTCGTTCAGCGAGAGAGATACGGCTAGCACCGGCGTTTGTCCTGGCGCCTAATGGCCCCGTCGCGCCTGCCGAAATCCCGACTTTTCGCGGGACTCCCTAGACCCTTTTTCTAATTTTACGGCTTCGAGAACCGCTTTACGCGAAAATTTCGTCCTTTCTCTAATCCTTTGAGATGTTTTTTCGAGACCGTACGTCGAGTCCTTCTACGTCTATTTTGTTTTCGAAAATCTCGAGTCGCGCCCGTCTCAACTTCTTTCTCATTTTATCTGCCGATGTGAGATTGCATTAATGCGACAAGCATCTCCCAGGAAAACTGTCAAATTAATTAAACTTCAGATAGGTTATTTTCCTACGAGAAATTTTGTTAACGGAATCGTTAGTACTGACTGCCAAACACTTCTTATTACCAAAATATTGAAGCGAAATGCTTTTCCAATTAGAAGATCAGTAAATTATTTTTTCAGGTTGACACGTACACTTTACATATTTAAATGTGTCAGGGTAAACTTTTTGACAACAACCGCGGTAGCGCAATTGGAAAGTCGTAGGATTCAAAACGTGATAATGCTGATTTCGCGAGTTCGAGTCACGCTGGAGGCACATTTTTTTTTACTTTTTAATTCCAATTATTTATTAGTATTAGTGTTTAGTTGTTCCGTTTCATTATCCGTAGCTTTTATTATTTCTGCACGTAAACTTTGGAATTAATTCGTTCATTTTGGCAATCTGTTAAATTCATCATTTTAGCTTACAAAAGTAAATATCTACAATATTTTTTGGTCCCATTGATAAAATTGATAAAAATGTTTACTGAAAAATAAATTCTACTTTCAGCACTTAAAAAATTAAGATATTTTATTCACAACTGTTAATATTTTAAGGTTGGTAGAGGTGCAGCGCTAGCGCGCATGTTCCAACAGAGTGTAAATTAGAAATAAGACACATGTACAGTAGTGATGTAAACTTTAGTTACTTTTAAGGACTTGTAACGATTAGTTACTTTTCGTACCAGGACTCGTTACTTTGGACTCGTTATTTAGTTACTTATTACCGTGATGGCATGATGGGCTCACGCTCACACATACTGCAACTATCATGAGCTAAACTAGACGTTAGATACCCTAATAAAAAGTGAAATACAAATAAACTTAAATCTCACACAACCAAAATATATAAAATGACGATAGGTTTGTATTAAAGGTTAATAATAATAATAATAAAAAATAAGAAGCATTATTATATATTATTTATAAACGAAAATATATATTCTATAAAAAATAAAGTAATAAAAAATATATATTTTATATAAAATAACGAATGGGAATAGCTGTGACACCATCAATTTCCCGCCGTAGATTCTTTTCTACTGTCTGCTAACATAGGGTCATATTAAATTGAAAACAATCTACTCCATTATCCGGGCAATGTAGTGACTAAGATTTGCTTCCAATCCAATAGTAATTAATATTAGCCCTAGTTACAAGTTACAATGGAACGTCGTCTCGTTGTCGGTATTTCGGTATCGCCCGAAAAGCAGTAACGAAATGGCCCAAGTAACGAGTCTTTTTCATATTAGGTAATCGTTACTTCGAGTACTCGGCAAGTAACGGTTACTTTGTAAGCGTTAGTTACTATTTCTACATCACTAATGTACAGTAGTAGAGTTGAGCTTGAGCATAAAACAAGCAGTCATGTATTAAGATTTATGTACAATAAATATATACAAAAAACTACCAGCAAAATACAGTCCACTCTATCGATTCGCACATTGGTCCATCTCACTGGATTTTGGATTCCAAATTTGTAAAAATAACAACCAAAAGACAGGTACGAAGTTTGAAGTTCTGTGAAAGCACACCGAAGCAAGATTCAGTTGCAAACCAGTCAAGGTCGCAGGAGTCGTACAGCAAATGCGAGTTGCGAGCGAAGGTACAAAACTGAGGTACGCCAGAAAGGCAAGCTGCAGACAAACAGTGAGTTCCTACAATTCTTTTCCATTTTTATACTTTACCTTCCTTTTGAACAATTCACCTAAAATTAAAAACAAAGTTTTAGGAACGATTTTAGTCAATTTCTCTAATATTAAACGCCTAAATAACGAGTTTGGGTACGATATTTTTCAATTTTAAATTAATTGGGGTTAGTTTGGAATACAAAAGGGTCAATTTTTCACTTACAAATTATTAACCAGCCATTTCACAAGTTTAAATACAAAAGTAAATGTTTACTTACAAATTTAAACATTCGATTATTTAATAAAACAATCAGGTTTGTGCTTTATGTAAAAATCCATTTATACCTATTATTTGTTTGTGCAAAATATTGATATCGATTTCTTTGGTTATTAAAGCAACAAAACCAGTTTCTTTTTGACAATTGTGTTCGATTTTATTCCTGTTTCAAAGGAAGTTACAATTACCTAAACAAATCTAAGCTATTTTTCGGGTTTTTTAACATTTACTATTAATTTATTAATCAAAATAAAATGGCAGATGAAACAAAATTGATGTACTAATCAGATGAATAATTGATGAAACTAAGAGTGAAATACCAGAAAAAACAATTGTGGAGTTAGAGGATCGTACTGAGAAATTTAAATTGTTACTAGCGGATTTTGGTCACATACAGGGTGAAATAGAATGCATTTGTGATGAGTCTGATTTAAAAAAACAATATCAGGAACGTGATGATTTCACTGCAAAGCATCACTCTGTAGTGGCAGATGCAAAAATATTATTAAATAAGTTAGTAAAATCACATAATAGCGGCATTAGTGCGAGTTCTCTTACTCTATCTGAGGTTGTCAACCATTTAGAAAATGTGAAATTGCCTACTACTGATCTCGTGAAGTTTAGTGAAAATTTAAATGATTGGTTAGTATTTAAATACACTTTTGAATCTATGATTATTTCAAATAAAACCATAACAAACATACAAAAATTTCACTATCTCAGGTCATGTTTACAAGGTGAAGCATTACAAGTAATACATTCGTTAGAATTTAAACCAGAGAATTTTAACAATGCATGGGAGTTATTATGTACTAGATACAACAATTCTAGGCAACTGGTACATAATCATGTCAAAGCTTTATTTGAGCTAGATACTTTAACAAAAGAGTCATGTACTTCTTTAAGAAATTTAATTGATAGTGTAAATAAGCATTTACGAGATCTAGAAATTCTTGAGGAGCCTACAAGTCAGTGGGACGCTTTACTTGTCTACTTAATTTCTTCTAAATTTGATAGAGTAACATCTCGCGAGTGGGATAAACACAGAATGAAATTTGATTCTCCCAAATTGTCACACATAAAAGAGTTTATAAATAATAAAGCTGAGTACCTAGAAAGTATTGAGGCAAAGGTTAACCCTAAAACAATTCACAAAGGAATAAAACAAATGACTTTGCTGTCTTCAAATGTACAATGCAATTTTTGTAAGGGCAGTCATATGATTTATAAATGTGAACAATTTTTGAAACTCGCAGTTTCTGATAGGATAAAAAAGGTAAAAGAGTTAAACTTATGCAATAATTGTCTATGTTCTGGACACGGGTACAATATCTGCAAATTAGGTAATTGCAAAAAATGTCAACAAAAGTATAGCACGTTGCTGCATTTGTCTAAACAGACTACTCCACCAGAAGTTCCTGAAGTTGCATTAACAAGCAACACATGCAATAAATCAGTATTATTATCCACTGTGTCAGTATTAGTTTCTGATTGCCTGGGTAAGTTTCACAAAGTAAGAGCAATTTTGGATTGTGGCTCACAGTCTAATTTCATTTCAGAAAATCTGTTTAAGCAACTCAAGCTTAAAAAATATCCAACGGACATTTCAGTTGTTGGAATCAATAACGTGTCATCCAATTTAAAACACAAATGTGATATTTCAATCAAGTCTTCCAGTAGTGATTTTTCAGCAGACATTTCATGCTTTGTGTTGAACAATATCACTGAAAAATTACCATTTTCAAAAATAAATATTCAATCCTGGAATATTCCAAAAGATATCACATTAGCCGATCCACATTTCAATGAGCCAAAGGAAGTACAAATTCTTATTGGTGCTGAACTTTTTTGGAACATTCTAATTCCTGAAAAGATTAGTCTTGAAAAAGGTCTCCCTGTTATGCAAAATACACAGTTCGGTTGGTTGGTGACTGAAGCCGTTAATGACTTTACTCCAAAGGTTCACTGCAATTTTTCACGGCTTAGTGATATTGATAGTCAACTTCAAAGATTTTGGGAAGTTGAACAACTCAATGAATCAACAATATTATCTTCCGATGACATTGAATGTGAAAATCATTTCAAAAATACATTTCTAAGAGATGTAAGTGGTAGGTTTGTGGTTAAAATACCACTGCATACTTCTGAGTCTGTTCTAGGTGATTCAACGGCAACTGCTATTAAACGATTACAAAGTCTTGAAACCAAATTCCAATTTAACTCAAGTCTTAAAAGTCAATATAAAGAATTCATTCACGAGTACATGAATCTAGGTCACATGTCCTTACTTAAGCCTTTTGATAAATCCCAACTTTCATTTTATCTTCCACATCATCGAGTTATTCGTCAAAGCAGTTTAACTACCAAGTTACGAGTTGTGTTTGATGGATCTTCAAAGTCGAAGTCTGGGTTTTCTATTAATGACTTACAGTATACGGGACCTCCTATTCAAAATGATATACTTTCAATTTTATTACGATTTAGACAATATACGATTGTAGTATCAGCAGATATAGAAAAGATGTATCGGCAAATTCTTATTCATCCTGATGATAGGCATTTACAAAGAATAGTATGGAGAGACAATCCTGATGATGACATTTCAGTATACCAATTAAATACTGTTACATATGGAACAAAGTCAGCTCTCTATTTAGCAATAAGGTGTCTAAGACAAGTTGCTTACGAGTTTCAAGAACAATGTCCTATTTCTTCTGAAATCATCCTTCGAGACTTCTACGTGGATGACCTCATAACAGGTTTTGATTCTGAAGAAGAGGCTATCACCGTTTGCAAACAAATTATTTCCACACTCAATTCAGCAAATTTTCCTCTGAGAAAATGGGTTTCAAATAATTCAAATTTTCTGTCAAAAAATCAAGACAAGTCTGATCCAGTTAGTGTCATATTTCTTGGTGAAAATGAACAATCGAAAACTTTAGGCATACAATGGTTAGGAAATTCAGATATGCTCACATATCATATAAGTACGAAGTCAGTCAGCGTGGTATCAAAAAGATCAATTTTGTCAGACGTGGCAAAAATCTTTGATCCTCTAGGCCTCGTAAGTCCATGTGTCATTGTTGCTAAAATAATTATCCAAAGGTTATGGACTCTAAAGTTAAATTGGGATGACCCAATTCCTCCAGAATTAGAAAAAAGGTGGCTAAAATTCAGAGAAGGTCTGTCTCATCTCAATCAATTACAAGCAAAAAGGCATGCTATTTGTCCAAATTATTCTTCTGTCGAGATGCATGGATTCTGTGACGCATCACAAGATGCATATGGTGCTTGTATATTCTTGAGAAGTACTGATCAAGATGGTAAAGTACACTGTAATCTATTATGCTCAAAAACTAAGGTGGCACCCTTAAAATCTCTAACCATTCCAAGGTTGGAATTATGCAGTACACTTTTACTATGTGAATTATTTCAAAAGGTTCGAGTTTCCCTTACTATTGAATGTTCCTATTCCCTATGGTCTGATAGTCAAATAGTTTTGTAGGTGGATTCATACGGAACCTTGTATGTTGCAAACATTTGTTCAACACAGAGTCTCAAAAATTAAATCTCTAACTAATCCTGAATGTTGGAATTATATTAATACCAAGGAGAATCCAGCAGATCTAGCGTCACGAGGTGTTGATCCCCATAAACTACTAAAGAGTGATTTGTGGTGGAAAGGCCCATTATGGCTTTCTTCTGACAAATCTGAATGGCCAGTACCTTTCAATTTAAACTCTCACATTGAAGTCCCTGAGTTAAGAAAACAAATATTTTCTGCTACCACAAAAGAGAGTTGCTTTCCATTTAATAAGTTTTCTAGTCTGAGAACAATGAAAAATGTTATGGCTTATTGCCTCTGATTCATTTCCAATGCTAGACTTCCGAGATCAAGTCGTGCGGTTGAACGATTAACAGCCGATGAGCTGAACAAAGCTCTCAACAGTTTAATTAAACTTGCTCAACATGATAGTTTTCCTAACGAGATTCAACTCTTAAACTCGGATAAACCATTAAAAATAAAAAAATAACCTATTAAAATTGTCGCCATTTGTTGACCTATCTGATGGTCTGTTAAGAGTAGGTGGCCGATTAAAATTAAAATTCCTCAATGTCATTTGGACAAAAACATCCTATACTTTTATCTAAACATCATATATTAACCTATTTAATATTTGAGCAAACTCATTTAGAACTCTTGCATCCTGGGCCTCAATTATTGCTTGCTACCGTACGTCAAAAATATTGGCCCACGTCAGGAATGAATGTTGCAAAAAAGGTGACACACAATTGTATTAGATGTTTTAGATTTAAACCAAAATTTGTAAACCCAATTATCGCACATTTGCCTAAAGACCGAGTGAATCTAATGAACCCTTTTTATGTTACTGGAATTGATTATGCAGGTCCGTTTACACTCAAAGACAAAAAGGGTCGTGGTGCTAAACCAATAAAAGGTTATATATCTCTTTTCATTTGTTTTGCAGTGAAGGCAATTCACCTAGAATTGGTTACAGATTTGACCACTGAATCATTTATCGCAGCCAGCACTACGACGTTTTACAGCACGACGTGGAAAACCAGGCCACATTTATTCTGACAATGCCACTAACTTTGTTGGGGCTGTTAAGGAATTAAAAATTTTACAGGATTTCTTTATGAACTCCGGGGATAGAATTGTGCACAGTTGTGCAGGAGAGAATATAGTATGGCATTTTATACCTCCAAACTCACCCCATTTTGGCGGTATATGGGAGTCAGGCGTTAAAAGTGTAAAAAATCATCTATTAAAAGTCATTGGCAATACACGTTTAACTTATGAAGAGTTTAATAGTGTTTTGATCCAAATAGAAGGTATTCTAAATTCCCGACCTTTACATCCATTATCTCCAGATCTGAATGATTTACAACCCTTAACCCCAGCTCACTTTCTTATTGGTAAATCTTTACTTACCATCCCTGATCCAAATGTATTAGACGTCTCTATTACGAAGTTGTCTAGATTTCAACTTCTCCAACAAATCAACCAGCATTTTTGGAAAAGGTGGTCAAGGGATTATCTATCCCACCTACAACAAAAAACCAAATAGTTCCAGCCGTCTACACCCCTCCAAGTTGGCAGTCTTGTTTTGGTTAAACAGGACAACTTACCTTCATATCAGTGGCTACTTGCACGAGTCATTGAGCTCCACCCAGGTGACGATGATGTAGTTAGAGTTGCAACAGTCCGGACCCAAAGAGGAATTTTGAAACGTGCAGTGTCCAAATTATGCCCGCTTCCACTACCTGAAAGAGAAGGTGTTAGTGTTGTGTCAAACGAAAATGTGTCAGTGTAAGAGATTCAGTATTTACCTTAATATTTTTCATACTTACCTGTTTTCTACTGGTTATATGTATCTAGATTAAGTTTCCAATTTACTCACTATTATGTTTTTCTTGTATCTTGAACTCTTAAATAGTTCAAGGTGGGGAGTATGTTAATATTTTAAGGTTGGTAGAGGTGCAGCGCTAGCGCGCATGCTCCAACAGAGTGTAAATTAGAAATAAGACACATGTACAGTAGTAGAGTTGAGCTTGAGCATCAAACAAGCAGTCATGTATTAAGATTTATGTACAATAAATATATACAAAAAACTACCAGCAAAATACAGTCCACTCTATCGATTCGCACAACAACCATATATGTAATAAGGTTATTACTGACTTTTTAGAAATTTGAAAATTGGTCATTACTAACTGTTGCTACTGTCCAGGTCGGGAAGTGATCACTTTCCACCCAAGGGTGGAAAGTAAAACATCTGAAAGATACGTGATGTTTGTATTTTGAGTGACGTAATTTTGACAAGGCATCAGCCATCAGAAAAACCCTTATATTTTATATTTATTCATACAGAATCAGTTTACAATAACAATCATTTCGGATTTTAGTTTTTTTAGCAAATACTAAAAAAATAATCAACTGCTGTCAGTGTGACAGTCAACAATTTATACCCCCTTTATTAAATGTTATTTAAAATATTAAATGTCAGCGGATTTTCACTGTCTTCTAAATTGAAAAGTAGTATGAAAAAATATGAATGAATAAATGGAGACCGTTTTCTCGTTTTTTTAGAGATGGTTGTGAATAAAATCGTATACATACCTCGGCGGAAGGTTTCATTCCTATCTCGCGCTATAGCTTACCTCGGTGCTACGCACCTCGGTTATCTAAACAGCGCTCGACAGTAATGAAACATTTTCCGCCTCAGTATGTAATATACTATTACCATCGAGAATAGAATCCTTCCAATTCATCAAAATATTAAGAAAAATCTCTTTAATATAAATTCTTTAATACATATACACATATAAATCTCTTTAATATGTGTTTTCTTAAAAATAATATTATCCTAGATGCTTTTGTCACCCTAACGGTGACCCAAGACCGCAGGCCTGGACCTCCGGTAGAGCTAGAAATGGGAACGAAAATCGCGAGGGCGATTTTCTCCCATTTACTAGTGTTATTCAGTGGCGGCTATTCAGGTAAAGTAGGTGAAGTGCCTCTTCACCAAAAATATTCAATGCTATTTTTTAAACTCAGTGTGAATAGTGAAGATATTACCAAAATACATTTTCTTTATTACTAACGTAATGTAATAATAATAATAATAAGCAAATATATTTAATATTAAAATATTTATCATACGCTAGTTACGTTATCCGTACGTGTCTCATCTCTCAAAACTGCATACATCAGGTCTAGCGTCTAGCGATAAGGAAACATTATAAATATATGTAGAATTCATTGTTAAGCTTACTTCTAAGATTGCTCTGTTCGTACCAAGTGTCTGAAATAAAGTTATTTCTTTTTAAAAACTTATTTTTTCGGTCCACACCCGAAATTGGCGCAGTCGGTAGGATCGGTAATATCAATTCAATCATTGATTTTGAGTGGATTTAAATCCTTAAATTACCAGAAGATCCCACGAGAAGAAATTTCCAGTTTGGTGAATTGAGTAGCCAAACGAGAAGACGAGACGACAACAAGTAATTTTAGCAAGTCACCCTAATTACCGATTACATTCTCTGTAATCACTGGGCAATCAGGCCAGGTAATTAGCCGATCATCGTGATCAGTCACAGAAGAGGGAAAATCGTTCCAGGATATCTAGTATCGCCTAGTCTCTTCAACGACATTTAATTTAAGAAGATTAATTTTAAGAAGAGTAATTTTAAGAAGAAATTTGAGAAGATTAATTTTAAGAAGACTAATTTTAAGAAGCAATTTGAGAGGCCCAAGCCCTGAACTTCAAGAAAAGAAGACATCAGTGATTAGGCTGTGGAGAAATTGTAGCTACGTTAATATTTCCATTTATTTGTGAAATTACGGGCTATAATCGCTATATCCACCCTATCCGAAGCAAACAAGACATCTTGAGGCTTTGCACGTGTACTAGTTACACAAACCCTCGAAGCAACAAGACAGTGTACTCACTTTTCTAAGACTACGAGTGACCATAAATCTTGTATAGAAAAGTTTGACCCAAGCTAGAAACCATCTTGTAAATGAAGCCATCTTTACTCTTCATAATTTTGTAAGAAACATTTTATTACCAAACCCCAAATTACCTATTTTATTGAATTTTACTCACATTTATTGCCTTAATATATTTTAAATATAATATAAATACGAATTCTAATATACATAATTAAACTGGAAGAACTTTTAGATAACTTTTTAAATTTAAATCTTTCGGAAAATTCACTTGTAATAAATTCCGTAGTTAATAGAAAAATGCCTGAAACTAATTACGCACTTTTACGTTATCAAGCTGATAATATACCTACATTTGATGGTAATCCTAGATTACTACAGAGGTTCATTTTGTCTTGCGAAAATTTAATAAAAGCCTTTCAAGACACAACAAATGTAAATGCTCCAATTAATATTTGCCTACTAGATACTATTTATTCGAAATTGCGAAATCGAGCAGCAGACATAATCTGTTCTCGATCTGAAATAAACAGTTGGCAACTAATAAAAGATTTATTAAAAAACACATTCTCTGACCAACGAAGTATAGATTGTTTGATCCAAGACTTATTATCACTTAAAATAAATAAAAATGAACATCCTTTACAATTTGGCATGAGAATACAAGACACACGTAGCCTCTTATTTTCGAAATTAAATGCAACCGATGAACTTGCGACCTTAAAAATTATGAAAATAAATCACTATGATTTATTTGCACTAAAGACATACATTAACAACCTACCATACGACATTCAACTTGTAATTAGACTTAAAAATCCTGAAACACTTGAACAAGCTATGAGCTTTGTACAAGAAGAACTTAATTTTCAACAATTTAAATTTAAATCAAACACTAATTTTATTCCAAAACATACACCGAAATTAAATCAGATGCACCCACAGACATCCACTAGTTATATACCGGTACATCAACAAACACATTCATATATCCCAAACTATCAACCAGAAAACTTCGCACAACAAAATTTTTCTGACAATAACAGACAAAACTTCCCTAGTAGCCAATATTTCCCTAATAATACCCAAAACTTTCCTAGGGGACCTATACAAATTATCCCTAAAGCAAATTTTAATCAACATTTCCCAAGCAACAAGCAAGTGTTTGGTAAACCGCAAAATGTATGGAGACCTAATGCAAACTTCAAACCTACTTATCAACCAACACCCATGAGTATCACTACTAGAAATACTACGCAATCTAATACTAATAACCCTCAAGATAATTTTAAATCAAATCAATTATTCAACCAAGAAGTATCTGAAAATCTACCTTTCAACAATGTATATGGACAATTAGATAATTCCCATCTTAATATGCACGATAGTTTCTATAATTATACAGCAATTCAACAAAATCCTGCTAGTTATTATCCCGATCATTCTGATACTAATCAAATATATCCAGACTCTGATTATACTGCTAATCAGCTAGAAACTGACCACCCTACTGATCAAAACAATACTTACAATTTCGACAATACTAAAACTGACACACAGGATTTTCACCTTACCCCGAGAATACAAGATATAACGTAATACATTTAAATAATTATTCACCTGAACTTCCTTTTATAATAATCCCCGAAATTAACGCTAAATTCCTTATAGATACGGGTAGCACCAAAAGCTTTATAAACCCAAACCTAGCATATACATTTTTTCCAAATTATATAAAACAAGAATTATTTCAAGTATCTACTGCCCATGCAACATCGTTCCATAACGAAGTAATCGACATACCAATATTTCCTAGTTTTAAAACCAAAGGAAATCATAAATTTTATTTATTCAATTTTTCTGATAAATTTAACGGACTAATTGGATTAGATTTGTTATGTCAAATCAAGGCAAATCTAGACATAAATAATTCTCAACTAATTACACTCAATGCTGCAATTCCAATTCACTCTAGCACTCCGAAAATACAATACGAAAATCAGCTAAAAAAGTTCCAACCCTATCACATTAAGGCACCTGATAGAACGGAAAAAGTTATTAAAATACCAACTATTCAAAACTATGGTATAGAAATATTAGACTCTACACATACTGACGATCAAATTACAATTCAGAGTTCGAATAATTCAACCAATCAACCTAAAATTAAAGTAGTTCAAGATATACAAATTAACGATCCAGACGTTACCGTCCAAACCAATAATAACGAGACGGAAAATACAGGACTTGTTATTTTAGATGAAATAATAAATAATAAATCTATTCAACTTATACTTGATGAGAATCCCCATCCTGTTATTAAAATTAGTGAAACAAAAATGGACAACAAATTAATAAAATTAATTAAAATTCCTCTTAATAATTCTAATTCCATAAATTTCATAATAAAACACCACATTGATCCAGATAAGTCTACCTATATATATTTTAAATGTAAAGAATTAATTCCGTTATTCACACAAACTTATATGCAAAATTTTAGACCTTTAAAATTATACCAATGTACTAAATTAATAAATAACATTACTAAAAAGGAAGATAAACTATTACTTATTAAACAACAGCACGAAACCAAACATAATCACAGCGGCATTAACGAGACTTACGAAAAACTAAAAACTAACTATTATTGGAAAAATATGAATACCGATATCATAAACTATATTAATGTTTGCGAAATATGTCAAATAGCCAAATTTTCTAAACATAATCCTTATGTACCATCAGTATTAACAGAATTACCCAATAAACCTTCCCAAATATTACACATGGATATTTTCTCTTTTTATAATCTGCCAATTCCAACAATCACAAATAAAATAACAAAATTAGGCCGGGCATATCCTATTACCAAAGATACCATATCTGTTCGTGGAGAACTTATTACATATTTTTCGACATACGGTATCCCAGAGTCGATTGTAGTATATAACGGCTTCAAGTTTAAAAATCAAACGTTAAAGGAACTGTTAAAAAATTATAAAAAAAGGTACAAGAAAAATCTCAAAAGGTCATTTCACCTTTCACCATTTCACCGCCCCAACGCACGAATCAAACTCAGTAATAAAACGAGTTCATTCAACACTAATTGAGCTTTTGAAAATCTTAAAATAAACCCATAAAGACTGTACGACTATAAAACTGATACCTAACTTTTGCAATTATAGCTTATAATAATTCAATACATTCTGCAACAAAATATATCTCATTTGAACTGACAATCGGGCATACTGGTCTAAGAGGTCTTTTTGACTTAATACCTACGATATTTTACTCAGACTTTATAACAAGCTACAAAGATAAATTATCTGCATTATATCAAGAAATATCGGATAATCAAATACAAAATAAACAAAGGGTTATCGATAAACGCAACGAAAAAAGTAATACTCAGCTCCACTTTAAAATTAACCAATCAGTTTATACGAAATTAAATGAGAAATCAAAAAGTAAAAACAAATTTAATGGTCCTTATATACTGACAGAATTACTTGAAAATAATAAAGCTAAAATTAAAAACACTAAAACCAATAAAATTGAAACAATTCATTTAAGAGAACTAAAAAGACCACATATTCTTCCAGATTCCGGTTTATCCAACCAGGAATAAGTCAACCCACCTTCCATAAAATAGAAGATAATCCCGGACTACTACCAATACGATTAGGCAGCACTCAACTGACGTACACATATTGGTCCTTTATACAAATATTCGACCTAAAACCCATTATAGATGAATGTCAAACAATTAGATCTAAGTATATTAACTTCAAAACTGTAATAAAGCTGAAAAATACGCATAAATTAGAATATTTTAGCTCCTTTACCATAATTCAAAATTTAGAAGCTAAAATTGTAGAACAAATTGATCAAATAAATCCAAAACCACACAGGGAAAAACGAGGTTTAATTAATGGTCTAGGAACCATTGTTAAATGTTTAACTGGCAATCTAGATAACGAAGATGCAAAAAGATATAACCAAAAAATTAGACAACTTCAGTCTAATCAAAATAAACTAAAAGTAGCTTTAGATAATCAAATAACCCTATTAAATAATTCTATAACTAATTTTAATTATATTGCTAAGAATATATCATGTAATGAACTTTTGTTAGGGTCTCGAATAAAGCAAGTGGAAAATGCAGTTGAAAAACTCTCCTCAATGGAAATAAAAACTTATGAATATTTTCTAACACAAATAATTTTAAATCATATCACCGACATATATCAAACAATCTATAATACATTTGACAAGATACAAATCGCTATATCTTTCGCAAAACTAAATACCTTACATAATTCAATCGTTAAACCAGTCGAATTATTTTCAGAAATAATGTCCATCAGAAAACACTTGATAGACATTAAACTACCTTTTGAACCTACTGTAGACAACATTCTAAAATTTGAAAATGTTATAAATATAAAAAGTTATTCCAAAAATTATGAAATAATATTTATACTCGAAATACCATTAGTTGAAATTGATATGTACCAATATTATCAATTATATCCACTGCCAATAAAGAACAACGATTCCTATCAAATGTTATTGCCAAAATCAAACTATTTAGCCTTAAGTAATAATAAATTTATTCTATCCAATGAAAAATGTAAGGAAATATCAACAGAAGAATATCTATGTCATCACATGAACTCTATAAAACTTGATAATAATTCACCGTGCGAAGTGAAATTGTTAAAATTCTCAAATAATCTTGATAACTGCTATCCAGTACCAATCGACATTAATGAATTACAAATTCAAAAAATCACGTATGGAAAATTCATTATAATTTCACCTCAACCTGTAGTAGCTATACAACAATGTAAAAACGTTAAAGACAACATACCATTACAAGGAAGTTATGTCATAGACTTAACTATAAATTGTGAAATTAACATAGAAAGTCACATTTTAAAAATATATAGAAATTCAAAAATTAATTTCAAAAACATTAACTTACCAAAGTTAAATATTTATTCTAATTTTAGTAACAAGTTAAAATTATATAGCCCCGGTACATTCGATCTCAACCTAATTAATACCCATCAATTATTGAAAAATCAGAAAGAACTAGAACATCAAAGAGTTGAACTAAATAAAATAAACAATCCTGTTTATATTTCCAAAACTTCCATTTGGACCATATTATTGTATATTATTATATTATTTGCTGTCCTTTACCTGATATATGTTAGGTTCTTAGTAAAATGTAAAGCAAAGAATAATACCAAGAAGTCTAACGATAACGATATAGTTATCTGAAAAATTAAACTAGAAGTATAATTTTTCACTTAGTCGCGGAGGAGTTACGTTATCCGTACGTGTCTCATCTCTCAAAACTGCATACATCAGGTCTAGCGTCTAGCGATAAGGAAACATTATAAATATATGTAGAATTCATTGTTAAACTTACTTCTAAGATTGCTCTGTTCGTACCAAGTGTCTGAAATAAAGTTATTTCTTTTTAAAAACTTATTTTTTCGGTCCACACCCGAAATTCGCTACACACACGTAAACGTTACAAAATATAAAAAGAATGTACGTAGCCGTTTGTGGTGAAGAGGCGTCGAGTCAAAACCGCTAAACCTGCATCAGTACACTGCGTTGCCATGGGAACGCTTTTCCAGCTGACGTCATTATAAGGGACGAGCCAAGACGAGCTCCCACTCCTTACGGTGCAAGTGAAGAGTTCAGCCATTATGTGGGAGTGTGCTTCGCGCACTCCTTTTCCTAACTTGTCTTGTCAGTAATCTGTGACCTGTCGTGAAGTAAATGCAATTTTGATTTCGCAAACGCCGAACAGTCGTTTTTATATATCAGGTTGGACAGAAGAATCGACCTGATATATAAAAACTAGGTGAATGCTTAAAAATATAAAAATATTAGCTAGCTCTTCACGCATTTTTGAACCCGCGAGCCGCCACTGGTGTTATTATTAATTGTCCATTGATAACATCTTTCTGGAGTAGACGAAGGCACGTGTGATCCATGAATAATGACATTTTGAATTAAAAATGTCAATCTGACAATTTTTTATCATACAAACTTCTGTCTTACTGACGACGAGTCGAAAATCGACTGGAAACGTTTAGAAGAAAGCTAATTAAATGTTTAATTTCTTTCAAATGTTATTATAATAATTATTATATTTGGACATAATTCAAAATATGATTTTTAATATTACACAATTTTGTATAAAACTGAAAAACCACTGTTGGACTTTAGTTAATTTTTCAAATATTTATTTTATTGTATACTATGCAGTGGCTTTTTGGGCCAAACTTTAGAAGTTTGCCTTGATACCTACTACACTTTGAATATTTAATTTGAATACTTCTGGTTTCCTGCTTTTTTATTGTTTTACAAGTGATTTAATATAAAAAAAATAACAATGAATAAAGAAATTTCACCACAAATAAGTTACAGACATTATGGTAAGTACCTGTATCCATTTTTTATTTTCGGAAAATGCTCTACTAGTTTGACGTTATGCTAGACTTACCATTATGCTATCAAAGTACTTTTTAAATTTGATTTTCTGCGTCCAATATAGCACGAAAATTATAAACTTCGCATGAAATCGGCACATAAAAGCACGCAATTCCATGACAACTACATTTTTATTACAAACTTAACATTGATATAAAAAAGTGATCTGAAGTTTTTACAACATCAACGAGGAGAATTCATCTAGTAATTACCTACCTATTTACTAATTATAGATATAGGTATATATTTTTATATTTACAGTATTCACAATAAAGATCGAATAAAAAATTAAATAAAATAATACTTACTTGTTCTTTATAAAATATTCTTAAACCACGCAAAACTGAGGTCATGATTTCAGATTGTGAATACAGTGCAAAAAGGTAACTAGTTCTATTTTTGATAGTAGGTAAGTACCTAATTACTTATTCTATTCTTATCTATAATTAAAAGAAGGGATAGCACGAACAAAGGACAAATCTTACCTTTCTATTTTTACATGACATCAATCACTGGGATCTGCAACATTTAGTCTCAGAAACTAAAAATGTGTTATATAGTGCGTTTCAAATTGGATGCAATAACATTGGTAACTTGGAAACCGTTAGAAATAGAGACTATATTAAATTGAGGCAAAGTTGAGTAATTGTATGACCAATAATATGCCTCAAAAATATCAAGGCCATTGATATAGCCTTAATAGGATATATCTGAAAAAAATCGAAACTTTAGAAATTCGTTTTATTGAATGTTAGGCTTCTTTGAAGAGCTATTAAAATAAAAAGAACCCTTTATCATAGAAACATTTTACGCTCTATTGAATACCTAGCGTAAACAGTTTTTTTAATTATCAATGATTCGTCTTTTCAGAATTATCATCAACTTGATTTTTTCTAATATGGCCCTACTGGCTGACTAATATGGCACTTCAATATATACAGTGAGCGGCAAAAGTATGGAATATATTTATTTAAAAATCAGATGTTGGTTTTTTGAAAAATCGCTCGGACCCGTCGATTTCTATTTTTAGTTGCGAATTTTCTGAAGCAATTGTTATTTATACAGGGTGACCCCAAAAAAAGTTATGAAATCAAGGCCAACCTTTTTAAATGGAAACCCCACTTTTTTGTATTTTTATTCAATTCCCCATGGAATTTTGATCATTTTTTATGTAACATAACCTATACCTATCTTTAACCGTTTTCGAGATAATGGCGTCTGAATATCGAATATGGAAAATTTTCAAAAATTAACTATCGTACGTCTGTAATGTCAAAGTCAGTGGGAATTGGTGTACTTTTTGTGTTTTTTAAATATTTAAACACAGCTAATGAATTTAATTCTTAATTTTAATTTGTTTGGTACAAACTGACAAAGCCAGAAGAAAGCAAGAATATGTCAAATATTGAATAACAAATATCCAAATCATACAATCATTCAAACTACTGTAAGAAACATTTGCAAATAATTCAGGATTATAAACTAATTCAAATAAACAGAGTTAAATTAAATGTTCAAATTGCCATCCATTGGTTTCTTGACAATACGCAAGCCTATGTACAAACTCATCTTGAACATTATTTAGTACGTTTCTGTCGATATTCCTAATTTCCTGCCTGATTCGGGTTTTTAAATACAAGATGTTTTGCGGTGGATTTATTGTATAAACTTTGGATTTTAAATAACCCCATAAGAAGTAATCCAAAGGTGTGAGATCGGGTGATCTCGGAGGCCACTCTATTGGTCCCCGTCTTCCAATCCAACGCCCAGGAAAACATTCGTCTAGATAACTCCGGACTTGCCGAGCAAAATGAGGCGGCGCGCCATCCTGTTGAAAATACAAGGTATCGTTTGGCATGTCAGGTTCATTTCCATTTGGAAAAATTTGAATGAGGGCGGGAATTAGATGAAACTGAAGGAAGGCCAAATATCTTTCTCCCGTGAGGTTTTCTTCAAAGAAAAAGGGCCAAGAACCTGATCATTAATTATGCCTGCCCATACATTCACTTTTTGTGGGTACTGAGTATGTGCCTCAGTCATCCAATGAGGATTGTTTTGACTTCAATACCTGCAGTTTTGACGGTTAACAGTACCATTCAAACAGAAAGTTGCCTCGTCTGAGAAAAGTATTTGCCGATGAAACTGTGGGTTGCGGTCGGATAATCTTGAAATGGTTTGTTTGAGTGAAGCTATCCACACATTTCCATCCACAACTGCTGACGTGAGGTCAATCTATATCGAAATATATAGTTCAAACCACTATCAAGCCAGCTCCCCAGAGAGCATATCAGCAGGCTAACAAACACTCCCAATCAACCACAATGCCAGATTTTAGAATATATTTGACCTTATTTGAAAACAAAATTTTGTATTAAAATGTAAATTTAATTTAAAATATGAAAATACATTACATAGTCTTTAGTAGAAAGTTCGTTCTAATCGAATTTTGTTATATTAGAAATTGATATGGGAAAAACTTTTACAATTTCTTTGGTACATAGCGTGCATTCTTTCAATTTGGCATAGCCCCAATGGTACCCCTATAGTTTGCCTGCCAGTCTGCCACCCTAAAAAATACATTTTTTTTTTCTCGTGGATAACCACGTAATTCTCTATAATTCATTAACCTGAGAGTGTGCAATGATGAAATTTGGCCTGTTTGTCGGTAGTCGAATGTAAAATAGCCCCATGGTACCCCCATAGTTTGCCTGCCCGTCGGCCACCCTTAAAACTTAAATTTTCTCTCATACGTGGATGGCCACATAATTGTCCATAATTCATTAACCTGAGAGTGTGCAATGATGAAATTTGAACTATTTGTTGCTTGTCGAATGTAAAACAGCCCCCTGGTACCCCCATAGTGTGCCTGCCCGTCGGCCACCCTTCAAAATTAAATTTTCTCTCATCCGTGGATGGCAACATAATACTTCATAATTCATTAACCTGAGAGTGTGCAATGATGAAATTTAGACTACTTGTCGGTCATCGGATGCCGAATAGCCCCCTGGTACCCCCATAGTTTGTCTGCCCGTCGGCCACCCTTAAAAATTAAATTTTCTCTCATCCGTGGATGGCCACATAATTCTTCATAATTCATTAACCTGAGAGTGTGCAATGATGAAATTTAGACTACTTGTCGGTCATCGGATGCAGAATAACCCCATGGTACCCCCATAGTTTGCCTGCACGTCTGCCACCCTTAAAAATTACATTCTCTCTCATCCGTGGATGGCCACATAATACTCCATAATTCATTAACCTGAGAGTGTGCAATGATGAAATATGGTCTATTTGTCGGTCATCGAATGTAAAATAGTCCAATAGTACCCCCACAGTTTGCCTGCCCATCTGCCACCCTTGAAAATATTAACTCGCCCTTGGATGACCATATAAATGTCCATTATTTTTTTCACTCTCGGTTATATTTAAACAGATATCTATTACAAAATTATTACAGGCAAACTATGGGGGTACCAGGGGGCTATTCTGCATCCGATGACCGACAACTGGTCCAAATTTCATCATTGCACACTCAGGTTAATGAATTATGGAGAATTATGTGGTCATCCACGGGCTAGAGAAAATTTAATTTTTAAGGGTGGCCGACGGGCAGGCAAACTATGGGGATACCAGGGGGCTATTCTGCATCCGATGACCGACAAGTAGTCCGTGGCCGACGGGCGGGCAAACTATGGGGGTACCATGGGGCTATTTTACATTCGATTACCGACAAACAGGCCAAATTTTATCATTGCACACTCTCAGGTTAATGAATTATAGAGAATTACGTGGTTATCCACGAGAAAAAAAAAATTATTTTTAAGGGTGGCAGACGGGCAGGCAAACTATAGGGGTTCCATGGGGCTATGCCAAATTGAAAGAATGTACGCTATGTACCAAAGAAATTGTAAATATTTTTCCCATATCAATTTCTAATATATGACAAAATTCGATTAGAACGAACTTTCTACAAAAGACTAAGTAATGTATTTTCATATTTTAAATTAAATTTACATTTTAATAGAAAATTTTGTTTTCAAATAAGGTCAAATATATTCTGAAATCTGGCATTGTGGTTGGTTGGGAGTGTTTGTTAGCCTGCTGATATGCTCTCTGGGGAGCTGGCCTGATAGTGGTTTGAACTATATATATTTCGATATAGATTGACCCTACGTCAGCAGTTGTGGATGGAAATGTGTGGATAGCTTCACTCAAACAAATGGTTTCACAAAATTGAATGCGACGATCAGGATCATCTTCGTTGAGTTCTTGTACTAAATGAATTTTGTACGGGTGATATTTCTCTTTCTTAAAAATACGTAAAACTGATCTTCGGGAAATTGCATTTCCTCCAGCAATATCTCTGCTCGAACTATGAGGATTTTCTTGCAACTGCAATAAGATATTTAACTTAATGTCCTCGTCTATTTTCATACGACCTGTTTTGGGGATGTCTTTTATGTGACCAGAATCTCGAAATTTCTTGGCAATTTTGCTTACAGTGGCTTGATTGATTGGATGATCTGGATACTTGTTATTGAACATATCACATACTTCTTGTTGTGTTCTGGCTTTGTCACCGTGTCCCAAATAAATTAGAATTTCTATCCGCTGCGTTTCTGTTAGATGGGCCATCTAGTTAAGTAATTGCACTGTCCTTAGTATAAGTAGTACTGAACTATGTACACCAGTTCCCACTGACATTGACATTACAGTCATTACGTATCGAGACATTACGTATCGGCGTACGTTACGACGTTACGTATCGAGAATAATTTTTGAAAATTTTCCATATTCGATATTCACACGCCATTATCTCGAAAACGGTTAAAGATAGGTATAGGTTATGTTACATAAAAAATGATCAGAATTCCATAGAGAATTGAATAAAAATACAAAAAAGTGGGGTTTCCATTTAAAAAGGTTGACCTTGATTTCATAACTTTTTTTGGGGTCACCCTGTATAAATAACAATTGCTTCAGAAAATTCGCAACTAAAAATAGAAATCGACGGGTCCGAGCAATTTTTCAAAAAACCAACATCTGATTTTTAAATAAATATATTCCATACTTTTGCCGCTCACTGTATATATATATATATATACAGGCTGATTCACTTCATTTTATTTTATTTATTACGCCACCCGACAGTACAAAACAAATTAAAGGGTGGGAAAAACAGTAGAATTAAATACAACATAATACAAAAAAGAAATAAACACATACATAAGGAGACAAAGAAATACACAATAAGTATAAATAATTCAATGCCTATTATCTTAAAAAAAAGAAAACAAAAAAAAACACATAGCAAGAACTATATTTACGATAGCATACAAAAGCCCGATACAAACTAAGAAAATACTCTTTTCAACGATGTATAAGAACACTCAAATATATCAATTCTGTTCTGCAGGCAGTTACAATTATTACACATAAAAAATAAAGGTGAAAACTTCAACACATTAGTTCGCGGTGTGGGAACATAGAAAGTCCTGTAATGACGCGTAGGAACAGATGGAACACGAAAACAAAGTTGTTCAAAGATTTGAGGGCAATCAATCTTGTTATCTATAATTTTTTTCAAAAATATCAGCGACTGTGTTTGTCTGCGTTGATCAAGACTTAAAAGAGAAAATCTGTTGAGCAAGTCAGAATGTGGCGTTCAGGGTACCGATTATCTAATTTAAAACATAAGAATTTCAAAAATCGTCTCTGAACACTTTCCAAGCTCTCTGTGTACAGGGTGTATCCAGGTTGCCACACTAAGGAAGCGTACTCAAGCTTAGATTTTACAAAACTGTTAAAAAGCAACATCAAAGTAGGAATGTCCGTAAAACCCCTTGAATTACGAATAACAAATCCTAAGTTTTTATAACACTCCTTAATTATTAAATTTACATGTATATTAAACGTCAGTTTATTATCAAAAGTGACACCTAGATCTTTAACTGCGTCAGGTCGATTTAGGGTAGTTCCATTTATATTATAGTTATAAACAATAGGATGCATTTTTTTTTGTAAACGTTACAGAGTTACATTTTGCGGCATTTAGATGGTGGCAACACACCATGAGTTTATGTTATTCAAAGATTGTTGCAACCTAATACAATCAGAAAGGGCTTTTATTGCACAGAAAATCTTGACATCATCAGCATACAGCAAATAGGACACCTCTAAATCTTCAGTAATGTCATTAATGAAAATGACAAACAGCAGCGGCCCAAGAATGGAGCCCTGCGGTACTCCAGATATTACATTTATTTCTTTTGATTTAAAACCATGGTATTCAACATATTGTGTTCTGTTGGACAGATATGATTGGAAGAAATTTACCAAATGATGAGACAAACCTGCACCACTCAATTTGTTAAGCAAAATATCATGATCCAACTGATCAAAGGCCTTAGAGAAGTCCGTGTATATCACATCGACTTGATTGTTATTGTCCATATTTTCAGCGATAAATTGAGTGATGCAGAATAAGTTGGTAGTTGTGGACCTATTTGCCATAAATCCGTGCTGATGGATAGAAATTTGTCCTTGGATATGTGGGTATAACCTGCTATGTAATGCTGTTTCCATAACTTTCGCAAAATTATTTATTATAGTTATAGGCCTATAATTTTCAACATTATTTTTGTCACCCTTTTTAAAGACCGGGCAAATTCTGGATCGTTTCCAAACATTCGGAAGAGAACACGTATGCAGAGATAAGGTGAACAAAATTTTGAGAGGAGTAATTAAAGCATGAGCGCAATCACGAATAATGAATGCAGGAATACCGTCAGGACCTTTAGTAAATTTCGGTTTTAATTTTAGCAGAGCCTGTAGAACATCATTATCAGTAAATTGATCAAAGTGTAAATACCGACTGCTGTCTTCAGAAACACTTCGAATATTATTTGGGGAAAGAACTTTATTAAAAGTAGTGCCAAAAAAGTTGGCCAAACCATTGACCACTTCTTTTGTAGTTTTTAGTGATTCACCATTATAATTTAAATTACTAGGTATAACAGAAGTAGGCCTCATTGAATTAATATATTCCCAAAAAGATTTAACATCAGTTTTTATATTATTTTGAATGCGTTCCCAATAAGATTTTTGCGCTAGTTTGATGTCATTTTTTATTTGGTTTCTTAATCTTTTAAACTCCTCATACGTATTTAAATCACCTGTTCCTTTAAAACGTTTCCAAAGCAATAATTTTCTTTTGATATTCTTTATTATAACCCCGTTAAACCAAGGCGGATAATTATGCTTTTTATGTTGGGGAGTATACTTAGGAACACAAGAGTCAAATATCTCATAAAGTTTAGAATAGAATACGTTACATGCTACATTTACATCATTAATATTATCCAAGAATGACCAATCACAATTTAATATCATATTATATAGTATAAGATAGTTTGCTTTCCGAAAATTATAGTTAAGGGACTCTATGCAAAACTCATTCTTCGAAGTTTCCTTAATTAAGGGAAAATGTATTACCAAACTAGGATGATGTGCATCTTCTTTAGACAAAACATCCACAGCTTTCTTGACATTGCAGTTATTATAATCGGTGAACACTAAGTCAAGAAGTCTGTCATTCGTATTAACAACACTATTTATTTGAGATACATTGAAAAAGTGAGAAAATGTTTCAAGAGCCAGGACACGAGGAGTGAAACCATTATTAATATCCATACACAATTTATACTCTGGAACATTGAAATCGCCTATAAAAAATACTTTGCTATCGGTTATATCAAGAACTGTTTCTAAACAATCAATAAAACGATTATAGTACGTAGCATTCAATGAATCCGGTATATACAATGCAATGACTTGAATACAGTCATGGTTTACTTTTATTTTTATTCCAACTACATCAATTAGTGGTGTTTGATCACGTACAAAATCCAAATTAATTTCAACACATTGATATTTATTAAGAATAGCAATCACCACACCTCCTCCTCTCTTAGTATTGGTTGCAACTAAATTTCTGTCAGATCTAAAAACATTATATTTATTACTTATAATTTCCGCGTTACTAACACTATTGCTTAACCAAGTTTCAGACAGTGCAATTATATCAAAATTAGAAGAGAGTGTAGCATTAAGGATATTATGCGTTTTTGTGTTCATTTCACGAATGTTTTGATAATAAATAGTAAAAGAAGGTAAAGTTTTCTTATCCAAATTGATAGGCAAACACATAGCAGGTTGAGAGCTGGAAGTTCCAGGGTGTTCTACAAGCTATATGACAAACTTTGCCAGATGATAGCTGGGGTTAATTCTAATCATTTTTTATAATGGGTTCGATTCGTTTTTGTTTAGAAGTTACAAGCATTTAAATTTAAAGAATCATATTTTCATACTTCAATCAAAAGTAGGCTGATAAATAAAAATGCCGGTTAATATGACAATAATTATTGTTTCTGTCATTTTAATTATTTATAACACTTCGTGTAAAAGCTATAAATAAAAAATGCATTTATTCACAAATAAGGAATATCCAGATATTGTGTTTGTTATGGGGATTCCAATGAGAAGGGCAGACAAGCAGCTCGAGAATATCGACGCAGGTATCCAAATAAACACCAACCTGCCCACACGGTGTTTAGAGCATTATTTCGTAGACTTCGAGAAGCAGATAACTGCTCCAAAAAAGGCCATTCGTCCTACTGAAGTAAATGTACAAGATGAAGAAAATGTAATAGATGCTGTCCTTGAAAACCCTTCAATTAGTGTTTAGCGTATATCTAGTAACCTTCATATATCACCGAATTTTGTACGTATTGAACAAAGAAATGTTACATAATAATAATCATAATGAACATATATGGGCGTTGCAAAATCCACATGCAATTGGACCAAGACGATTTCAGAATCGATTCAGTGTCAACATTTGGGGTGGCATTTTCAACAATAATTTATTCCCTGTGCATGTTATAAATGATCGTTTAAATGCAGATCTGTATAGACATTTCTTAGAACACATCTTATTTTGAGTTCATTGATGACGTAAAATTTTATATTATTCAGAATATGTGGTATCAACACAATGGTGCACCACCACATAGAGGAAGGCAAGTTACTGCTTGGTTAAATGAACATTTTCCGAATAAATGGATAGGTCAAGGAGGTCCAATAACATGGCCACCTCGTCCCCCCGATCGGAATCCTCTGGATTTTTATTTATTGGGACACATGAAAAAGATGGTCTACCATGTTGAAATCAATACTCATCAGCAATTACTTGAAAGAATTCAAAATGCAGCTAACCAAATAAGAAATGATCCAAATCTCACCGGTCGACCGACCGAATCTTTAGTTCGTTGATGTGAGGCTTGCATTTAAGCCGAAAGTGGACATATTGAACAATTTTTATAGTATTTTTATTGGTAATTATGGGTTTTAGTTATAGGAGTGTGCGACATGCGGTATGCTTGTAACTTCTAAACAAAAACGAATCGGACCCATGTTCATGAATAAAAAATGTTTAGAATTAACCCAGCTATCGTCTGTCAAAGTTTGTCATAGAGCTTGTAGAACAGCCGGTATATATATATATATATATATATATATATATATATATATATATATATATATATATTATATACATATACAGGGTGGGAAAAATTTTAATGTGCAGCACTGGTATCTCGGAAACGGTAAAAGATACAACGTGGCTCAAATTAGGAAAAAGTTGCCCAATTTTATGCTGATTCAAAATATGTGAACAAGTTTAATATATTCCGGGCCGTTCGAGAGTTATGCCGGAAAAATCAGAATTTGCCAATTTCTTTTAAGTCAAATAACTTCTCTTGAAATAAATGTAGACTTTTGAAATTTGGTACGTTTACATAGTTTGATGAGAGCTTTCAATTGCCATACTAAAACATGTTCTAGGCCTACTAGTTTTTCCGCAACAATATTCAACTTTTGAATTTCTTATGGGCGCCATATTGGATTTTTACTTCATTAAATACAGAAAGAAATTACAAACACGGTGATATATCACACTTGATACTTTCTTCAATAAAAATGGATAATACACGCGAATAACGATAAATATTATTTATTTGCAAATAATAAACAATCATTCATTTATAGTTAATTGTTACAAAGTGTGGTTTTAGCTTTTTAGAGGAACTTATTATTATAATAAGAAAAACAACTTATTTATACAGCTCAAATTGGCTGCCGTTACTCTGAATACAAAGTTGAGTCCTTACAGACATGTCATCCACTGCACGTCTGACTGTTCCACCATCTATTGAATTTATGTATTCATTAATTCTTTCCAACATTTCATCCTCTCTCGATGGCATTGGATTATTGTAGATATAATTTTTAACAGCTCCCCAGAAATAATAATCTAAGGGGTTTAGACACGGTGATCGCGGTGGCCATAGAATGGGACCATTTGTACCCATCCACGAATTCTGAAAACGTTGATCTAGGTACTGGGTTACCAATCCTAGCATTGTGTGAAGGGCATCCATTTTGTTGAAACAACTGTAAATTTTGTATATTTTGCAAAGGAAGGTCATCCAGCATTTCCTCCAAATCATTTTGTAAGAAGTGTAAATCATTTCGAGAAGTTAATTTATCAATAATACGATAAGGCCCTAATACCTTGTTATCTAAAATTCCACACCAAATATTTACTAAAAATCCAATTTGAGGTCTCGTTTCTCTAATCAGGTGAGGATTTCGTTGTGGCTAATGGTGCTCATTTTTTCTATTGAATATCCCACAATTAATTACTAAACGTTGACTCATCACTCCATAATATCTTTCTACAAAAACCATCATTGTCGTTATTCATTAACCTTTGCATCTAGTGACAAAATTGCAACCTCCGCTCATTGTCTCCAGGATGTAGTAAATATTTGGTGTGGAATTTTAGATATAAATTAATTATATAAATTACATAAATTCAATAGATGGTGGAACAGTCAGACGTGCAGTGGATGACATGTCTGTAAGGACTCAACTTTATATTCAGAGTAACGGCAGCCAATTCGAGCAGTATAAATAAGTTGCTTTTCTTATTTTAATAATTAGTTCCTCTAAAAAGCTAAAACCACACTTTGTAACAATTAACTATAAATGAATGATTGTTTATTATTTGTAAATAAATAATATTTATCGTTATTCGCGTGTATTATCCATATTTGTTGAAGAAAGTATCAAGTGTGATATATCACCGTACTTGTAATTTCTTTCTGCATTTAGTGAAGTAAAAATCCAATATGGCGGCCATAAGAAATTCAAAAGTTGAATATTGTTGCGGAAAAACTAGTACGCCTAGAACATGTTTTAGTATGGCAATCGAAAGCTCTCATCAAACTATGTAAACGTACCAAATTTCAAAAGCATACATTTATTTCAAGAGAAGTTATTTGACTTAAAAGAAATTGGCAAATTTTGATTTTTCCGGCATAACTCCCTGAACGGCCCGGAATATATTAAACTTGTTTACATATTTTGAATCAGCATAAAATTGAGCAACTTTTTCCTAATTTGAGCCACGTTGTATCTTTTACCGTTTCCGAGATACCAATGCTGCACATTAAAATTTTTCCCACCCTGTATAATATCATATTATGCTACAGTTTAATCACGTTTTGAACGTGGAAAACCATCATCAAACTCATCTGCGTCTATCTGTATGTATTTACAAAAGGATAACGAAAAAGTTACAAATCATTAACAATTAAAACAAACAAAATAAATAATGTAGTGTATTAGTGTTGTATGGTTGGCTTGGCCATCCTGTGGCTGAGAATCCTCTAGAAATATTGAGTCCATGGTTAATGCTTATGCTTATGTATGTAGTGTGAAAATAAATTGTTGCAGCAACACCTCGTGAAGTTTTGTTACCTGATACGATTATTATTGATACTGAGGTATAAATTAATAAGAAGACATTACATTTCTGGCGACGAAAATAAAAATTAGAGGTGCTGGTAAATTATACCACTCTTCGACAAAATGTTTCTATGGACTTGAATTTGCTATTATAATAATCTACATTTACTTACGAAGCAATTCAGGTATGGATGAATTATGTAAAGTGTCAAATTAAATTAAAAAATAATAGGTATTTATTCGGTAGCTCTTCCACCATTTCTTGGTCGGTAACCATCATTATTTTCATTTAGTCATGCTAGATACAATTTTATCGGGTATTTTCGGGAGTTTCCGTATCATTTATCATTAGATAACCAATCAGAATGAAGTATTTTTTAAATCCTTTTTTCCCATTGGTTGCTTATGCATCTATTTCCGTTCTTTAAAAAAGTGTTTTTACGGACTTCAATTTGCTATATTACAATAATATTTAACTTTCTTCACTGTACGCTTAAGGTTAGCACCTCTGGTTAAGATTTTTTTTTTAATATAATACTTTCTCTTATACTCTCTATTCCACTGATTTTCCTTACCCAAAAAAAAAGTTTTACAAATTTTTGAACCTCAAAGTGAGGTTATGTTCGAAAAAAATTTTAAAAAGACCTTCATCCAAATTTTTTTTTTATGAAAATACTTCAAATTACATTTCACTACCACTTTGGAAAATTTCTCGTTTCGGAGAGTGGTATTTTTTACTAGACCCAAAATTAGAATACACCTGTTGTGTTTGGTTGGAGATTTATTTTTATCTCAAGTCGAGTTTTACAACCAACGCGTGGTAATTGGCAAAATGGCTGACGAGAAAGAACATCCTACAAGGGAGCATCAAGGGAATGGTATGATTTTGCCTCAAAATCAAATAACAGTGCTGGTAATGTAGCCAGTTTAGCCGGGTTTAAAGATGGTGATGAGTGAAAAATTTTTGAAGAGAGATTAGAACAATATTTATTAGCCAACATGGTCGAAGAGGGGAGGAAAGTCTCTGTTCTGTTAACTTTAATTAGTGAGGGTGTCTACGAAACATTAAAGCACCTCTATGATCCAGTGAAACCCAAAGAAAAATCGTTTGACGAATTAATTGACTTACTGTCGAGGCAGTACAAAAAGCGGTTATCTGCTTATAGACACAGAATTCAGTTTGAGAACTTAAAACAAGGACAGGAAACTGTTAACCAATGGTACGTTAAAATTAAGAACATAGCTTCACAGTGTGGATTTGAAGGTAATATGCTTCAAGAAAGGGTGAAGGATAAATTTGTAGTTGGAATGAGGCAGGAACGAATTCAAGATAAAGTATGTAAGGATAGGGTGACCAGATTCCTTGAACAACAAAATAGGACAAAGATGTTACGGGAAATATTTTATAAAATACAATAATTATTTCATCAAACCACATTATAAACCATTGGTCTTTACTTATAAACAAAACAATTACCTTGTAATTTTGTATTAATGTATTATCAAAAATAACCAAACATTAAATATCTACTAATAAAAATAACAATCTTTAGAATATTCCGTCTATTCAATTATTCAATTTCTTTAATCTTATTAAATTTAAGTTAACAGAGAAAGAGTTAAAATTAGAGGTCTAGGATGAATTTCAAACAATTTATGATTCCCAATTCAGTTGCTTGCAACTTGCATTGTTTAGAAATACTTCAGATTTTTAGTGTATTTTTTTGTATATCTAATAAAAAAGAGGACATTTAGCATAAAATGTGTATATATATACAGACTGTCCAAAATTCGAGTCTCTACACATAGGGATCTCAGTTATTATAAAAGATAGGAAAACGCTCAAATGGGGAAAGTTTTAGAGAATTTTATGCTGATTTCAAATCTGCATTGAAAGTTATCGTGAGTTAATTGTTTTTCGAGATATTTGAATATTAGGCATGTCGTCCTGTGCGGACGTATGCTGCCGCTGCTCTGACAATTTTATTGTTAATACAAAGTGTATAAAGTGTGATTTTTGCAAAAACAAGTTCCATCCAGCTTGTGTATCAATTAAGGATTCTTGGCATAAGTTCGTCAACGAAAGCCAAAATCTATTTTGGTTTTGTGACAATTGCAAAAAAGAATGGCATCCTAGAGATTATACTGGTAAAACCGTCGAGAATAGCGAGATTGTCCTACTCCAAAAGGAAATAGAATGTTTAAATAGAGAAAAGGTCCTTACAAACAAATTACTGTCCGAACTAGAATACTCTCATAATTTACAAAAGGTCATAATTAAACAGTTTGAGGAACAGAAAATAGCTGCGGAAATAAACGTGAGTACAACTTCATTATCTCAAGTCTCAAAAAATGTGTTCTATAGTGATATTCTAAAAAGTACGGCAAAACCTAAGTCGGCTGTGTTATTGGTAAAAACACATGATAATTCAGTTAAATATGATGATATTCTACGAGACCTCACGACGTCTGTTAATCCTGGCAGTATTAGTGCATGTATAAATGGGACTAAGAAAATACGAGGGGGCATCGCTGTGCACTGTGAAAATGAACAGTCCTTAAGTAATTTAAAAGCTGGTCTAAATGATAAACTTGGCTCTAAGTATTCTATAAATGAAGCTAAGAAGCTAAATCCAAGGCTTCTAATAAAAAATGTCAGTCTGGGTGGTCTTGACACCGATGAGCAAATTATTGAAAATATTTTAACACTTAATAATCTTGGAAATTATGACAGCTCAAGTATTAAGATTGTTACGAAACTTAAACATTTCGCTGCGATTAATGTGGTTATCGAAGTATCGCCTATGCTACGAAATTTGTTGCTTGAAAAGGGTTTTTTATTTGTTGGTTGGAAAAAATCTGCAGTGTCGGATCATCTGCGTGTGCTTCGATGTTTTAAGTGCTGTTCTTTTGGCCATATCCAGAAAGACTGTCAGCTAGAGTTAGTTTGTCCAAAATGCACTGGAAAACATGAATCAAAAGAATGTAAATCCGAAGAATATTGCTGTATAAATTGTGTTAATTATAATAAGACCCTTAAAAAAAACATGTCCGTAAATCATACTGTTTATGATGTAGCATGTACAGTATTTCAAAATTATATAATAAATCTAAAAGATAAAATCAATTATGGTTAATTCAGGCTTCAAAAGTTTAATTAAGTGTGGACATGTAAATACTAGGTCCGTCTTGCCAAGTTTTTCGGATTTTTCAGACGTATTAACACAAAATCATTTTGATATATTTGGTATTACTGAATCGTGGTTGTCATCAGATGTTCCCACTACCTTGTTAAATATTCCAGGATATAACTTTTATCGTCGCAATAGGGACACCCGAGGAGGAGGTGTTGGAGCCTTTGTAAACAGTAATTTCGCTTGCGAGATTATTGCTCTTGAGTCCAATTTAAATATACAAAACAAGCATTTGGAACATATGTGGCTAAAAATTATATTTGGTCGTACGACATTGGCTTTGGGTATTGTTTATCGGCCACCAAAGGGAAACGTGGATGAAGCTATTGAATATTTGGATAATATTTTGTCTATTATTATTCCCGCATATGAATATGTTATGGTTATGGGTGATGTTAACGTAAATTTGTTTAATGTAAATAATAAAGTAAGTCAATGTTTTGATAGCTATGACATGACACAATTAATTAGTGAATCTACCAGAATCACTAGAGGTTCGGAAACATTATTGGATCCCATATTTACAAATACATCCGAAAAATGTAGAAGTAGTGGTACAATAAATACTGACTTATTTACTGATCACCGTCTTACTTTTTGTGAGATTTCATTTGTTATAGTTAAGCAGAAACAAAAAATGGTAACTTTTAGAGACTTTAAAAATTTTAATGCTGATAAATTCTATAGTGATTTAAACAGCATCAAATGGTCTGATATACTGCATATATATGACATAAATGATAAGGTAGCATTTTTTACTTACCATGTCTTGCAGCTGTTTGACGTACATGCTCCACAGAGAACTGTTCGTGTTAGTAAACCGCGTGCACCTTGGCTAACGGATAATCTAAGATTGATAATGGATATGCGTGACAGGGCTTTACAAAATTATAAAAGACATAAGACGGATGAAAGCTGGAGCAATTATAAACAGTGGAGAAATTTTGCTAAGGCTTCTGTTCGCAGAGAAAAAGCTGCTTATCTTCGGTTTCTCGTTAGCCAAAAAAGTACGTCATCTTTTTACAAAGCTCTCAAAGCACTGAAAATTCAGTGTACTAGTAGTTCCGAAATCCCTGAACACCTTTGCGATCCTGGTAAAGTTAATGAATATTTTGTTTCAGTCTTTCAAAATAGTGATTTTCTTTGTGCACAAAATATACAGCTATATCAAGACAACTTACTACATCCTGATTCTAATTTTAGTTTCCAACTTGTTGAACATGAAAATATATCTAAAATTGTTGCTGAAATAAAATCGAATGCTCGAGGTGTCGACGGTATGACTCTTCAAATGATAAAGCTGTGTATGCCTGCTGTCGGAATTTATATCACTCACATTGTCAGTAGTTGCTTAGAAAGGGGATTTTTCCCAGTGTCTTGGAAAACAGCCCTTATAACACCTCGTCCCAAATGTCCTAATCCTTCAAATATCAATGAGCTGCGGCCTATTAGTCTATTGCCAATTCTGTCAAAAATTTTGGAAAAAGTTGTTTATGGTCAAATAAATAAATATGTAGTAGCCAAAAACTTGCTTCCGGTACACCAATCCGGTTTTAGAAAGGGCCATAGTACTGCAACGGCGTTGACGAATATGACTGATAATATCTTGCGTGCATCTGATAGTGGGTTAGCTTCTGCATTGGTGCTTTTAGATTTTACGAAAGCATTCGATACAATCAACCATAAATTGCTTGTTGCTAAATGTAGCTACTTGGGTTTTGATCAAACATCATTGCAGTTCTTATCTAATTACTTAAATGATAGACACCAACAGGTATTATTACATAATAATATTTCCTCTGCTCAACGAATTGTATCTGGTGTGCCTCAAGGCTCAGTATTGGGACCATTATTGTTTTTAATATATACATTTGATTTAACTAAAGTGGTTACAAACTGTAATGTGCAATTTTTTGCAGATGATACCCAACTCTATCATCATTTTCCAACCGAAAATTTTAATGAGGCTTCACAAATTATAAATAATGATTTATGTAATATTAATAAATTTGCCAAATATCACAATCTACGTCTAAATCCAAGTAAATCTAAGGTCATCTTATTCTGCACAAAAAAGAAACGAGAGCGCTTGAAAACAAATATGCATATTAACATTGAGAATCAAGTCATTCCGTTTGTCAAGACTGCAAAAAATTTGGGCGTATATTTTGACGAAAATCTCAAATTCATAGACCATGTCGCATATGTTGCAAAGGATTGTTATTTAAGATTAAAATTATTGTATGCTAATAAAAATATGCTTACCTATAAGATGAAAAAGTTTTTGTGTGAGAGTCTAGTATTGTCCAAATTGTCATACTGTGATATAGTTTATTATCCCTGTTTGGATCAGATAACGTGCAACAGACTACAAAAAATTCAAAACACTTGCTGTCGGTTAATTAGTAACTTAAGGAAATATGACCATTTATCTGCAGCTTTTTCAAATCTAAACTGGTTGAAAGTCAATGATTTATTTCAGTATCATTTTCATCTATTCATGTTTCGCATTCTCAATACTTTATCTCCCACATATCTAAAAGATAAACTAATATGTCGCAACAAAATTCACAATCGTAATTTACGAAACCTAACATCACTTGCAATGCCTCGACATAAAACAGCTATATTTCGTCGATCATTTACTTTTAATGCTGTTAAATTGTATAACTCGTTGGATCTAAGTGTTAGAAGTATCACGTCTGAAAATTCCTTTAAAACAAGGCTAAGACGATATTTTCTGTTTTTGAAAAAATAAATAAATAAATTTGTTCATATTATATTACTCTATACATGTTCATGGTTTCCTTTATTAGTTTAAGTTTAGGTTAAGAATTAATTTAAGGAAAGGGTTAAGTGTGAATGGCCATTAGGCTAGACTTCTGCCCATTGTATATTTCTCTATATATATAGAATTTGCAATAAAGACGTTTATTATTATTATTATTATTATTATTATTATTATTATTATTATTATTATTAAAAAAACGAAAAACTGAAGAATTTGTTTTTGGCCAATAACTCGCTAATGATTAATCTGACACTTCTAAAAACTTTACATTATTAGTACACTTTTTCAAGACGAACATTTTGGCATAAACAAAAATTACAAGGCACTCTTTGTTTTTCTGTTATGAACCACAACTTTGCTATTTCTTATGGTCGCCATATTGGATTTTTATATCATATTTTAAAGCCAAAAATTCTCTTTCCAACGATGTATCATAAGCCTCTAAAAGAATTTTTAAAATTTGTGAAATATTGAAAAAATCATTTTTTTACAAGTTTACTTTAGAAGTTGGCTGTGCCATGAAATGTAAATATTTCCCGTTCTGTCACAAGTGTCATACAAAATGACTTATGAATTGCGTTAAATGAAAATATGGGGCTCACAATTTCTCAAATGAAGAAAAGTTTGATATGCTTACACTTTATTTACAAACTCACAGTATTGCGAAAGTTGCATCTACTAGATATTTGGCATTGTATCCAGAGCCAGCAACCTTACAAAACATAATTACAGGAGAATTATTACTACTTTATTGAATTATGGTGCATTTGAGGAATAAGAGGAATAACTATGAAAAAGATAACCATGATATTGATATGAATATCTTTAGTCTAATAGTAGTAAGTATTAAAAACAACCAGAACTAAAAAATGAAGCATCCATAATTAAGCATTATTAGACAAATACTCAAAGTGACGTCCATTTGCATTACGACACATTTCACAGTTCTTTAAAATCTTTCTCCTAACTCTTCCTAATGTGTTTCCGTTTAACAAGTTAAACGCTTCTCTAATTCTAGCTTCTAATTCATTTCTATTAACGGGTGGTTCAAATTCGTAAATTTCATTTTTAATTTGTCCCCACAAATAAAAATCGAGCGGCGTAAGATCTGGGGATCTTGCCGGCCACATAACTGGTCCATTGTTCGCAATAACATTTTGCCCAAAACAATGGGTTAAATATGTTCTAACTTCTACAGTATTATGTGCCGGACAACCATCCTGCTGAAACCACAATCTTTGAAATTCAGCTGCATTGGGTACAAGCCTTCTAATTGCTGGAATTATTTCTTCTCTTAATAGGTTTAGATATCATTCCCCATTAAGGTTGTAATCGAAAAGAAATGGACCAACCAAACGATTTCCTAAAATAATTATACATTAACATGATACATTAATGACTAGCTTATTTATTCACAATATCATTAATGAAGATAAAAATACCTAAAAGACCACACGTTAAACCCAAATCTAGATTGCAATCGTCGCTGTTCCATCACATGGGGATTTTGGATACTCCAATGATGTCTGTTATGTTTGTTAAATACCCCACAATTAGTAAAACTGGTCTCGTCGGACCATATTACCAAATTGGGGAACTCAGGAACTTCTCTGCATTTTTATATGTACCACTGGCAAAATTGCAATCTCCTATCATAATCACCTTCGCGAACACCTTGGACAATAGTAGGCTTGTAAGGATGATATCCATGTTTTTTCAAACTTTGATGAACGGTAGACTTCGGGATGTTACTTTGATGCTGAACAGATCTTACAGATGTTGACGGACTTTCAATTATTATATTAAGAACGTTTACGTCACGATCATGGTTATCTTTTTCATAGTGGTTCCTCTTATTCTCAAATGCACCATAATTCAATAAATTGGTAACAATTCTCGTCTAATATGTTTTATGCGGCTGCTGTCTTTCTGGATATAATTCCAAATAACTGGTAGATGCAATTTCCGCCTTACGGTGAGCTTGTAAATAAAGTGTAAGCATATCAAACTTTTCTTCATTTGACAATTTGTGAACTCTTTCCATATTTTCACTTTATAAAAACACTGACACGTTAACTCTTTCTAAGCAGTTTTATTTGACACTTGTGACAGAAAACATTGCATGGCACAGCCAACTTCTAAAGTAAACTTGTAAAAAAAATGATTTTTTCAATATTTCACAAATTTTAAAAATTCCTTTATAGGCTTATGATACATCGTTGGAAATAGAATTTTTGGCTTTAAAATATGATAAAAAAATCCAATATGGCGACCATAAGAAATAGCAAAGTTGTGGTTCATAACAGAAAAACAAAGAGTGCCTTGTAATTTTTGTTTATGCCAAAATGTTCGTCTTTAAAAAGTGTACTAATAATGTAAAATTTTTAGAAGTGTCAGATTAACCATTAGCGAGTTATTGGCCAAAAATTCGTTTTTTTCAAATACCTCGAAAAACAATTGACTCACGATAACTTTCAATGCAGATTTGAAATCAGCATAAAATTCTCTAAAACTTTCCCCATTTGAGCGTTTTCCTATCTTTTATAATAACTGAGATCCCTATGTAGTGTCTCGAATTTTGGACAGTCTATATACCGGACATAAATTTTAACCTTAAAAAGAGGACTTGTCCGGTTAAAAGAGGACGTCTGGTCACCCTATGTGAGGAGAGTCCATCAAAGAGTAAAAGATTTATTAGAGATAGCATTAAACAAGGAAGCATCGTTACAAGAAACAAGTGTTAGAGAAATCGAGGTCAACAAGCTGTGAGCTAAGGGGACGTATGGCAAGAGCAGTACGAGTGCTGCGGTAAAGAAAAAAGATTTTTCAGCACAGAAAAGAAAAGGAGAGAAGGAAGGAAGTTTTAAAGAGGTAGAAATAAAATGTTTTCATTGTAACAAACCTAATCACAATTTTAGATATTGTAAATATAAATCTTCTACGTGTAAGAAATGTGGGAAAAAAGGGCATATTTTGGCTGCGTGCCCAGGTTCAGCGAAAGCTGAAACTAATTTAATAGAGGAGGCAGCTAGTTCAGAAAATGATAAGAGAATTATATTGTTTAATACGGAATCAGAATCTGCAGACCTTGTTTATGTTAAACCTATGACAATGCATGTATCAATTAACGGTATTCCTTTTGAATTATACTTAGATACGGGGGCACGTGTTTCATGTATACCATTTGAAATATTTAGAGAAAAATTGGGCAGTGTCAAGTTAAAACAATCTAAAGCTACGTTGATAACTTATTCAGGAGAGGTTATGAAGCCATTGGGTGAGATTGAAGTAGAAATAAGTATACAAGGAGTTAAAAAAAATTGTGAGCTAGTGGTAGTACAAAAAGCTAATAAAATATTGCTAGGTAGAGATTTAATAAAACATTTTGATTTAATTGAAATTAAAAAGCCACAAGTTAAGGTAGATAATAATTTTGTAGGCTGTAGTGATAAGGTTCAGGAATTAATTAAAAGTTTTGCAGGTCTTTTTAAAAATAAATTAGGTGCTTAAAAAGGTGAAAAATTGCATTTAGAAATCAAAGAAAATGTAATTCCTGTATTTAATAAGCCAAGGCCGATACCATTCGCATTCAGGGAAAAGGTGGTAGCGGAATTGAATCGTTTAGAAGATGGTATTATAGAAAAGGTTAGTAATGCTGCATGGGGAGCTCCGGTAGTTGCAGTTATGAAAGCTAACGGTAAAGGTGTCAGAGTTTGTGCAAATTATAAGATTACTGCATTATGTATTTTAAGTTTTTTTGCAGTTATGGGGGATATCAAGGCTTGTTTTTCCCATTTTTGAATTATTTCATTGTTTTTTTTTCTGTATTACATTTGTTGGATCTCTTTTTATAGGCTTATATGTTGTATTGTCTTGTAATAGATTAGTCATTTTTTTGTCATAGTCTGTCTCGTTTATTACAACGGTTTTGTTTGACTTGTCAGGTTTCAAGAAAATTAATTGTCTATTGTTTTTAATGAAGGTTTTGGTTTCGTAAATTTTTTTATGTAATGATTTCTGTTCAGCTGTGAGTTGTTTCTGTTTTTTGTTTTTATAGTTTGTTATCATGTTTATGATATCAGATCTGATTTCATCTTTTTTGTCGATGTTGTAATTTTCTATTCCACTTTCTATGTTACAAATTACATCGTTTATTGGGATATTTTTGGGATTGGTACTATGCACTGCAAATTTTGGACCTAAGGATAATACTTCACTTACATTTTCGGGGATTTGGGTGTTTGATACATAGACAAAAGAAGGGGGAGACAGAATTGTTTACATTTTATGCCGATCAGACATCGTTTTCAACAAAAATCAATGATGTAAAATCTATGCGGATTGCCCTAGATCTACCGCCGGTGTTTGAAAACGAAGAGTATATTAATTATATTTATCTGAATTTTTATGTATAATTAAGAAAAAATAATATACTAAATATTTATCTGTGTTTTTTAATGAAAATACATAATCTCTACTTTTAAAATTATTTATAATTTCCTAATAACATAAAATTATTATCGTGTTAGGGAAATACTATGACAATGCTGTACGGCTGTTTTGCTATCAAATGACGCTTTTATGTCAAAAGATGACGTTACAATGTTGCTGTGCTGTGTTTGTGATCTTTTGGGATTTTTTATTTATTTGCAGTGTTTTTTGGCAGTAGAGGTATTTAGAGCCTTTTATAATCAATCTACAATAGTTCAACAGTGCGTGGTTTGTAAAAAAGGCGACTATTCTAACCCCTGACTGGTATTTCGGCGGTAAGTAAGGTTATGTTTTTTTAGCGTAAGCAGTGGTGTTGTTAACTAAATTTTAAGTAAATTATTGCAAAAAATATTTATCTGTTTTGTATCAAATTTTTGGAATTAAAGCATTTTAGACCGAAAAATGATGTAGTAGCGTTGTAATAAAATTATTGTCCAATTCCAGGCTGGATTTCCAGTATTTAAACAGTAAATAATTTTGTTGCAACTATTTGAAATGCAGAAAAATAAACCTATTAGATGTTTGTTATATTTTAATACAGAATATTATTGTTGTAGCTTTCCTGTTAATCCTGAGAGCAAACAAATGTGGATTTTTTAGTGGTTGGAAAAGCTTCCTGATGGAGTTTGGGGTATAAATAATACTGTAAATGTAAATGTTTAAACAAATCCAATAAGATAATACAAAAATTCAAGCTATGAGAGATAAAGTAAAGAGAAAACTTGATCATTGATGATATTGATAATGAATGATTTGCATTCATAAGCTTCTCAGTCAAGAAATGAAGAAAAGGTTTGATAAGAAAAAGAAGTGTTACTTACAAAAAGTGATCTTGTCTTTGGGCTAGTGCTGTTACAGACGGCAAAGAGGTAACTGGAAAATTAAAATATGGCGGGCTGTACAAGGTAACTACAGCTACTGGGAAATAATAGTTAGGAAATTATTCCGTAAAAAGGTATTAAAGGTTACAAAAGGTGTATGGTTGTAAGCAGCAGCAGATAGTTTAAAAAAGACGTTAGTTCTGATAGTGACTTAAATAGCACAGATGAATTGATTGATTTGCTAGAGTGTTGAATAGTAGAGCGCCAGCTTGAACTTATTTTTGCTTCTGTGGGCGTCGCGGGGTTACAAGCTGAATTTTATATAAAATTGAAGCTTATACCATACTGAATGTCAATCCGGAAGTAATAAATAAATAACGCGGGCAGAAGGGCAGTAAAATCAAAAAAAGAGTTACTATCACGGGCGGATAGTGCAGCAAATAGGCTACACTCCCACATAAAAATCAATTTATATTTTGTACAGAATGTATTTTTTATCAATTTTTGAAAGTTGCTCACAACGTTGAGTCTTACGGGAGAATAAATTTTTAAACTCAAATATCTCGGTTCGAACACGCTGAAAATCTGACTGAAATTCAACATTTTTTATGTCTACACGCCATTTACTCGAAAACGAAGCCCTTAATAAAAAAAACTCACTCTTACAAATAGTTTCTACCATAATTTTAGAAGACAACAGCGTTAAATTCAAAATTTTAACTTCAATTGTAAACAAGATATGAATAAAAATACAAAATAAGTCATTTTTCAACCGGCTGCCGCACCGCTGGCTGTAGGCGTCCCCACTTGACCACAGTCGCATCTATCTGACAAATCCCCGTAGCTCCATCTCTTACTGTTACATCTGATGTTATCTGTCTCAGGAATTTGCTTATAATATCCATAATTCTCTACTTTCTATCTCCACCCTCGTCGTTTTCTTATTTGTGTAGGTACCTATTAGATTTAGATTAGAATATATGTAGACTTTGGTATTAGGTATTAAACTTATGTAAAAGTACCCTTGTGGATGAGTTCATACGAATTCAGTACTACGTATTTAATACTTAATTATTAAACTTAATTTTTTCCTTTTTGAAAAACTTAAATAGTGGTTAGTGTACAGTGTTAACGAGGATAATCTAGGTGAGATCTTTTACTTTAGTTAATTGTAGGGATTTCTACATTTGAATCATTGTTTATCAAAATTTAGGGCTGCACGAAATGGACAGTTCTACAACTGATAACACTAGTTCTGAGACCGAAATCGGCTATTTTGTAAAATTTAGAACGCAAGAACAGCAACAATGTATAATATGTAAAAAAAATTGGAGGTACTACAATCGAATCAACCCAAAAAACGTTCTTTACTTTTACAAAATCCACTAAAATTCGGGATGATATAAACAAAGAGTCAGATGAGGACATACAAAAATGGATTCGTGAAGGCAAAACTGGAAATCTTGCTAATGTTGTATGGCATAAAATGTGTTATATTGCCTATACGAGCAAACAGAACATTGAAAGTTTAAGGAAAAGAGTAGAAAGACTGAAAGAGTATAGGGCAGCTGGTATTGAACCACCACCACTTCCTGGTAGAGCGCTTCGTAAGGATGGCTTTGACATAAACAAATGTGTATTCTGCCAGAAGCGGTCTGCTGGGAAAAGATTGTCCCAAGTTATGTCTAAAAATATAGAAGGTAAAATAAAAAATATTGCGTCGATCTCTTCAGAGGTTTTAGAAAGAATAGGCTCTAATGACTTATTAGCAATGGAGGTAAAATATCACGTGAACTGCCTAGTGATACAGTCAAAAAAATTGGACAAACAATTTGGTAAATCACAGTCTAAAGAAAGTACCAGTAGAAAAATTCGCCTAGCCGAGGACAAGCCTTTACAAAATATAATATCGTCCATCTTTACCATCTTTACCATAATACCATCTTTATTATATTTTGTAAAGGCTTGTCGTCGGTTTGGCGAATTTTTCTACTGGTACTTTCTTTAGACTGTGCTTTACCAAATTGTTTGTCCAATTTTTTTGACTGTATTCATGCAGTCAACAGAAATTTAACAATTTAGTTACAACGGAAACTAGGCAGTTCACGTGATATTTTACCTCCATTGCTATTAAGTTATTAGAGCCTATTCTTTCTAAAACCTCTGAAGAGATCGACGCAATATTTTTTATTTTACCTTCTATATTTTTAGACATAACTTGGGACAATCTTTTCCCAGCAGACCGCTTCTGACAGAATATACATTTGTTTATGTCAAAGCCATCCTTACGAAGCGCTCTACCAGGAAGTGGTGGTGGTTCAATACCAGCTGCCCTATACTCTTTCAGTCTTTCTACTCTTTTCCTTAAACTTTCAATGTTCTGTTTGCTCGTATAGGCAATATAACACATTTTATGCCATACAACATTAGCAAGATTTCCAGTTTTGCCATCACGAATCCATTTTTGTATGTCCTCATCTGACTCTTTGTTTATATCATCCCGAATTTTAGTGGATTTTGTAAAAGTAAAGAACGTTTTTTGGGTTGATTCGATTGTAGTACCTCCAATTTTTTTTACATATTATACATTGTTGCTGTTCTTGCGTTCTAAATTTTACAAAATAGCCGATTTCGGTCTCAGAACTAGTGCTATCAGTTGTAGAACTGTCCATTTCGTGCAGCCCTAAATTTTGATAAACAATGATTCAAATGTAGAAATCCCTACAATTAACTAAAGTAAAAGATCTCACCTAGATTATCCTCGTTAACACTGTACACTAACCACTATTTAAGTTTTTCAAAAAGGGAAAAATTAAGTTTAATAATTAAGTATTAAATACGTAGTACTGAATTCGTATGAACTCATCCACAAGGGTACTTTTACATAAGTTTAATACCTAATACCAAAGTCTACATATATTCTAATCTAAATCTAATAGGTACCTACACAAATAAGAAAACGACGAGGGTGGAGATAGAAAGTAGAGAATTATGGATATTATAAGCAAATTCCTGAGACAGATAACATCAGATGTAACAGTAAGAGATGGAGCTACGGGGATTTGTGCGATAAATGCGACTGTGGTCAAGTGGGGACGCCTACAGCCAGCGGTGCGGCAGCAGGTTGAAAAATGACTTATTTTGTATTTTTATTCATATCTTGTTTACAATTGAAGTTAAAATTTTGAATTTAACGCTGTTGTCTTCTAAAATTATGGTAGAAACTATTTGTAAGAGTGAGTTTTTTTTATTAAGGGCTTCGTTTTCCAGTAAATGGCGTGTAGGCATAAAAATTGTTGAATTTCAGTCAGATTTTCGGCGTGTTCGAACCGAGATATTTGAGTTTAAAAATTTATTCTCCCGTAAGACTCAACGTTGTGAGCAACTTTCAAAAATTGATAAAAAATACATTCTGTACAAAATATAAATTGATTTTTATGTGGGAGTGTAGCCTATTTGCTGCACTATCCGCCCGTGATAATAACTCGTTTTTTGATTTTACTGCCCTTCTGCCCGCATTATTTTTTTATTACTTCCGGATTAACATTTAGTAAGGTATAAGCTTTAGTTTTATATACAATTCAGCTTGTAACCCCTCGACGCCCACAGAATTAATTTTTAAGCATATTTAGCGCTCCGTGTCACTCTACTAGAAACTATTATTTTATGTGAAAATTAACCCGTTTATTAATTAATTAATTATTAAATTTTTCAGCTATTATTACAGTTAATTGGACATGCCATAGAAAAACATTTTATCTAATTGTTTATTATAATAATTCAAAGCTGGATAATGCCGATCTGTTCCTTTAAATGTATAAGGATATGTATTAGGTAAAAGTTTATAAAAATAGATACGAGGGGGAATTCGTGAATAGCGCCCACAAAAATAAATATTTTTTTTTATAGTTGTATAAACATCCAACTATATTTTTGTGGAACTACTGAGCCAATAGTGTATAAATATTAGTGTTTATAAGCTTGGAAATTTAAAACTGTTGAATAATAATAATAAGGAAATTAAATAATAAATTATATTGATAATGAATGATTTGCATTCATAAGGTTTGCAGACGAGAAATGTGTGAATAGCGCTTGACTGCCATACAATAAACAAAAGGAAAACCTGCAGTAGAGAAATGCGTTTATAGCGCTCTACTATATGCAGAATAGTTTCTCAAAAATCATTCATACCTATGTCTTTTAATGTTACAGGTAGCATCCGTTTAGGCATGGGCAAAACTTTCTTCGGTGCAATAGAAACACAGGAAGCCCGAATATTAGAACCAGCTGTGTCAAGACCAACGACAATGAATGAAACACCATTATAAGTGTTTTGAATTTGTTTATATAACATTCTGCTGAGATTTTAATAATGATTTTGTAGAGTATTGAGAATATATAGGTCCAAGCAGTAATACATGTCTTATTTGCCCCCACACAAATCTCAGTTCTAACATAAATAAACCTTTATATTAAAACTTATTGTAATGATCCCTAAAAAAAACTGCACACCACTGGTAAAGATAACATCGGACGTGGACGCCTAGGTTACAGTATTGCCATTTTATAAACCCATCTCCTTCCAACTTATGTACAAGTGTGAAAGTGTGTATGATTGTAAACAAATGGTGTTTTTCTAATGGAATGTTCTGTCTCCCCTAGTATTATATGTCTATGGTTTGATAGATTTTTTATCCAGTTGGAGTAATTATTGTTATCATTTTTGTTGGTCGTTCCTAGTTGTTTTGTTTTTAAATTCTTAAATTTTTTTATTTGTTTATTTTTAATTTTACTGAATTCTCGTTCTTTCATAATGTTTATTGTGTGAATGAATTTTTCATATTTGTTTCTGGGCAATTCCTATCAAACACCCTAATCCCCTAAAATGTAAGTGAAGTATTATCCTTAGGTCCAAACTTTGCAGTGCATAGTACCAATCCCAAAAATATCCCAATAAACGATGTAATTTGTAACATAGAAAGTGGAATAGAAAATTACAACATCGACAAAAAAGATGAAATCAGATCTGATATCATAAACACGATAACAAAAAACAGAAACAGCTCACAGCTGAACAGAAATCATTAAATAAAAAAATTTACGAAACCAAAACCTTCATTAAAAACAATAGACAATTAATTTTCTTGAAACCTGACAAGTCAAACAAAACCGTTGTAATGAACGAGACAGACTACAACAAAAAAATGACTAATCTATTACAAGACAAGACAACATATAAGCCTATAAAAAGAGATATAACAAATGTAATACAGAAAAAAAAACAATGAAATAATTCAAAAATGGGAAAAACAAGCCTTGATATCCCCCATAACTGCAAAAAAACTTTATACATAATGCGCTCCCTCCTAAAATATATGGACTTCCCAAACTACATAAAGAAAACATTCCATTAAGACCAATAGTTTTATGCATACAAGGGCCAACAAAAAATATATCCAATTTTCTAAAATCCAGAATATCAAACATAATCAATCCAAACCAACACTACATTAAAAACTCAACCGATTTCAAAAACGAAATAAAAAACATCGAAATACCAAACAACTACATATTAATTTCACTTGACGTTGTCTCAGTATATACCAATATACCTATAAATTTAGCAAAAAACATAGTAGAGAAAAAATGGCAACAGTTAAAAGCTCATACAACATTACCACTAAAAGAATTTCTCGAAGGCTTAGATTACGCTCTATCTTCTACCTATTTCCAATATAAAACTAATTTTTATCAACAAATAGAAGGTTGTGCAATGGGTGCATCGATTTCTAGTGTCATTGCGCAGCTTGTACTTGAAGACCTAGAAAACACAATAATCCCAATCATAGATTTCTCAATACCATTTTTTTATAGATATGTAGATGACTGTGTGACGGCAATTCCCAGAGACAAAACTGACTATGTACTTGGCCTATTCAATTCATACCATAACAAACTAAAATTCACAATAGAAATAGAAAACAAGAATAAAATCAACTTTTTAGACTCAACACTAAACACTAATGAGACAAGAAAACAAAATTAAGACAGAATGGTACACGAAAAACACGTGGTCAGAACGATACATCAATTGCAAATCAAATCATCCCATATCCCAAAAGAAAAGCGTAGTAATAGGTCTTGCAGATAGAGCAATAAGTCTTTCAGACCCAGAATATAGAACAGCAGCTATAAGGAAAGCCAAAATAGTGTTACAAAAAACAATTACCCCATTAATTTCATAGAAAAAATTTTCAAAAAACGAATTCACAAATATTACAATCAGACCAAACTAAAATCGCCAACGATACAACTAAATTCCCAACCTAAATATTTCTATCCCACACACAAGACAACTCTCAGAACAAATAAGCAAAAAATTAAATAAACATGATATTAAAATTGGACACAAAGGACATAATTTACTAAGAAGTAACTATACAAAACTTAAGAGCGAAACACCGTCGAAAAAGAAAACACATGTAGTATACAAAATTCCTCGTGCAGTCTGCGATAAGGTTTATATAGGACAAACTTCACAACATTTAGACAAAAGATTAAGTCACACAAATACGACAAAAACAATAAAACAGGGCTCACAAAACACACCCAACTTACAAAACACCAATTTAACTTTGATCAAACAAAAATTCTAGTAACAAAACCAAAATAAAAAGCGAGAAATTTTAGAAATAATTGAAATAAAAAAGAACCCAATAGCATAAATGATAAAACAGACACACAAAAACTCAGTAAAATATATAATAGCATCCTTTAATATAATATAAAAAATAATACTAATTTAAAAAAAAAAAACTTCAGTACACGCCACTGATTGTATACCTACGTATTTATAGCCACTGACAAAATATCCAAGAAACCCCAATAAAATAAACACATGTTCACAATAATGGTAGTTCCAAAATAAATTTTCATTAAACATTCAGTCTACTAGAAATCTTTGAACCCGAAAGGCAAAACATGATCTACAAAAAGAAAAAACAATAGAAATTTTAGATAAGGTTAAGTTGTTAAGTTTAAGTGAGTTATGTTGATTACGATATCATCTATAATTGAAAACGACTGGTATCATCTATATGGCTGAGGTATGTAAATTTTCAAGTTATATCCAGCGGAAAAATAATGTAAAATATAATTTTTATATCTAGGTATTAAGTTCAAATCATTGATAAAGGCAACAATCAGTTACCGTAACGTATGGAAAATAAAACAACTTCCAATTAATTAAAAAATTAGTCATTTCGAACCATATCCCCAAGAAGAAAAAATAATAAAAAATATATAAAAAAACAAGGTTCAAGAAAAATGAAGGTTCATGAAATATTACAATTTCTATGAATTTTTATATATATGTATGTTATATAAAATATTCACCGATATACGTGACGTAATGTATTTACTGAACACCTGCGTATATCATATTACCAGATAACAGTTTCCTCTAAGCTAGTGTTACAGACACCAGCTCTGCAATTCTCCTATTCAATTCTTAGAATACCAAAAGATAAGGTGACGCTGTTTTGTCAGCATCCTTGGACTGACGCTGTTTTGTCAGCCTCTTAAACATTATAAATAGGACCGCAATTGCAGAACTAGTCAAGTTAATACACTTCACTCAACCTATACGCATCTAATAATTGTAACTAAAAAGTTAATAAATAAAGTTTTTTTTAAAAAGTTAATTAATTATCTAGTGAGATAACAATTTTGGCGCAGTCGGTAGGATCTGAAGACACACTGGTATAGGAGCCTAACCATCGAAGAACCACCTGAAGAACAAGGAGAACATCCAGCAGCGGTGCCTAACTACAGGGAAGGTGTCAGTGGAACAAGGAGTACTTCGACAACGGTGTGGCAGATCCTAATCTCTCGCTCAGAGAAAGAACCCAGCTCAAAGAAGCAGATGAAGATTTATACGTAAGTCATTTTAAGAATCATCTCGTATTTTTATTGTTTAATTTTAAGAAAGTGAAAGTGAACAAGTTCTATAATCTACAATTGATAAATCCTTTCTACATTCCCGTATATTATACTGCTAATATACAAGAGGTAATTTTAAGCAAACAAATATTAAACATCCGTGTATTATACTGTTAATACGCGAAGTATTTAAATAAATAAATTGTATTTAAATAAAATTACAACATTTCTCAGTGTATTATACTGCTAATACATAAAATCAATTTAAGAAATAAATTTCAATTTTAAAAGTGCAAATAAAATAAATCAATATGCCTTCTGAAACCAGAACTAGCGGAACAGAAACAGAACCCGAACATATCGAGCCTTATAGGCTTAGTGAAATTTTTTCTATTGTGCCAGAGTTCGATGGCAATCCAATATTTTTAAGAACGTTTTTAAATGCTTGCGTCCATGCGTTGCACATGGCAGTAAATGACCAGGTTATTTTATTAACATTACATATCAAGAATAAATTAAAAGGTAAAGCTGCCGAAATAGTAAATTCGCGCAACCCAAATACTTGGGCAGAAATCAAATCATTACTAGAGACACATTTTGGCGACTCTAGAGACCTAACGTCATTAATCCAAGATTTACAGAAATTTAATCAACAAAGTAATGAAAGTGCATTAAATTTTATTTCACGTCTCCAAACGCACAACGCGAAAATGCACGCAGCAGTGCAAAAACAAAGCTTAACTAGTGAACAAAAAACAGCCCAATCTGACCTAATCGAAACTATGACTTTGACAAGTTTACTTACAGGTCTAGAACCGAATTTAGGTAGAATTATTCGGGCAGGAAACCCGCAAACTATATTAGAAGCGATTAACAGAGTTAAACGTGAATTACAATTAGGATATTTCGAATCACAGAAATTTCCGCATAAAAATCAATCTAAAAACCAAGTACCAACACAACGCCCTGCTACAAAGATGTGTTCATTTTGTAAACGCCCCGGACATACTTTTAATGAATGCCGAGCCAGGCAATCTTCACAGTTTCGCCCACAAAATACCAATTTCAATAATAATTATTCTCATGCACCTCAACCATCCCAATTTCAACAAAGACCTAATTACCAAAATTTTTCTAATTCAAATCCTCAAAGAAACTTCCAAAATCAACCACCAAATAATTCGCAGCAACATAGACCTGCAGTCATCAGACCAAATCCTAATTTCAATCAAAATAGGCCATCAGCTATCCAACCAAACCCAAACTATCGCCCAAATCCACAAAGAGCACATTATGTGAATTTTAACGAAAATTATGATTATCAAACGTGGAATGACACCCAATATGAAACAGCATCCAATAACTTTAGTGATTATAATAATTACGATAATTATCAATATGACGAACAACCCAATTATGATCTAGAAAATTTTGATTACAATTCTCCAAACTATTCAGAGAATTATACTTTTAATTCTTCGTACACGAGTGATTATCCTGCTAATCCTCAGGATTTTTGCGAAAGCAAAACCCATTTATCAGACCCACCGAAACCAGACCAGGCAGACGAAATTTCTCACCAAATTCAACACATGACATTAAATCACCCAACAATGGAGCAAACTTTCATGTAAGCTCGCTCTTATCTTTAAATTGCCAAAATTTATTTTATATCAAAGATATTACCAACACCTACAAAATTCTTATTGATACTGGCGCTTCAATTTCAATTTTTAAAAGAAATACTTGTAAAGATTACCCGCAACGATTTTCCGAAAAAATTAGTATTCAAGGTATTACCGATGAAAAAATTACGATTACAGAAGCCACACTAATTCCTTTCAAAATGGGTGACCCACATAAAGTTTACATTTGCGACTTAGATATTGATTTCGACGGACTTTTAGGATCCGATTTTCTAGAACATTACGATTGTGTAATCGACATTAAAAATAAACAATTGATTACTAATTTTAAAACTGTACCACTCTTTAAAGTAACCGACGATTCAACAGAAGAAGTAACAAATAACGAGCCAATCAATAACAATCCCCAAAATAAAATTTTAATTGAAGGACGTACTGAAAAAATATGCAAACTAAAATGTAACTTAAAAAACACTGATGCTATACTGATAGCGCAGGAAGTAGAAAAAGTACGCTTACCTAACGCTTTAGTTAACATTAATGAAAATGGTGAATTCTTTACATCAATCATCAATCCCAATGCTATTGACAAGGACATTAATTTTTCTAATTTAAAACTTGAACCAATTCAAAAATTTAAATCGATATTTAGTTTAAACGATCAAAATTCTGAAGGACTTTCTTATAACGACCGAACTGACGAAATTAAAGATCAACTTCGTCTTGACCATTTGAATGAAGAGGAAACGGATTTAATTACAAATTTATGCTTAGAATTTCAGGACATATTTTACTTAGACGGTGATGACCTTACTTTTACAAATGAGATCAAACATTCGATCGATACTAATGATGCAAAACCGATAGCCACAAAATCATATCGCTATCCGCACATCCACAAGGATGAGGTAAAATCGCAAATGTCGAAAATGCTTAGTCAAGGTATAATTCAGCCATCCATATCGCCTTGGTCCTCCCCAGTATGGGTAGTTCCCAAAAAATTAGATGCATCAGGCAAACAAAAATGGCGCGTTGTAGTAGACTATCGAAAACTCAACGAAGTGACTATTGACGATAAATATCCTCTCCCAATTATATCTGACCTATTAGACCAGCTTGGAAAATGTCAATATTTTACAACTTTAGATCTTGCATCCGGATTTCATCAGATAGAAATTGATCCGAAAGACATTCAAAAGACCGCCTTTACCGTTGAAAATGGACATTTTGAGTTTGTTAGAATGCCATTTGGTTTGAAAAATGCCCCATCGACATTTCAAAGAGTAATGGATAACATTTTATTGGGTATCCAAAACGAAAGATGTCTTGTCTATATGGACGACATAATTATTTATTCACCTACCATTAATGACCATATTTCTCGATTAAACGAAGTATTCAAACGTTTAAGAAAGGCTAATTTAAAAATACAGCCAGACAAATGCGAATTCCTTCGTAAGGAAGTAACTTATTTAGGCCATTTAATCACAAAGGATGGAGTAAAACCGAATCCAATCAAAATCGATGCAATTATAAATTTCCCTCAACCAACAAATCAGAAACAGATCAAATCATTTTTAGGACTAGCCGGATACTACCGGAGATTCATTCCAAACTTTTCCAAATTATCGAAACCATTAACAAAACTTTTACAGAAAGACGTAACGTTTAAATTTGACAATGACTGTTACCAATCATTCAACGAATTAAAACAAGCTTTAACCACCTCTCCTGTCCTTATTTATCCGAACTTTGACGAACCATTTATACTTACAACTGACGCTAGTGCATACGCCATTGGATCAGTATTATCACAAGGACCAATAGGTAAAGATTTACCGATAGCATACGCCTCACGTACGTTATGTTCAGCCGAAACGAAATACTCCACGATCGAACGCGAGTTATTGGCTATTGTATGGTCTGTAAAACATTTTAGACCTTACCTATACGGTAGAAAATTTAAATTAGTTACTGATCATAGACCCCTCACATGGCTATTTTCGATAAAAGACCCAGGTAGTCGATTAGCGCGTTGGCGCCTTAAATTGGAAGAGTATGATTACGAAGTAATCTACAAACCAGGAAAGATAAACAAAAACGCAGATGCCCTTTCACGCATCAAAATTAATTATTTTAAAGAGTATTCTCAATTTCATTCAAAAATATTAGCGGCAAACGAGGACGATACGGAAGAAATCCCAGACAATGACCATGACGAAATAACCAACCAACAAATTGTTGATGAATTTTACACCTTTGTAGAATTATATAAGACCAAATCACTCATCGACTATGACAAAATTCAAATTTCTAATAAACAATTACTTGATAAAGATAATAAAAATATTGTTACCTTTTTTCAACAGAATAATTTAAAGGATATTCATTACCAAATTATCGAAGACATTTTCGAGGAACATCCAGAATTTTTTAACGACAAAATAAATATCCTATCAAGTAAAACAGTAAAGCATCGTAGATACTTTATTATTCCTATTCCATTTGATCCAGAATCTGTTATAGAACATTTATTCTTAACATTATACAGAGACCAAGAAAATTTCGATCTCTCTAAAACTTATCACGTAGAAAACAATTTAGATCTACCCGTATTAGAAATTCTTTCATTTATATTTGCCGAAAAAGATTTAAAAATAATAATTTGCCAAAATTTAGTAACAATCCCTGATCAAGACCAAATTCCGATTATTATCGATCAGAACCATTCAGGTAAAAATAATCTTCATCGAGGAATCAATGAAACGATTCGAAGAATTAAAGAAAAATATAACTGGAACGGTTTAACAAAGGACATTGAAAATTTCATTAAGAAATGTGAAATTTGCCAGAAAACTAAAATTTATCGAAAAAACAATAATAACCCTCTAGTAATAACCGAGACCCCCAAAACACCATTCGAACGAATTAACGTTGATATATTCGAATCCCCTACTAGAAATTACGCACTAACAATTCGTGACGAACTTACAAAATTTACCCAAGCTTACGCTCTTGTCGATAAGACAGCAAAATCTGTTGTTAACACTCTTTTACTTTATTTTCAACATTACGGCACGCCCTTACGTATTCATTGCGACTATGGTCGTGAATTTGACAATAGTATTTTAAAAGACCTTTGTAAATTATATGATATTAAATTAACATATTCAAGCGTAGCCCATCCTCAATCTAACGGTTCATTAGAAAGATTCCATGCAACTCTTGCCGAAATGATAAGAGTACATTTAGCCGAAAATCCCGACGAACACCCGTTCAACGTTTTACCTTACGCCATTATCTGTTACAACAATTCAGTGAACAGAACACACGGTTTCACCCCGTTCGAATTAATATTTGGACACACTTCTAGCAGACCTCCAGAAACGCTCTACAATCAAAACGAATTGATCACCAAATATGTTCGAGATCTTAACAATCGAATTTCCCATTATTATAAGATGGCACGTGCTCGAACACTATCACAAAAAGAAAAAGCTAAAACAAGATTCGACCAAAAGGTTAACGAAAATCGACCCAATTACGATGTCGGAAACAAAGTCTATGTTAAAGAATCACAAATTAAAGATAAACTACAAAATAAATTCAACGGACCTTTCGAAATAAGAGAAATATACCAAAATTCAGCACTATTATTTAATCCGAAAACAAATCAATTAAGTAAAGTCAATTTCGATAGACTAAAACCCTATTTTGAAAACTAATTCTATTTTTCAGATTAATGCTGCTGTTCGGATCAGCAATTTGTCAATACAAAATAACACCAATAAATAATACCGTAGGAATCTACTACCATGACAAATCAAACATAATCGTAACAAACGACAAATGGACATTACTGGTACACAAAGACATTACTTCACTAAAACAAGCTCAGGAAAAGAACAATCAAATATTAGACAATATACTTCACATGATTGACCCAGCCATTCAGAACATGCAAGATTTTATGAGCGAAGTAAAAACGCATTTAAGCTTATTAACCCAAATATCACAAGCCGTAGAATCTAAATTTCAAGCGGTTTTCAACGACGTTAAAAGACATAAGCGCGGTATACTAAACGGACTAGGCACTATTTTCAAATCAATAACCGGAAACCTAGATTCCGAAGATGGTGAATATTACATGAACTGCATAAATAAAATTAATAATGACGAGCACCAATTAGAAAATCTTCTAAAAAATCAAATATCCGTAACTACATCGGTTATACAAAATTTCAATACCACTATTAGAAAATTACAAATAGACGAGGAAACATTTAACGAAGATATTAATAAAATTGAAAAGGCACTTATAGATATGAAAGATTCATACCAAATCGTAACTATAAAAATTAAATTCCTGGAAATCTGTGAGCAACTCATGGCAAGCTATTCATTTATTGAAGATACATTGAATGATATCTTAAATTCTATAACATTTGCGAGGTTAAAAATAATCCATACATCAATTATCACTCCGGATCATTTGCTTAACGCTTTACAAGAAATTTCACAAAACTTACACAGAAGTAATCTTCCATTACAAATAAGATTATCAAAGATTGCACAATATCTCGATATAATCGAACTACAGGCATTTCAGACAGACACTGATTTAGTTTTTGTACTTAAGATACCTCTTGTAGATCCTCAAACTTTTAAAACCTACCAAATATATCCAATCCCAATTTTAGATAATAGAACAGGATTACATCACTTATTATCAATTTCACAAAAATATATTGCGCGAGACGATGATTCTTTAATGTACATACCCATTCCAAATTTAGAAAATTGCAAACAACTTTATCCTGATATGAAGTTATGTTCTGACCTATTTGCCTACCCGATAGACAACAATGCCATATGTGAAGCAAGACTCTTAAAAAGTCCTAGGACCTTTCCCGAAAACTGTCAAAATTCATTTATTATTATTCAAGGATACAACGTCCAAAAATTAGAAGAAAACACCTGGTTAATAACCAATGCAGAACCTGTCCAAGCAACGATAAATTGTCCACAAGGAAACCCAGAATCCGAAATAATCTATAAAAACTCAATCATTAAACTAAATTCCAATTGTTACGCCTACATCGGTACAACCAAAATCCAAGCTAGCCCCAATAATATTACCAATTTCAAGAAAAGCATCCATCCAGTGGAAATATCCTTCCAATGCTGTAACGAGTTTCCAGATAAATCCCAGATGCCAAAATTAAAACCATTAAAAATAAACGATATCAATACTGAGGATTTGGAAATAGCGAAGCATAAGCTAAATCAATATTCCAAAGATTTAGACGACCTAATAAATGAACCATTTGTAAACAAAAATATCTCTTGGTTCACCTATTTTATTATTACACTAATAATTGCCATCGTACTGTTGTACCTGGTTTTCAAGTGCAGGAAAAGACGCAGATCAGCCCTTGTTCTGCAGTCATCACACAGTCCACCACCATCACCTCCAAGACAGGCAACCCAAAGATTTACCAATCTATTCCCAAATCGAAGACGACCCAGCGTACGAGCCGATGATCCACAAATAGAAGATATCGAGCTCAATTGAATTTTACTTTTTCCAATCTCATTCCTATTTTTTAATCAATTATTGTACTCTAACTTTAAGCTATTGCTATTTGCTTTATATAATTTAAATATAACAATTTTTATCATTTTGAAAATTGTAAAAGTCGCTTTATAAAATCAACTTTTTTAATAAGGGGGAAGTTGTTATATAAAATATTCACCGATATACGTGACGTAATGTATTTACTGAACACCTGCGTATATCATATTACCAGATAACAGTTTCCTCTAAGCTAGTGTTACAGACACCAGCTCTGCAATTCTCCTATTCAATTCTTAGAATACCAAAAGATAAGGTGACGCTGTTTTGTCAGCATCCTTGGACTGACGCTGTTTTGTCAGCCTCTTAAACATTATAAATAGGACCGCAATTGCAGAACTAGTCAAGTTAATACACTTCACTCAACCTATACGCATCTAATAATTGTAACTAAAAAGTTAATAAATAAAGTTTTTTTTAAAAAGTTAATTAATTATCTAGTGAGATAACATGTATATATATATATATATATATATATATATATACAGAGTGAGTTTTATGTATGGAACGCCTCAATTATCTCGGAAACGGCTTGCCCGATCTTTATGAATTTTGGTTTATAAGGGTTTTGTAATATGGCCGATATTATTGTGGCATTTACATTGTTGTCAGATCTTTCGTTTTTCCGGAAATATACTGAAATTTGTTATTTCAAATGGATCACCCTATATATTTTTTTGTTTTTGAAATCTCTAAGAAATTTAGAATATTTTTCATGTAATGTTCCCTATACCTAATTGCCATAATTTCGGAGTTACAGCTACATTTGCAATATCTCCGCCGAAGTTAAAATATTACATCAGGGCGGCTATGTCTGCGACAAAAACAATTTTGACGTTTTAATAAACTATTATTGTTGGTGTTTATTGAAAGTTACAATGGACCGTTTATCTGAGAAAGAACGAATTGAGATTTTAATGATATTAGGATATGGTGATGTGCGTAGAAGTCAACAGGAAACGTGTAATATCTTTAATAATTTATATCCTAATAGAAATCCCATAACAAGATCTACTGTGAGTAAGTTGTTAAAAAAGTTTAACCAAACTGGAGCCATAAAAGATTTACCGAAATCAGGGCGTATAAAAACTGCAACAACTGAAGACAAATCTTTAGATGTTTGTGTTATGTCAGAAGAAGATCCACACTTGAGTACTAGACAAATATCCAGGGAAGTTGATATTTCTCAAACATCCATAATGAAAATTTTACATGCCAATAAATTCCATCCTTACAAAGTAAGATTGGTTCAAGAGTTGTCAGATGATGATTTCGATAGACGTGAAGAGTTTGCCGACACAATGATGGAAAAATGTTACGATCAAAATAATCCAAATTTTTTAAATAATATTATGTTTTCCGATGAGGCCAATTTTTGTATTGATGGAAACGTAAATCGGCATAATTGCAGATACTGGTCACGTAACAATCCTCGTTGGATGAGAGAATCCCACACCCAATTTCCACAAAAGATTAATGTATGGGCTGGAATAATAGGCGACAAAATAATTGGTCCTTTTTTCATTGAAGGAAACTTAAATGGTCCGGCGTATTTAAATTTATTACAGAATAATATTATACCTGAGTTGGCTCGGTTATTTCCAAATCTAAGTAAGTATTCTCAATTGCCTGTTAATTTAGAAATTTTATTATTTGAAACTTTCAGACAATAACAATGTCCCAAATAACAATATTTGGGTGCAACAAGATGGAACTCCACCTCACTATGCGCGTGACGTGAGGCAATACCTAAACGATGTGTTTCCCAGAAGATGGATTGGAAGGCGTGGTTTTATCGAATGGCCCCCGCGATCACCCGACATGAATCCTTTAGACTATTTCCTGTGGGGTCACTTAAAAAATATTGTTTATAAAACCAAACCTGCCAATATTCAGGAATTAAAAGATAGGATTACCACAGAGATAAGAAGAATTGGGCAGTCAGGAATGTTACAAAATGTACTGCAAAGTTTTAACCATCGCATGGCTTCTTGTATGGAAGTAAACGGACAACATTTTGAGCATCAGCTGTAACCGCCTTTACTTTATGTTTTCAAAAGATCCTATGGGATTTCTATTAGGATATAAATTATTAAAGATATTACACGTTTCCTGTTGACTTCTACGCACATCACCATATCCTAATATCATTAAAATCTCAATTCGTTCTTTCTCAGATAAACGGTCCATTGTAACTTTCAATAAACACCAACAATAATAGTTTATTAAAACGTCAAAATTGTTTTTGTCGCAGACATAGCCGCCCTGATGTAATATTTTAACTTCGGCGGAGATATTGCAAATGTAGCTGTAACTCCGAAATTATGGCAATTAGGTATAGGGAACATTACATGAAAAATATTCTAAATTTCTTAGAGATTTCAAAAACAAAAAAATATATAGGGTGATCCATTTGAAATAACCAATTTCAGTATATTTCCGGAAAAACGAAAGATCTGACAACAATGTAAATGCCACAATAATATCGGCCATATTACAAAACCCTTATAAACCAAAATTCATAAAAATCGGGCAAGCCGTTTCCGAGATAATTGAGGCGTTCCATACATAAAACTCACTCTGTATATATATATATACATATATATACGCGTAAAACAACCAAGTGACACCAAATAATAACTAGACCTTCTCGCACCCAATTTTTTTCTAAATAATGCAACTAAGTGACTCCCTATATATACTTTCTCTATATATGCGTTTTGGCACCACTATATATATATTATTCCATATATATATTATTCCATTCCATTCAGCGCTCGAGTGAAGAGCTAGCGTATAAAATTTGCCAAGTATTTACATATCTACCTTTAAATTAGTGAGTAAATTCTTTTAAAATTAGCATATTGAATCATAACAATGAGTTTTGTTTGTGCTAAGTGTGAAGTGCAGGTTGCAGATCAAGAAAGAATTCTTTGTGACCAATGCAATAAGTGCTTCCACTCTACCTGTGCTGGTTTGAGTAGGCAGGAATGTTTGTGCATTAGGGCTAAGGATAGAAAAATAAGTTTTCACTGCACCAAATGTAAGTCCTTAAATAGCTCTATATCTAGTTTGAATAAAATTGTCACAGACTTAAAATCTCAGATAAATAAATTAAATGAGGAAATTGGAGATCTAAAAACAAAGTGTGATGGCCAAAAAAGTTTAACTGATAACGACCCTGAAAAAACGCAAGAACTGAGTTTTAACAATAACATTGGCCAGCTGATTGAAGAGGTAAATGAACGGGAATCACGATCGAAAAATGTTTTAATTTTTAATCTACCTGAGTCCCGGAAAGCTACAAAGGAGGAGCGATTAGAAGAGGACACTTCCGAGGCCTTAAACATCGTCAAGACGTGCAATGACGTTATCACGGATGGCGTGCGTGTTTTCCGATTAGGTAAATATACTGCTTCTAAACATAGACCTATTAAGGTAGTCCTGAATAGCCGTTCTGAGGCACTAAAAATATTACAAAATAAGAGGAAGGTAGTTATGGATGGCATCAAGATTGGACCTGATCAAACTAAATTGCAACAACAATATTATAGGGAACTTGTCAAGGAAATAAATGAACTTAAAATAAATGGCATAACCAACCGTTTCATTAAATACATCAATGGTGTTCCCAAAATTGTTACAGCAAAAAACTAACTCCAAACCCAAGTCGTAGAAACCTTGAGGTGTACTACCAAAATTGTCGAGGAATTAGAACTAAATTAATCAATTTTTTTAATAATGCTCAAGCTGTTAACTACGATGTGATCATTCTTACCGAAACGTGGCTGTGCGATGGTATTGCAGACTGTGAATTGTTTGGTGAAAACTATGTTGTATATAGAAACGACCGCAGCTCTCCAAATGGTGAAAATGTTTTGGGTGGTGGCGTCTTAATCGCAGTGAACTCGAAATATGTATCTTCATATGAATTTGGTGTCACTAGTAGTGTGGAGGAGTTATTTGTATCTGTTATCATAGACAAATCTGAGCATATTTTCACGGCGGTATATATCCCGCCGTCCTCAATTAGGAATTTGCATGAATTTTAAAAATTAAAAAATTTACACTTCTGATATTGCAAATTTTATACTGAATATGGCATGGTAATAATTTATGGCAAAAAACAGTTTTTATAAATGTTTTTGATTAATTAAAATGGAATTAAATTTAAATAATATTGCCTGATGGGAAACGCTTCAGGATTGGTCGGACCGTTCAGTGACGTCATTATACATAATCGTCTTCCATCTTGCACCTGAGAACCGCGTTGTTTGCTGTTTATGTGTGTATTCTTGTGAAATCGAAGTGAAAAGTATTTCAAAAAGTGTTTGTAAGTAGCTGCATTTTGCATTTCAAAGTATAAAATGTGTGACACTGGATTTGTAAAAGGACAATCCGATAATTTGCCAAACATAGATTCTTTTATGATGGCATCGTATTTTGGAAGTAATCCCGACTTTGTAGGAGTAGAAATACGAGGTGCTAAGGCTGCAGGGTAAGTACCTAATTATGAATATTTTATATTTTTTTTATAAATTACCATGGGTCACGTAATATGTTAAATTTAAGAGTTTTGTAAAAAATAAAACTACATACAAAATTAAAGTGAGGTTATGAGGTGTCAAAAATATAGAATAATTTAAGATATTGATATTGAATTTCATTAATTAAATTCGTACCTTTTAACTAAAGGTAACTAACTTTATTTCTTAATAATATAATATAGCAGATGTAAGGGTTTTAGAAAATATAAAATGTAAATGTAGGTACCTAGGTACCCTATCTTTGTTTTGTACATTGGCAGAAATTCAACATGCTTTTTACTATTCAGGTCTAGCAGGGAAAATTATGGAGACAATGCCATTGGATTCGTTCAAGTTAAGAGAGAGAATTCTTTATGCTTTGTAAAAGCAAAAGTAACTCCAGAACATAGAGTTCGAAAGACAGGATATAACGTAGAACTGATATGTGACGAAGAGAAAGAAACCATTCAGAGTGTGCAGTGTCAAGACTGTGCAGCTTCCCTAGGTAGGTACTTAAATAGTTCTACTTATTCATTGTTATTTCGTTACAATTATAATATAAGAAAGGTCGAAACTGAGGTAGGAAAGGGTATCTACTTCTAAATAATTGGATTTTCAGATATTTCCATTTCTGTTTTGTTTGACATTGGTCAACATTTGACATTTCTCTTGCTGTTAATTAACTATTTGTGTGAACACCTGCTTGTTTTACTACATTATAATTAAAACATAGTTAAAATCTGATGAAAATTAATGAATGCAGCTTAAATTTCCTTACATTTTTTGCACCTTAAATTTTAAAATATGAGAAGTGTATAAATGCTAACTGTGATTTAACAATAATTTATTGAAGGTTATTTCATTACAAGTTGACTTAGAATATTTTTGAAAAGTGTTTATAAATTTTTTTAGATAATTAAGGATAACTTTCTATAGCATTATACTTTATTTGTATTATCAGAAATTTATTAATAATTTTTATTACAGGAGGTTGTAAACACGCAGTGGCTTTTTTGACCTGGTTGCATAGAAGATCAGAAGAAGCAGCAACAACAGAAACTGTCTGTTATTGGAAAAAATCAACTTTGGCAGCAGTAGGGACAACAAAAAAATTTCTACTCGTTTCTGAATTGGGAAAATCAGTGGAAGATCAGGATCAGGAAGGTGCCTCCACAACATTTTTTAATGAAACAATTGATTATTTCAAGAGAAATAATTTGACCAAAACACAGTTAAGTAAATATTTTATTGAACCGTTGGATATAAGTAAAGCATCAATTCACAAATTATTGATTGATTATAAATATGAAAAGAATGGATCAAATGATGCCAATAAGTTTTTAGAACATTGCAAATCAACTATTCCTGCAGATATTTACCCACAAATAGCTGAAGAAACGACAAACCAGGCAGATTGTCCACTATGGCATGAAATGCGCTATGGTAGAATAACAGCTTCTAAAATTTATGATGTGGCAAACTGTAAAAAGGTAGATGGCATTGTAGTGGAACAGCTGATTGGGGCGAAAAAAATTAAAGATACGGCAGCTTTGGCTAGAGGAAGGCGTTTAGAATCCGAGGTATTAAATGTACTTCAGAAAAAAATGAAGAAACATATAGAAACTGTTGGATTTTTTATCGATGGTTCTATCCCAATACTTGGTGCTTCACCAGATGGCCTCTTAGGGAATATGGTTATAGAAGTTAAGTGCCCAACTTCAAAGAAAAGCGAAGAGAGATATTACAAAAAAGATGGAAATATAACGGCAAAATATTTTGCGCAAGTTCAAATACAAATGCATGTGTTAAATAAAAGTACTGCTATATTTTGTGTTGCTAGCTATGATTTTGAAGAGTCGAAACAATTTAAAGAGATAATCGTTCATTATGATGCACAATTTTGCAAAAATATAATTCAAAAAGCTGTAGACTTCTGGAAAATAGCTGTTTTCCCCATTTTATATAATATTTAATGTGTTTATTTCTCCTAGCTTTAAAAGTTGTATTTCGTTATCTATTTTTATTTATTTTGCAACATAAATGCAGAGTTTTTAGTCTAAGCAATAATTTAAAATACCTACGAGCCAAGAAAGGTACTTGACATAAAAATGTTTGGTCTTTCCTTATATATCTTATCTAAATATTAAATACATTAGTTTCTTTAGGCATCTCAAAGCAGAAGGTACCTATATATTTTTCCCACCATTATAATAATTTAAGAATTATGGATTATATAGGTACCTAATTAAATATTTGTAAGTATTTAACTCCATTTTAAAAGTTATCGACTTATTAATTTTATATAAATACATTTGCAGATCTGACGAAGGTTTAATATAATAATTAACCGAAACGTTATATGTAGTACAAACATTGTATAGTTTAATTTAATATGACGGACACCTGTAAAACCTTTAAAATTGAGTAAAGATAAATAAATTTTTGTTTTAATTTAATTTTGTTTTTAATTGAACTCCCAGTGCAAATGTTTACCTAAGTTAAAAGTCAATATAACTAATGTTAGGTAATACTGCAATTTTTTTTTAACTTTAATTTTTATGGGGCTTTAAGTGATATTTCCTTGGGGCGGGGAGAAATAAGGTAAGTAAACCAATAAAGATGTCACTTTATTAAAACACTCTGTACATTAATAATACCACATGCAATAATAACAATACTGTCCATCAGACTTATTAAGTGATTGTCTATACAGGCATGTGGAGCTAACATTTTGAACTCTCTTATTCTACCAATAACTCTTTCTATATGTATCCTCAATGCTGCTATACGTTTAGCTTGTTTTACTTCCTCTGCTGAGCATTTTTCGGCTGCGGAAACACTTGGAGGTCTGATTAATGAACACTGTTTTGCAGTCAGTTTACCGCTTATTTGTTTAAAACCTCTGTCTGCCATAACACTAATTCCAGGACTTAGATGATCCATAAAACCACAATTTTCAACAATCACAAGATCAGATGCTCGACCACCAAACCCATTCGAGATAAAATTGACAAGGCCACAAGGTGTAGCAGATATTAGGTATTTCACAGTATTGCATTTTTTATATTCCGACCAGGATAATGCTTGATGTACAGGGTTACTTGGTTTTTCTATTTGTATTTCTAAACAATCAATAATGGACTGGACATTAGAATATCTTGCTCTAAATGGTATAGGAAGATGCTTTTTTATCTCTACAGTTTCAGGCCATATTATATATGTTTTTAAGTATAAGGCAACTTGACAAACCGATTTTTTAAATATTCTACTTATATTACTAACTGACATCCCAAAATCATTTGAAAGTACAGCATATGAATCATTTAATTTAATTTTCTTTAGAATTACCAAAATATCTGTATGGGCAATGGGTATGTGCTTAACTAATAAATTTATTATAAAATAGCACTGCTCTGGAAGACCTGTATATAATTTTGGATTATATTCAATAATTAGTAGAGTGCTCTTTTTGCGCATTTGCAATACTTCATATATATTGTTATCTTCCATATATTCTTCGCTGCTATCATTAGACGAATTGGACTTCTGATAATCTTCATCTGAAGATGAATTAAAACTAGGTGTGGGTGAATGATTATTTTTTTCAGAACCCAATTTTTTTGCTGGACATTTCCATTTTATTGGTGATGTTCGAGAATCCGTAACTAATTTCTTCATCGGTGAAGTTGTCTTGGACTCGACATGCACTCTGGCATTTGTCCCTTTACTACGTACATGGGATTTTAAACGGACCTGTACTGATTTCTCACATTTCGTTTCAACATCGATGTCCATTTTATTTGAAACTTCAAATTCAATATTATTTGAATCCTCGATGTCCGATTCAATAGAAGATGGTGATGGTTTTTCAGGTAAAGGCACAGTAGAGCCAACTGAAGTTGATGTAGAGTATTCTGCAGGTGACAATGAGGTCAGGGCAGCCTCCAAAATTCTTTTTTGTTCCCTTTTTATTGCAGCCCCTCTGGGCATAAGTTTTCCTTTTTCATTTAATTTATTTTGACACTCAAACCTACGAGGCACCACATTTTCCTTTAGAATCATCCTTTTTACATTTCCCATAAGTTTAATTTGTGTATAATTCTCAATATCTTCTTCTATCTGAAGTAAATTATATTTATTATTTAGGAGGTACAGAAATACCTACCTAATAAAAATTGTTTATTTAAATTTATGAACTGAATATGCGTATGCACTTTATTATTATTTTAATATTATTTAAACTTACTTACTTTAAAATGATCTTCACAACAATATAATGAGGAATTGAATGAGATTTTCTCCCTTCTCATTAATTTACACCACTGTTTTCTTACTGCCTCACCTCTAGGAACGCTTATAAATATTTTATTTGGTGTACTTATGCTTGTATTTTTGCACATCGGTACTATGCAGTACTTGTATTTAGTATATTTCGACATTATTATATTACTAGAACTTTACCCGTTTATGTATATGTCTCATGAAAACAAACAGGAATAGAAGTGGTCGAGTTCGCGCGGATTCTTATGTGAAATGACGTCACGCGTACGCCACGCCCATTCCGACGTGTTTTCCCGCGTCTTTATGAAATTCAAACTTTAAACATTTTTAATTCGATATTGGGGTGTTGAAAAAATAAAAAAAAAATATTTTTGTAAATAATGAAAGCTCTTCAATCACATATATTTTTTTGAAAAAAACTGCAAATTCCTAATTTTGAATGTTTTTGAAACCCATGCCGAATCAATGGAACGTATTGCAGAAAGTCATCCGAAAGCTATTCTACATGTATGTGGGGACTTTAATTTACCTAAACTAAGATGGTCCTTCGACTCCGAAGGTCATACTGTTACTGAAGGTTCTCTGTCTAGGCAAGCTGAAGCTTTATGTGACTGTTATAATTTCTTAAATTTAAACAAGTATAATTCTGTAAAAAATTCAAATCAAGTTATTTCAGATTTATGTTTTTCCGTTTTGCCTGGCGTGACCGTTAGTGAAAGTGATTTTAACATGACAAATGTTGACAGCTATCACCCACCATTATTGATTCACATTCCAATTGATGATCTCTATGAATCACTTTGTGTCGCAGATAGCTGGCGTTATAACTTCAGAATCGCTAATTATACTGATATAAATAATCATCTTCTTACCATTGACTGGGATGACATTCTATTGGGGAATATAAATCAATCTCTTAGTATTTTTTGTGACGAGTTGTCAAAAATATTTGAGTTATATATACCAAAATATAAAGTACCAAGTGAGAGATATCCTTGCTGGTTTAGCCATGTTACTAAAAAGTTAATTAAACGTAAAAATAAGTTATATACACAATACAAAAAAAGTAATGATCCTGTACTACACTTTCAATATAAAAGTATTAGAGCAGAGTCAAAGAGGTCTATAGATAATGATTATAATAATTTTATTTCACGCACAGAAGCCAATGTGGGGCCAAGCAACATAAAATCTTTTTGGAAATTTGTCAACTCTAAGAAAAAGTCCAATGGTTTACCTAAGTGTATGTATTACGGCGATGTTAGGTCTGAAAATGGAGATGAAATCGCAAATATGTTCGCTGATCATTTTAACTCTACTTATAACACTAATAATGATTTAGATTCATATATTATTGATAATAATTATTTTTGCAACTATAACTTAAGTCTATTTTATTTGCAAATAACCGTGGATGAAGTATTTAATAAATTAAACTTACTTGATATTAATAAAAACCCAGGTCCAGATAACATCCCACCACGCTTTCTAAAATTTACAAGCTATACACTTGCATACCCGTTGTGCATCCTTTTTAACAAATCGTTAAAAGAGGGCTATTTTCCTGATTTATGGAAAGAGGCTTTTATAACACCGATTTTTAAATCAGGTAACAAAAATAATGTTTCAAATTATAGACCCATCTGTGGACTATCAATCATAGCAAAATTATTTGAGAAACTGATATGTGCCAATATTACTCCACTAATAAGACAAATAATAATTCCGGAACAACATGGCTTTGTCAGTAAACAATCCACAGTAACCAATCTATCTTGTTACTATAACTTTATTCAAAATGCACTTGAAAATGGCACTCAGCTTGATTCTGTTTATACAGATTTCAGTAAAGCATTTGATAGGGTAGATCATCAGGTACTATTACTTAAACTAAAGTTATACGGTATTTCAGGCAGCTTACTTAACTGGTTTGAGAGCTACCTCTCACAGCATAAACAAAATGTTGTAATTCGTGGGTATAAATCAAGGAACTTAAATGTGACGTCGGGTGTCCCTCAGGGGTCACATCTGGGGCCAATTTTGTTCTTACTTTTTATCAACGATATAAAAACAGTAATTAAAAGTAGTAATATTTTACTTTTTGCAGACGATCTCAAACTTTTTAATTCTGTGTCATCTCTTAGCGATTGTCACTTAATACAAAATGATCTGACTAATATATCTACATGGTGTAGCGAAAACTTTCTGGATCTAAATATTTCTAAATGCAAGGTCATAACTTTCTCCAGGAAGAAAAATATAATAACCCACACTTATATTATCAATAATAGTAATTTGGAGAGAGTCTCAACAATAAAGGACTTGGGAATTTTGTTCGATGACAAAATAAGTTTTATACCGCACATAAATTATGTTGCCAGCAAGGCTTTTAGAACTTGTGGGTTTGTGTTAAGACAATGCCAGGAATTTTCATATGTACCAGCAATAATATATTTATTTAACATGCTCTGTCGTAGCATTCTCGAATATGGTAGTGTTATATGGTCTCCTACTTACCAATGTCATATAAATACATTGGAAAAGGTACAAAAAAGGTTCGTCAGGTTTTTGATGTTTAAACTAAATATTAACCCTGATGATATATCATATACACAGAGATTGGATATGTTGGGTATTGTCTCGCTGGAAATACGTAGAGTAAATGCGGACAAATTGTTTATGTATAAATTATTTAACAACCTGGTAGCCTGTCCTTATTTGTTGAGTTTGTTTGCTTTAAATGTTCCTTCTTATACTATCAGACATCCAGCTTTAATTTCAGTTCCATTTAACAGAACAGTTTACGGTCAACACAGTCTATTAACCAGGCTAACTAAACACTTAAATGAATGTAATGAAATTGACATTTTCAATTCATCTCTACATAAATTTAAACTATTCCTAAAAACGCAGGCAAATAATTTACGTATATGAACTTAAGTTATTTTTCCATCTTAAACTTTTTACATGTTCTAATTCGGTTTTTTCTGTTTTAATGTTTTAATGTATATACTTTACAGAATTATACTGTGGTTTTCCTGTCTCATTTTATTGTGGTTTGTAACTATTCAATTTCAATTTAAAAAGACTGTATGTATCTTATTGTAGTTTATACTTCTTGTATCAACTTTTCATTTAACTTGCCTTACTCGACGTTACAATTGCCAATGTTTTGTTTTATACCTATATCACTAAGAAATTTCGCACACAGCTAAATTATCAGTTTTATTTTCTCTTTGTTCTTTTCTACAATTTAAAATTCTTATATTTTTTATTGTTTTTTGTTTCTTTCGTTATTGTTTTTATATGCTATATGAACAATATGCGTTTTATGTTGTTCTATGTCTATAGTGTAAATACTTTTCTGTAAGCTTTGTAGGTACGATTTGGGTGTTTACCTGTACTGTACTTCATTTGAAATAAATAAATAAATTATATACAGAGTGCGGCATAAGAAAAAGCGAATAATAGAAAAAGCGAATAAAATGTAATTTAATGAGTATGCTACAGAAAATAAGATATTTACAACTTAGAATAAGTTTATAACAAGTGTTCAAATTGGTGACCATCTTGGTCAACGCATCTGCGGCACCGTGTGACGACAGTTTGGCACGTACGACGGAACATTTCGTAATGTTCCCTGATGTTGTCGAACTCCTCCTCGATGATTCTTCTCAACTGCTGGACTGTTGTTGCTCGTCTTGCGAACACTCGATCCTTCATCAGGCCCCAGAGAAAAAAGTCGCAGGGTGTTAAATCGCAAGACCTCGCTGGCCATTCAATTTCCCCACGTCTTCCTATCCACTTCGTTCTTCCAGCGTAAATTTAAATCCACCAGCTTGCATTTTCACAATGAATGAACGTACGGACAACAATAATATACCGAACACCTTGCCACAATCGTTTGAGAACGCAAACTAACGAGGCCGAAGTTGTACTACACCAGATTACGTCGCGCTGTAAGAACCTGATAGTGAGGCGGAACTTATGCCGCACTCTGTATAGGTATAGTGAAAAATATTTGTAGCGAGGTAGAACAATAAAGGGGATCAGCGTGGTGCAGTGCCAAGCACATGAGGACCAAGGCTTCCTAGCAACTATTAAACGTGGCTTCTTGACAGGAAGAATATTTTCCGATATTTCTTCCTCGTCGGAAGTCACGAGTTTATCTCGTCGGCCTCGATTTTCTAATAAATTTTCCTCTTCTTCAGAAGGTGCACAATCATCTACTTGAGAAGTTTTAGATGCTCCTATGCAGTTAAGAAAATAAAAATATTACTAATAACAGTTTGAAAGGCCGTTAGATGATAACTCTTATAAACAAGGAAAATATATGATGCAAGAGTTATAGTATAAAGTAATTAAATAAACTGTATTCTTTTCACATCAATAATTAAGAAACAATAAACATAAAATAAAACTGACTAATTAAATATTCAAAAATCTACTACTAAACTTTAAATTTTAATGTCACATTAATTATGGTATAGGGTGCGCCAATGGGCCTTCCTTAGTTTTTACATTTAGATAATAAATATTGATATTCGTTTAGTATAAGCCATGGCGAATATTTTACTTTATATAAATGTTTTAATAATAATAGTTTCGTAGCACTTTTGGGAAACTTGAAGGACCAATATTTCGTTTATTTTAAATGTAACACCCTGTATATTTTTAATGGATCAGATTCAGAGTTGAAAACTATCGATCTATTATCCAAATATTTTAAATTTCAAAATAACTAAAAACTATTATCTTTGGGTATATAACATACTAATATGGATCGACAGTTTTCAATTCTGTATCTGACCATTAAAAATATACAGGGTGTTCAATTTCAAATGAACGAGACATTGGGCCTTAAAGTTTTCCAAAAGTGCTACGAGATTATTAACACCTTGTATAATTTATAAAACATTTATGTAAATCAAAATATTCGCCATGGCTTATACTAAACGAATACCAATATTTATTATCGAAATGTGAAAACTAAGGAAGGTACTTATTATTTTCACTAAAGTCTGCCATTTCTCATTTTTTACACAAAATATTAAATATCTTGGAAACTATAAAGTTTAGCTATAACAAAAAATGTTATGTGGACTGAAAGCACTTGCGATGGGGAATCGAATAAGCTAATAATATACATGGTGTTCCATTTAAAATAAGAAAGTTTGTATGTATTGTAACTAATTTCAAAGTATAGCCCTTATTATTTCTGAAAACTTTTGTAGTAGATATTTTTTTCTAAAGTTGATAATAATAGTGGAGGAATAAAGGAATCTCAGACGAATGGGTCACCCTGTATACTTTAATTATTACATATAAATTGCGTGATTAAGAAACTAAGCTTAATTTTAATTCAAATTTAGCACGTACAAAATATTTTTGTAAAAGTTTTTTGTATATTTTCTGAGCAATTTATATTGAGTTTTGTCAGTTCGTAGATAAATAGTAATGACACTATTGAGGCTATTAAAAAGACGTTAATTAAGGCATATTTGTCGAAAATTCTTGCAAAAACCAATAGCCTGTCTTCTTTTTTGAAAAAATGTCTTGTTTAATTGGTTATTTACTGGAAAAATGTTTTATATAGTTACCAACAATTGTTGTAACAGAGTTACAACAAAAGGTGTAGGTATTATATTTCTAAATACACATAAAATACGAGCATATTCTCGAATTTTATTTCTAGCTAAAGGAGTTCGTTTTTTTATATTCTTGCTTGTTTGCAAAAGCTGCACGCCATATTCCAAAATAATAGGGTCTGATATTTCAATTTTTCCAATTTCGTCCAACCTATTAATAAGTAAAATAGGAACTGATTGAGATGAGTTTGTGAAGATGAATATAATTAAATAAGACAATACACCTTTCTTCACATATACAGGGTCCTGCACCACAGCTCCCTTCTTTTGTAGCTCATGAACCGGTGCCTTTATAAATTTCGTTCAAATTTGACTGCAAACTATTCGTAGAGAGGCACATTTTGAAAATATTTTCAAATATACAGGGTGCTCTAAAAACATGTACCATACTAAAGTTATGTTTTTTTAAATGGAACACACTATATATTTTTGCATTTTTGGATTCTACCTGAAATTCTAAACACATTTCATTTAGGATGTCCTATACCTATCTTCAACTGTTTTTGAAATATTGACAGGTGAATATTGACATTTTTGCAACTTTGACATCCTGTAAAATCTAAGCGGTTTGAGATCAAGCAAAACGGTTTGCACATTCCTATCTTAACTCTTCATAAGCTATCGTTTGGTACTAATTTCAGAATTATCCAAAAATTTTAAATTTTCTGAAAATTTTTAAAATTTTTTATTCCTGTATAAATTTGAAATTAGTACCAAACGATAGCTTATGAAAAGTTAAGATAGGAATGTGGAAACCGTTTTGCTTGATCTCAAACCGCTTAGATTTTACAGGGTGTCAAAGTTGCAAAAATGTCAATATTCACCTGTCAATATTTCAAAAAAATGTTGAAGATAGGTATAGGACATCCTACATGAAATGTGTTTAGAATTTTCTGTAGAATCCAAAAATGAAAAAATATACAGGGTGTTCCATTAAAAAAAACATAACTTTAGGATGGTACATGTTTTTAGAGCACCCTGTATATTTGAAAATATTTTCAAAATGTGCCTCTCTACGAATAGTTTGCAGTCAAATTTGAACGAAATTTATAAAGGCACCGGTTCATGAGCTACAAAAGAAGGGAGCTGTGGTGCAGGACCCTGTATATCTATTAGCATTAGCAACGCTGAATGTATACATTTCGAGTACTATATACTCATCGTCAGTAGCTTAAACACCAACAAGTTTATAAATAAAGTCACCCAATTTATAGAGAATGAAGCTGTAAAATAAATTTATTTAGGTAAACTGCAGATGTCTACCTGCCTGCCCTTTTTCTAAATTGTGGTTGGATATTTAGTATTATTACTTATTTACTATTGTTGACTATTTTTAGTGCCAACATAAAGTACCGACAATAGAAGTGAAAGAATACATTTTATTGACAAAATTGTGTATGGACCAAAATGCATTTACCTTCAACAACAATATTTATAAACAAACACATGGCACAGCCATGGGCAATCTTCTATAGTATTTTATTGCAGATTTATTCCTTAACCATTTTGAAAATAACCTCAGAAACACCGCATTAGAATTCCCCACAGTATGGAAAAGGTATGTAGATGACGTATTCGCAATGTGTAAATAAAAATTTTGATATACACAATTTCGTCAATGTACTACTCTCAGTACGATTCCATTAAATTTACCTTCGAATTAGAAAACAATTAATTATTTATTACCATTCTTAGATATTAAAATAATTACACTTGACGAATCTTTGACTTTTGACATTTACATAAAATCGACACACACACATAATTACATACAAAACTCCTCAGTAACATACTGTAAATATAAAATGGCTGCATTTAATAGTCTAGTTTTTAGATTATTAAATGTACCACTCAATAATACCAACTATAGCAAAGAACGTAATCTCATCTACAACATTGCTAATGATAACGGTTATGAAAAGAAACAAATAGATAGAACCTTTTATAAACAAAAGTGAAAATTATTAATTAAAAGTTATACCACCTTAAGTCCAATAGAGGAATGACAATATATGTATAGAAAATTCACATACCATCCTCAAATCAGTCATAAATTTGAAAATTTACTGAAGAAAGTCAATATCATCCCTGCATTTAAAAATACATTTACAATTAAAGCTTCAGAAATTTGGGATATACAAAATAAACTGTAGTAATTGTAACAAACTATACATCGGCCAAACAAAAAGAAATGTAATAACTAGATTTAAAGACCATACATATCACACAAAAAACTTTAATGTAGATAAGTCGGCTCTAGCCTTACATTGTTACGAAATGGGGCACAAATTTAATGTAAACCATACCTCCTTCATAAAAGCCAGTACTTCTCAGAACCTAAATACATTAGAATCAATATATATGAAGAAATATAAAAATCATTTAATGAATTTAGATTTAAGCTCATTATCTAATGACCTTTTAAATTTAATACCCTGTATTATAAGAAAAATAAAATTAACAATAGCCAACAATAGTAAATAAGTAATAATAGTAAATATCCAACCACAATTTAGAAAAAGAGCAGGCCAGTAGACATCTGCAGTTTACCTAAATAAATTTATTTTACAGCCTTATCCTCTACTAAATTGGATGAGTTTATTTATAAACTTGCTAGTGCTTAAACTACCGACGATGAGTACATAGTACTCGAAATGTATACATTTAGCATTGCTAATAGATATATGTATATATATATATATATATGTGAAGAAAGGTGTATTGTCTTATTTAATTTAAGTAAAATAGAAGCTTAAAGAAGGTTAATCTTCATAATTAAAATATTTAAAAAATTGTTTCCCTCAGATTAATAAAATGCAAATTGATAAAAAGTAAAAAAAATAAGTTGTTTACTTCTACTTTTTTATCAGCTCTTTTCTCGAACGATCTGTTTTTAGATATTCCTGATACTCTGTCTCTAAACTTAGAATAAAAGATTCTACTTTAGGATGTGCTGTATGATCACTGCTATTATTTACGAAACAGTGACGGCTGTGTTGAACTATGTAAGTGCTTCTATAAAATCCTTTACATTTTGCACAAATAATATAATTACAATCATTAACGCTTTCCAAAAACGCAGGTTGCACACGTTTTTTAGGAATAATTGTTCCACTTATTTTTTTAATTTTGAGATTTCCCTTATGCCTAATTGTCATAATTAGATTTTTCTTTTCTTTGGTACCTATTAAAATACATAAGGGTTTATTAAAATTTTTGCGGTAATAATAATTTTATTAAGTTTTGATGATTTCGCTTGTTGCAAAAATGTTTTTCTTTAATTCACGATACATTAAAATAACAGTGGATATATGGTTTTGTATAACCATATTATTATATCCACTGAAGAATATAAACGAATGAAGGATGGATAATCTATCTACTTACCGAGGATAAATAGGTATGACTGAGGTGCCAGAACGTTAATTCAAATTTCAGCATCTGTGGTGCCACAACGTCGTGGTGCCATTACGTCTTACCGTTCGACTTACAAACACTGACGCGCCCTCTACGATTATACGGTTGCACTAAAATCGCATTTTTATGGATAAACGAGCCAAATGGCACCTTCATGATATTTGGTAGGTATGATACTAGGACCATTTGAAGGAAATATACGGGCTAAAACGTTGTGGCACCCATATTTGGTGCCAGAACGTATATATAGGTGCCAGTTCGTCCATATATAGTCATAATTGGTGCCTAAACGACCTGTTACATATATATATATATATATATATATATATATACAGTCTGTCCATAAAGTAACCCCCCCCTGCTAACTTTTGAACGAATCGAGTTAGAGAGTTTTAACAAAATACAGGGTGAATCACGTAAAATGAAGTTGTTGATTCGGACGATAAATTCGATTCCTCAAATTCAAAGATGGCGCCACGGGCGCTGTCAACTCAATTTTTTTAAATGGCAAAGTGTGCTTTGTTGCACCTCATTTAAAAGATAATTCAATTCTCTACTTTCTCGTTTTTGAAAAATGACAATCGAGTTAGCCGTTCTCTAGTTACAAGCGTTTCTGTTTCTAATTTGATCCATGAATAAAATGTTAATTAATATTTTAATACAACAAATTTTGAACAAATATTTATTAAAACAAAAAATAAAAGAATTAAATAAGTTATTCAAAATGTTGTCCATTGACTTTTTGGCACATAAAAAGTCTACTTTGAAATTCTTGCCTGATATTTCCTAAAATTTCTGCAGGGATATTTCTACACATATGTGTAAGACGTTGCTGTAGTTCGTCGATATTTACTGAAGGAGTTCTGTAGACTTTTGACTTCAAATATTCCCATAAGAAAAAATCAAGAGAAGTTAAGTCCAGGGAACGAGCCGACCATTCTATCGAGCCCCTTCTGCTAATCCATCTGCCTGGGAAATGGTTATTTAAAAAATCAGTAACAGGTCCATAGAAATGAGGTGGGGCCCCATCTTGTTGAAATACAATACTTTGAATGTTATTGTCTGCTATTCTTTCTATCTTTGGAAAAATTTCCACCCGCATGATTCTTAAGTACTGCTCTCCTCTTAAATCTATCAAATCGAATAACTTAAAAAATTAAGAAAAAAACCTGTAGAAACTTTCAAACACTCTTAAATTAAACGCTAAACTACTTTCTCGAACCTTATTGACGTTTCAGTGACAGTGGCAAGCAAGGTAAGGAGACTTGATAAAGCAAAATTTTTAAATATCGTTAATACAAACGCTTGTAACTAGAGAACGGATAACTTGATTGTCATTTTTCAAAAACGAGAATGTAGAGAATTCAATTACCTTTTGAATGAGGTGCAACACGGCACACTTTGCCATTTAAAAAAATTGAGTTGACAGCGCCCGTGGCGCCATCTTTGAATTGGAAGAATTGAATTTATCGTCAGAATCAACTTCATTTTACATGGTTCACTCTGTATTTTGTTAAAAATCTCTAACTAAATTCGTTCAAAAGTTAGCAGGGGGGGGGGTTACTTTATGGACAGACTGTATATATATCTGTTCCCTAGTTTATTAAGTCCATTTTTCTATAAATCGTATTTTTCGTATTTCCCGCCTAAAATTTGATATTCTTTGTTATTGTAAAGTATATTATGTCCTAACTTAACTGTTAGGACATAATATAATAGATGAAGTATATAGTTTACTTCAATCGTCTGTGATAGAATAGGTTTTATCGCTCTAAAGAAGCTAACACTTAATTTTACATACCCGAAGCAATAAATTAAGATATCTACACTGTTGCCAGTTTTAGGGAGGACTTATCCACTGAAAACCTGGTAATAAATATACGAAGTATGACCAATTCACTGTAAAATGGGAATAAATATACACGTTATAAATATACAAGCTACTGTGGCTCCACTCGGTAATGCGGCGAAGCCCGTAACTAAAGTGTTCAAAATATCAAAAAAACCGTTATAAGTCATCTATCCAAAAATTTGCCAGTGGTTATAGGATAATGTACTGCTCTGTTCTATACAGGAGGCGATAGGTCTCCTTTATACGGGTAACATAACGCAGCCGGATGACTGTATACAGTCTCACAAATACGACAAAATAAACAAAACAGCCTTAACCAAACATGTACAACAAACATGACTTTGACTATAACAAAACCAAAATTCTACAGAATCTTCTACACCGAGCAAAACAGAATCTACAGAACTCAAAACTACAGAAATTTACATAAAAACCGCCACAAAATTTGAGTAAAATCTACAATAAATTATTAAAATAAAAATATCTTAAACAAAATAAGCTAGCACACCCATGAACAAAATATAAAACCTTTTTCAGTCAATCTGCAACCTCAATAATATCTAAAGAGAATAGGAACTTCCAGCACATTCTCCAAAAATCGTCTTAAACTGCAATTCCTAGTAATTTTAAATAATATAATTCATTTAGAAAACACACAGCAAACAAGTTCTTGAAAAAAAATGTGGTAAATTATGTGGGTTCCCCTAGTAAGTACTTATGTGTATTAGTATACTGTGTACTGTAAGTGAACAAACACCGCCAAACTCACCGCCATGCCGCAAACACCGTCAAATCTTCTTCTTTTATATACAATGGCTGCAAGTTATTCAATTTCCTACCCAATGAGATTAAGGGGTTGTCAAATCAGTATATTTATAAGAAAAAACTTAAGGAGTATTTATTGCACAAAACTTATGAATGAGTTTTTTATATAATTTTAAAATATAGTGAGTAATCAATTAGTTTATGTATTGTAGATGTGTTTTTCCTTCTCTTTCTTTGTGCCGTTATATGTCGAGTATACACTATTATTTATGCTGTATTGTTTTTTATCTGCAATTTTTTACTATTCATACTTTATTATACTAGACAATAGTTGACATATGTAAGTACATTATCACAAGTAAATCTATCTTTCTATCTATCATAACAAATGTCTACCTTCGTTTCTGAGAAATTTGTCCGAGGAATGTTAATTGAAAAAGGTAACCTATATTCATGTTACATATTTAAGTACAATGGAAATATTTAAATCTGCTCTCAATTTCTTTAGTCTCCTCTTCTAGTTTTTGTAATTTTGAACAAGCCTGATGCAATATCTCTTCAGTTATGGTATCTGAACTAACGTCACCACCAACAATATTCCCTTGAGGCTGAACTGAAAATAAAAACACATTTCTTATATTTATACCTGAACCTTACATTTAACTTTTTTGATAAGAAATCCTTAAACTAAAATAACATATGCGATTTACTAATTATTATCATTATTGACCACAGTAGAGTAAATGTGCGTAATAAGTCACAACACCAAGAACATACATATATTATTAATGAAATTTCTCATTGTAAAGCCAAATAGAAAACATTTTTGATATTAAAAATTTCAAGAGGAGTGTAGGAGGACGAGTAAGGGAATAGTGATGCACAGCAGTAGCGAGGAAGAGTATGAAGATGAGGGGTAGGAGTGGGTAGGAGCATAAGTAATGTAATGGTCCCGTTTTTTAAATAATAAATTTCTCTATATATATAATAAACAGGTTACCCTTTCTTAGTTGATATAAATTCCTATTTATCATCTAACTATTTACATTTTATCTTTTTGTTAAAAAAAAACAATGTATTCAAAGGTTAATATTTATCATGTGTAATTTAATTATTTATAATAGTGACTTTAATGTATTTGTCTGTCCTCTGTATCTGTTTATAAGCACAATCACAGATATATGTTCAAACAACACAGTGTCTCCATCTCTGGGAAAGAACATTAACTTAAAAAGCGTGATGTTCCGTTTCCAAAACGAACCTCGAGGGATGGGATTAAGAAATTAGGAAGAGACAAGATGGTGAAAAAGATATAAGACCGATAAGACTGTTGAATCCACAAGGGCCGATTTTGAGAGTTCAACTATGTTAAAAATCTCTACCACGATATAAGTATTAACAGCGAATACGGAAGTGGCAGGTTCTTCTTAAGGCCACATGGCCGTGTGCCTCTCCTCCAAAAATACCAAAGAAATCCTTATTATTATCATTATTGTAAATTAAATGCAAATATTAAAACATGTTTATTGTGGTACAAAACTATTATTAGGAAGGGCTCGAGCGCTTGAACTATCGAACTCATAATGCCATATTTTTAATACATTACATATTTTTAACATTATTAAAATACTTATTTAATTTTTGTGAAAAGACAATTTTATATATTACTTTTACTGTTTACTGAATACTGTTAGTAGTATAATTAGAGCTAATTTTGCAAATCTTCCTCTGGAAGATAAAGTACAAATAAGTACAAGAATTGGGTGTTGTCTGCCCAATAAATAATTTCGATGAAAAAGTTATGGAAAAATTTATTTTTATGAAAGACTGTAGAGGTGATTTCAATTTTAGAAAGTGAGTGTAACCGTGTATAAATAACTGTATGAGGTTTTTTTACCTACGTAATAATTTAATGTGTCGTTTGATAACTATGAATTGAATAACTAAAATACTTTTGAGTTTGTGATTATGCCATATCGTTTTTAATTAACGGATATCTAAAAACCAAAATAGTTATGTTCCTGCTTCCTGAATTCTCGTTTACAGCTTTTTTTAAGGTAATGCATAATTTAAATTTTTGATATATAAATATTAATTACCTATTTAAATATTGTTTTAAATAATTTTTGTCGAGATTTCCAACAATTTTATTAAAAAGGAGGATACTTGTCTAACGAAAGTTATTTTTTTCAAGCAAATATACTTGCTCTGCGAATTTCTAATTTATAATTTTAAGAAGTTTGACCTTGAAATATGCAAAATTTTCGCCTGCGACGCATTTTTTTATTTCTGCGACCCCCCGCCCCCCTTATCCAAATCTCACCAGCCGCCACTGCAACACGGTGTCAATCACTGATACAATTTTATTAGTGAATAAAGCCGTCCAAGTGTGTTTTTGGTGGTTGTAATCCTCCGGACGTATGGACAACGTTTGATAGTTTCCAAGCTGGCGATACCTGTAAGTTAATACTTTTCCCAATTACTTGATTTGCGCATCTTAAAATACTATAAGTGTGCAGTGCCGTTTTATCACCTAAGATTATCTATGCATAGGTCATGTGTTCGAAAGATATAAAAAGGGCCCTTGACTTAAATGCCGCGAACTATATTTCTATTTGTGAACCATACTCTTATGAGTATTTATTGAAAATTAATAAATCCCTCATTTCTGTTAATCTAAACTTTCCTCAACTGTTTAATATATCATTATATTAAAAATTAACTTTATTGTATCCAAGTGTTTTTTTGTAATTGTCTTCACTTAAATAGAAACGTATACCTTTACTCCAATTAACAAAAAAAAAAATTTATCGCGCCCAAGTTTGGCAGCTAATAATCAACCCTTAGTAGTTAATTCTGCTCACCCCTGCAGAAAGTCTCAAAGCTAGTGTAAGTATAAACTTTTTACCGCTAAGTTAAATTTTACCTTTACAAAGAAATAAAATAAAATTAATTACGTTATACAATTGGCGCCCAACGTGCTGTCAATTTTACCTTTAATAAGAAATTAAATTAAATATGTTATAGTAAGAGTGGAAGTAGGAGGGGGAGGATAACAGAAGCAGGACTAGTAGCAGCAGCAGTAGTATAAATAGCAGTATCAGTAGCAAAAAAGTTATGAAATGATTTCTTCTCGATTACTGATTTTAGAGTTAATTCTAAATTTGACAGCATCCTTACGTTGGCTTTATTTTGGATATGAACTATTGCCATTTTGACTAAGATTTCTTTTTAAAATGTGTTTATTTTATGTTGGCTCTATTTTCAATATAAACCTTTGTCTTTTTTACTAAGATTAACTTTTTTTAAATTCGTTTATTTTTAATATCAGGCAGTAGTATAGCTGTGCCGATCCTGCTCCATATGCTTGTTATCGATCAATTTTCGTTCATCGAGCTGTAAAGTTCTAAGATCATCAGCTTTCGTTCATTGAACTGCAAAAGATCAAAGGTCAATAGTAGCATGAGCCCCCCCTCCTGTGGGGTCGATAGTCTGTCAAAGTCAACGATCTTTCGTTTATTGAACTGGAAAAGATCAAAGTTCAATGGTAACATGAACTTCTCTGTGGGGTCAATAGCCTTTGCCTAGGTCAATGATCTTCCTTGATGACTGTTTTGATCAAAGGTTATCGAACTATAACAGGTCAAAGATCAGTGGTTTTTATTCAGAATTAGATGCGGATTGTTTGATTTAAGATTAAATCAAATGTCCATGATATAGTTTTAGATCACATGATCGTTAAAGAATGTATACAAAAAGTGAAGAGAGGGGTATGCTATCGACTTAACTATTGAAGTCAAAGGTTTTGTAGCACTGAAGATTCTGCAGATTAAGATTAAGCTTTATTTAAAAAAAAATGATTTCAAAAAAAGCTATAATACTTTCTAATAAAGCATAAGTATACATCAAACAATTGTTTTATTACATATACCTACCCTGATTTAAATATTTTCTCAATATATAATATATTATTCATAAATGTCCTTCAGTACTCAAAGTGCTAATAGGAATATTATTTTAATTAAGTGAATAATTAAAACAAATATTTTTTTTAAACATTTCTTAAACAATCTTTTTAATTTTTTTGCAAAATACTGTTCATTGCATTTGTTACATCTAGCACAGACTTTGTCCTCAGTGGTGATGTATATACAAATTTTCAGCAACAGTTAATATCTACTAATTATGGCTTCGTCATAAAGTAAGGAGTATACTTTAAAGTCTTATATAATTTTAAGAAATCTTGATTTCTCTAGTAACCAAAAGTAAATGGAATCTAGTTGCTTCAATAATTGGATTTTACTATATCCATGGAAAACAAGAGTTATCATGTCAACTGTTAATACAAGTGTCAAACGTAATCATTGTGATTTAGAGAATTGTTCTTAAAATAAAACTCACGTAAACGTAAATTGAAACAATTTAAACTTTAATAACATGGATTTATAAACAAAAATTGGTTTAGTAACAAATTTGGTGTTCAGAACACGACCAATGCTGGAAGAATTAAAAGACTATTAGGGAACAAATAGCTGCAATTCAACCAGAAATGCTTAATACTGAGTACAATTTGGAGAAACGGTTGGTGATTGTACCGGGTTTTCCAACGAAATGACTCACCCCCTATATCATTTTATTTTTGGTGCTAAGAAAAAAAGTTTTATATACAAAAGTTTTATAATTTTTTACGAGCTTTCCAAATATGTAATTGAACAGCCAAAATGAGTGCAGCTTAAAGAAATATGAGCCCTGTATATTTATTGATTATTGCATTCTACGGGTTTTTCTGATTTCAAAAATATATATATGTGCTATAATTGCTGCAACGGTTGTCATTTTATGGAGATTTTTTTATAACACAGAAGCTGCAGCTGCCTTAGACATTGTTCATTTATCAAATTAGCCTTGGATAAAAACAAGGCCTCAAATAGGAGTAATTGCTTGCAAAACGTGTTTTAAAAAAGCTCCATAAAATGACAACTGTTGCAGCGATTATAGCATATATATATATATATATATATATATATATATATATATATATATATATATATATACAGGGTGGGCCATTAATCCGTATGCGGACCATACCACCTATACCGTTAAAGTTATAATAATAATTTTTGGTACGAAGTTAGATGCCAGTGGCGTGCATATTTTAAAATTATTTTGGCACATACAAGGTGTTTAATATTAAAATGCCAAACCGAACATACATTTTTTTAAATGGAACACCCTATATATTTTTAGATTTTTGAATTAAGCGTACTTTTCTGAACAATTTAATATAGCACTTAGTATATCTAAATTTACACGTGGCGACGTTGTTGCAAGTTTTCTATGAAAAAGGTCGCTACTTCGCATTATTCTAGCTCTCCATTTAAATGAGATATGACGTCCATTTTCTCATAAGATACATTAAGAATATGTCTTTATTCAAGAAAATGTAACGATTTAAACAAAAGTTACATTTGCTATACAGGGTGAAACATTTCGCATATCGTAATTTTACTTCAAAATTTTAAATGGAACACCCTGTATATTATCATGTCGTCTTAAAGAGCTTCTTTTAAGCTTTCTAACGATACCATACTTGGTGGGCTTAATAAATTTTATTTGTTAAAAAAAGGTTTGAAACTTGAGGAACCGTTGAAATTAAGATAAGTTGTAAAAAGATAATTGAATAAAAAGTTTATACTGGCAGTTTATTATTAGTCTTATTGTTAATAACAAATTGTGAGTCACACTTAATTAAAAAATAATTCAAATTTTAATAAATAACGAAAATAACCATGTCTTCGTGGTTGGTTGTAAATTGTAAAGACAAATTATTATTAATAGGGATACCTACTATACTCTTATATAGGGTGCTTTGAAAGAAAACAAAATTGAAAAGTGGCTTGGGGAACTGTCACTGTCATTATTAATGTTTCTATTGTGTTGGTTTTATTGTATCAGTCAGTATTAGAGGAAATATTCAATCTACCCATATTATCGAAAATGAATTTTACTAAAGAAGAAATGCTAGACATGATATTAGTTCTCGTACTGATACAAAACTTGGTTTTATTGCATCAGTCAGTATTCTGAGTATTGTATCACTCCGAGAACTAATATCATGTCTAGCTTTTCTTCTTTAGTAAAATTCAATTTCGATAATATGGGTAGATTGAATATTTCCTCTAATACTGACTGATACAATAAAACCTACACAATAGAAACGTTAATAATGACAGTGACAGTTCCGCAAGCCACTTTTCAATTTTGTTTTCAAAGCAGCCTATAGAAGAGTATAGTAGGTATCCCTATTAATAATAATTTATCTTTACAATTTACAACCAACCACGAAGACATGGTTATTTTCGTTATTTATTAAAATTTGAATTATTTTTTTATTAACCGTGACTCACAATTTGTTATTAACAATAAGGCTAATAATAAACTGCCAGTATAAACTTTTTATTCAATAATTTTTTTACAACTTATCTTAATTTCAAGGATTCTTCAAGTTTCAAACCCTTTTTTAACAAATAAATTTTATTTAAGCCCACCAAGTATGGTATCGTTAGAAAGCTGAAAAGGAGCTCTTTAACACGACATGATAATATACAGGGTGTTCCATTTAAAATTTTGAAGTAAAATTACGATAAGTATGCGAAATGTATCACCCTGTATAGCAAATTTAACTTTTGTTTAAATCGTTATATTTTCTTGAATAAAGTCATATTCTTAACGTATCTTATAAGAAAATGGCCGTCATATCTCATTTAAATGGAGAGCTACAATAACGCGAAGTAGCGATCTTTTTCATAGAAAACTTACAACAACGTCGCCACGTGTAAATTTAGATATATTAAGTGCTATATTAAATTGTTCAGAAAAGTACGCTTAATTCAAAAATCAAAAAATATATAGGGTGTTCCATTTAAAAAAATTGTATGTTCGGTTTGGCATTTTAATATTAAACATCTTGTATGTTCCAAACTAATTTTAAAATATGCACGCCACTGGCATCTAACTTCGTACCAAAAATTATTATTCTAACTTTAACGGTATAGGTAGTACAGTCCGCATACGCACTAATGGCCCACCCTGTATATACGCGTAAAACAACCAAGTGACACCAAATAATAACTAGACGTTATCGCACCCAATTTTTTCTAAATAATGCAACTAAGTGACTCCCTATATATACTTTCTCTATATATGCGTTTTGGCACCACTATATATATATTATATATAGGTATAGTGAAAAATATTTGTAGCGAGGTAGAAAAATAAAGGATCAGCGTGGTGCAGTGCCGAGAACACCGTTCTCTGACTGCAATCCACGGCAGCGTTGTGTCCGAAGTTTTTTCGAGACTGTCAAGTCAATACTTTACCGAAATAATTTTGAGTCGCTCCCACGGCCCCATAACGATGCTTAACTGCAGATCTTCTTGTATCTTGATACGAGAAGCACTGAAGATGCCATCTATATATATGGCAAAACGTCTGCAGTTAACCATCGACTAAACTGGGCTAAACAGCCGCCCAGAAAGTGTAGATACATCATTCAATTGACATCGGCCGTGAAAACCTACGAACCATGGCGCCATGGCGAATATTTTGCAGACTTTAGTGAAAATAATAGTATCTTCCTTATTGTTTACATTTAGATAATAAATATTGGTATTCGGTTAGTATAAGCCATGGCGAATATTTTACTTTATATAAATGTTTTAATAATAATAGTTTCGCACTTTTGGGAAACTTGAACCGTGTATAATTTATAAAACATTTATGTAAATCAAAATATTCGCCATGGCTTATACTAAACGAATACTAATATTTATTGTCGAAATGTGAAAATGAAGAAAGATACTTATTATTTTCACTAAAGTCTGCATTTGTCATTTTTTACAGAAAATATTAAATACCTTGGAAACTATAAAATTTAGCTATAACAAATGTTATGTGGACTGAAAGCACTTGCGATGGGGAATTCAATACGCTAATAATATACATGGTGTTCCATTTAAAATAAGAAAGTTTGTATGGGTTGGAAGTATGTGAACGCTCTGTATATCTGTAACTAATTTCAAAGTATAGCCCTTAGTATTTCTGAAAACTTTTGTAGTAGATATTTTTTTCTAAAATTGATAATAATAGTGGAGGAATAAAGGAATCTCAGACGAATGGGTCACCCTGTATACTATAATTAGTATATATAAATTGCGTTATAAAGAAACTAAGCTTAATTTTAATTCAAATTTAGCACGTACATAATATTTTTGTAACCGTTTGAGCAATTTATATTGATTTTTGTCAGTTCGTAGATAAATAGTAATGACACTATTGAGGTTATTGAAAAGACGTTAAGGCATATTTGTCGAAAATTCTTGTAAAAACCAATAGCCTGTCTTCTTGTTAGAGAAAATGTCTTGTTTAATTGGTTATTTACTGGAAAAATGTTTTATATACTTATCAACAATTTTTGTAACAGAGTTAAAAGGTTTAAGTATTACGTTTCTAAATTCACATAAAATACGAGCACATTCTCGCATTTTATTTCTAGCTAAAGAAGTTCGTTTTTTTATATTTATATTATTTTATATAAAAGCTGCACGCCATATTCCAAAATAATAGGGTATCATATTACAATTTTTCCAATTTCGTCCACCCTATTAATAAGTAAAATAGGAACTGATTGAGGTGAGTTCGTGAAGATGAATATAATTAAATAAGACAATACACCTTTCTTCACATATATATCTATTAGCAATGCTAAATGTATACATTTCGAGTACTATGTACTCATCCTCGGTAGCTTAAACACAAACAAGTTTATAAATAAAGTCATCCAATTTATAGAGGATGAGGCTGTAAAATAAATTTATTTAGGTAAACTGCAGATGTCTGCCGGCTTGCTCTTTTCCTAAATTGTGGTTGGATATTTAGTATTATTACTTATTTACTATTGTTGACTATTTTTAGTACACAATAAAGTACCGACAATAAAAGTGGAAGAATACATTTTATTGACGAAATTGTGTATGGACCAAAACGCATTTACCTTCAACAACAATATTTATAAACAAACACATGGCACAGCCATGGGCAATCCTCTATAGTCTTTTATTAAAATAACGTCAAAAACACCGCCTTAAAATTCCCCACAGTATGGAAAAGGTATGTAGATGAGGTATTTGCAGTTGTAAATAAAAATTTCGATATACACAATTTCGTCAATGTACTACTCTCAGTAAGATTCCATTAAATTTAGCTTTGAATTAGAAAACAATTATTCATTACCTTTCTTAGATATTAAAATAATCACACTTGACGAATATTTGACTTTTGACATTTACAGATAACTGACACACACACATAACATGCATATAACTACATACAAAACTCCTCAGTAACATACTGTAAATATAAAGCGGCTGCATTTAATAGTCTAGTTTTTATGTAATGTACCACTTAATAATACCAACTATAACAAAGAACATAATCTCATCTACAACATTGCTAATGATAACGGTTATGAAAAGAAACAAATAGATATAACCTTTTATAAACAAAAGTGAAGATTATTAATTAAAAGTTATGCCACCTTAAGTCCAATAGAGGAAAGACAATATATGTATAGAAAATTCACATACCATCCTCAAATCAGTCATAAATTTGAAAATTTACTGAAGAAAGTCAATATCATCCCTGCATTTAAAAATACATTTACAATTAAAGCACTATTAGGGCCCACTTTCCAAAAAGAAGATCCGCTTCAGAAATTTGGGATATACAAAATAAACTGTAGTAATTGTAACAAACTATACATCGGCCAAACAAAAAGAAATGTAGGTAATAACTAGATTTAAATACCATACATATCACACAAAAAACTTTAATGTAGATAAGTCGGCTCTAGCCTTACATAGTTACGAAACGGGGCACAAATTTCATGTAAACAATACCTCCCTCATAAAAGCTAGTACTTCTCAGAACCTAAATACATTAGAATCAATATATATGAAGAAATATAAAAATCATTTACTAAATTTAGATTTAAGCCCATTATCTAATGACCTTTTAAATTTAATACCCTGTATATAAGAAAAATAAAATTAAAAATAGTCAACAATAGTAAATAAGTAATAATAGTAAATATCCAACCACAATTTAGAAAAAGAGCAGGCAAGTAGACATCTGCAGTTTACCTAAATAAATTTATTTTACAGCTTTACCCTCTGTTTAATTGGATGACTTTATTTATAAACTTGCTACGTGTGCTATAAGTCGGTATAGCATAGTACTCGAAATGTATACATTTAGCATTGCTAATAGATATATATATATATATATATATATATATATATATATATGTCAAGAAAGGTGTACTGTATTATTTAATTTAAGTAAAATAGGAGCTTAAAGAAGGTAAGTATCTTCATAATTAAAATATTAAAAAATTTGTATCCCTCATATTAATAAAATGCAAATTGATAAAAACTAAAAAAAAATAAGTTGTTTACTTCAACTTTTTTATCAGCTCTTTTCTCGTACGATCTGTTTTTAGATATTCCTGATACTCTGTCTCTAAACTTAGAATAAAAGATTCTACTTTAGGATGTGCTGTATGATCACTGCTATTATTTACGAAACAGTGACGGCTGTGTCGAACTATGTAAGTGCTTCTATAAAATCCTTTACATTTTGCACAAATAATATAATTACAATCATTAACGCTTTCCAAAAACGGCGGTTGCACACGTCTTTTAGGAATAATTGTTCCACTTATTTTCTTAATTTTGAGATTTCCCTTATTCCTAATTGTTCTAATTCCTCATTAGATTTTTCTTTTCTTTGGTACCTATTAAAATACATAAGGGTTTATTAAAATTTTTGCAGTAATAATAATTTTATTAAGTTTTGATGATTTCGCTTGTCGCAAAAATGTTTTTCTTTAATCCACCATACATAAAAATAGCAGTGGATATATGGTTTCGTATAACCATATTATTATATCCACTGAAGAATATAAACGACTGAAGGATGGATAATCTATCTACTTACCGAGGATAAATAGGTATGACTGAGGTGCCAGAACGTTAATTCAAATTTCAACATCTGTGGTGCCACAACGTCGTGGTGCCATTACGTCTTACCGTTCGACTTACAGACACTCGACGCGCCCTCTCCGATTATACAGTTGCACTAAAATCGCATTTTTATGGATAGACGAGCCAAATGGCACCTTCATGATATTTGGTAGGTGTGATACTAGGACCATTTGCTGAAAATATACGGGCTAAAACGTTGTGGCACCCATATTTGGTGCCAGAACGTATATATAGGTGCCAGTTCGTCCATATATAGTCATAATTGGTGCCTAAACGACCTGTTACATATATATATATATATATATATATATATATATATATATATATATATATATATATATATATGTATATATATATGTATATATATATATATATATATATATATATATATATATATATATATATATATATTTGAAATAAGAAAAACCTAGAATGCAATAAACAAAAAATATACAGGGTATTCCATTTAAAAAAATTTAACCTAGGTTCATATTTCTTTAAGCTGTACTCATTTTGGCTGTTCAACTACATATCTGGAAAGTTCGTGAAAAATTATAAAACTTTTGTATACAACTTTTTTTTTAGCACTAAAAATAAAAAAGATATAGGGGTTGAGTCATTTCGTTGGAAAACCCGGTACAGCAGCAAAATGGACGACATATCGAACATTTGCATTAAACACTGTTGGACATAAGAAATCCCATTGTTTAAGCAATGGAATTTCTTTCACATCCTGTTATTAACTTAATTGGTTAAGAATACATAAGCTGAAATATATCCCTTCCTTTATGATAACCTTATATGGGTATTTACAATCTTTATTTTTTGAATATATTAAGTCAATCAAATCAGCTTGTATTAAATCTTGAAAGGAGTTGCAACCCTTGGTGCGAAGATAACACTGAGATAGTTTTCCACATAACACCAAAATGCACTCGACGCGCGTTTCGCCAACCACGTTGGCATCATCTGGAGATGATTAAAACTAAGCCCATGCTAACATTGTGTCCTATTTATACCTAAACTATTTCTACGCTTCAGTCAACCGTCGCGACAGCACCGTGAACCATCGCGACTGATCAGTAAACCGCCACGACGGATCAGTGAACCGTGATTTACTAACCAATGAAGTGGGCTATGTGGGATTGAGCCTCAAGGTATCAAGGCGATTATCAAAACGATCAGGAAAATGTATTCAGAAATTTTAGCTTTTCAAATAAGAAAGAAGTCAGACATAATCATGAGTTCCTTTGATTTAAAAACAGCGGTAAGTTTGCTACCTCTCATGGATGGAAATGAAGAGATAAAAAATCGATTAATAGATGCGATAGAACTATACGATTCAATGCTTGATGGGGTAGGTAAAAGTAGGTAAAATTACTTTTGTGTTAAAAACTAGACTTTCAACTAGCACCAAATCAAGATTGTCTACAGAATACGTTACAGTAGAGTCCTTAATTACTGATATGAGAAAGCAGTTATTAACGCAAAAGTCTGACACCGCATTGCAGGCAAAATTGGTACGTCCCAAGCAAGGTCACAAATCAGTTGCAGAATTTGACCAAGAGACTTTATTTGTAGATCTAACTATTTCTCAAGCTAAAGGTGATCACACGGCCCACACGGTCCTAAAACCTATTAACGAAAGGAATGCTATAAAATGATTTGCGGATGATCTAAACAATCAAAAACTTAGTACAATAGTGGCGTCTCGAAATTATCCTTCATTAAAGGATGCCATTAGGGCAGCTCAGGATCAAGAAGTCACTGGAAGCGGTAATTCCCAAATAATGTCAATGAATAAATTTTACAGAAATGGTAGTAATAGGAACTATAATACTTATAGGAATTACAACACACAGTTAAATGCAGGTAATAGGCAGAACGGGAGATTCCTTAATCAGCGGTTTGCTAGAAATAGGAATTTTAGAGGTCAGCATAATAGAAGGTCGACAAATACAAGGACAAACAATATTAATTTCGCGGAAATTAATGTTGACCTAGGTCAAGAGGAAGCCAGTTCCTCTTGACCTAGCTCTGCTCTTTTGCTCATCAAGAGCAGCCAAACAATCAATTAAATTATTTTTTTCGAGAGAACTAGTAACATTTACATGTGTGGAAATGTTAATATGAGTTGGGTGAAATGTTGTGTGAATGAAGAAGGTTTGAATTTTCTGATAGATACGGGGGCGTCGTTGTGTGCAATTAAATATGAATATCTGAGTAGAGATATCCATTTACACAAGGATACTTTACAAATAAAAGGAATTGGAGGAGAATTAATGGCAGAAGGATATGTTTATTTACAATTACTCATAGTAGTATCATATTTCTTGAAAAATTCTACGTATTTAAAAATTTAAACTGTACTAATAATGGTATTGTTGGTGAAAATTTTCTTAGGAAATATAATGGTATAATTAATTTTGAGGAAAACACCTTATCCCTTACACATGAGAATAAAGATGGGACAGTTAGCTTAAATTCAGACACTAAAAATATTATGTCAATTCCGCCTAGATGTGAAGTTATCCAGTATGTATCCGCCGGTATGAATGATGAATGTATGGTTGTAGCAAAAGAATTGTGTGAAGGTGTGTTCATGAATAGAGTGGTCGCAAAACCACAAAATGGGAAAATTCCTGTAAAAATACTAAACACCCGAGCAACAGAAGTACATTTAAAAAATTGTTTTCCAGAAACTGAAAGGTTGAGTGAATATGAATGTTGTAAATTTGACAGAGATGAGATATCGGTTGACCGTGTAAAGAAATTGTTTACTGTATTAAATTTTAAGCACCTAAATGAAGAAGAACAAATTTCGATAGGAAATATATCTGCAAAATTTCCAGATATCTTTTACTTACCAGGTGATAAATTATCAGTTACCAATCTATTTAAACAATCTATCCTGCTAAAAGATAAGATTACGCCAGTTTACACAAAACCATATCGTCTTCCTCACTCTCAAAAAGAGGAAATTAATAAACAAATCTGGCAAATGTGTGAAGACGGTGTAATTGAGAAAGCGCAGAGAGAATTTTCTTCACCAGTGCTTCTTGTGCCAAAAAAGGTGAATAATAACGGTGAAAGGAAATGGAGATTAATGGTAGACTATCGATTACTTAATAAAAATATTCAGGACGACAAATTCCCATTACCAAATATTTCGGAAATTATAGATTCTCTTTCAGGAGCAATTTATTTTTCACACTTAGATCTTACGCAGGGTTATATCAAGTAGAATTAGACAAAAAAAGTCGAAAATACACGGCACTTACAACAAATCGAGGACAATGGCAAATGAGTGGATTACCAATAGGGCTAAAAACAAGTCCAAGTGCATTTTCGCGTATAATGACTGTTGCTATGTCAGGGTTGAATTTTGAGAAATGCTTTGTATATCTAGACGATGTAATTGTTTTTGGTAGAAGTCTGCATGAACATAGTAAAAATTTAATTGATGTATTCACTAGACTAAGAAAAGTAAACTTAAAGTTGAATTCGTTAAAATGCGATTTATTAAAAAAAGAAATACTGTATTTGGGACACATAATAACAGCGGATGGGATACTTCCCGATCCGGAAAAAATTAGAGTATTAAGGGAATACCCGCTACCAAAAAATTCGGATGAAGGTAAAAAATTCGTAGCTTTTGCAAACTATTATAGAAAATGTATTCCTAACTTTGCTGAGAAAGCTTCATTTTAAATAAATTGTGTCGGAAGTATGCAAGATTCAAATGGACCAGCGAATGTCAAAATTCGTTTGATGCTCTAAAAAGTTCTCTTATTAAACCACCAGAATTAGATTATCCTGATTTTTCAGATAGCAATGAATTTATAGTACAGGTAGATGCTTCAAAAATGGCGATAGGGGCAGTACTGTTAAAAAAAATAACAAACCCATCGCATATGCTAGTCGAAGCCTCAATAAAGCTGAACAGAACTATCCAGCAATACATAGAGTTACTTGCATTGTATTGGGCTGTCGTTTCAAAATTTCGACCTTATCTATATTTAAGACATTTTAAAATTTTAACAGATCATAGATCATTAGTTTATCTATTTAATTTAACCGATCCTTCAAGACGGTTAACAAAATTTAGGTTAGGGCTAGAGGAATATGATTTCCATGTTGAATACATAAAAGGGCGAGAAAATGTAACCGCAGATGCATTGTCGAGGATAATTCTAACATCAGATGAATTAAAGGGCATGCACGAAAATGTAGTGGCAGTTCTGACAAGAGCACAAACTACAAAATTAAAAAATGACAACATAAATAGTAGGGCACTAGAAAATGATAATACTACTGATGTCTGGCCTGATGAACCAAATATAGTTGAAATTCTTAAACAACCAAAAGATTCTATATAGTAGTAATGTCTGAAAAAGATGTTTTATAAGTAAACAAATAATTACGTTCCATCACTCACAACACTTTTTATAAATCCATATACTTGATCGGCATTGACGCGAGACGCATTGTTGAGAGATTTGGGTTTAATAAGTAATAAAATAAAAATTCATGAATTAATTGTTTTAAAAAATGAGGATAGCGCGCAATTTATAAAATAGTTAATTAAAGGAATACAGGAAAGTTCTGAATGGACCGGTCCCCGTATTTGTATAGTAAAGGGAGCTAAAAAAGTGAGAGATGAGGAAACAAAAAAATCATTTTCAACGATTTTCATTTACTTCCTACCTACTAGGGGACATGCAGGTTTTAACAGAATGGTAAACAATATAAAGAAACATTATTTTTGGCCAGGTCTTGTTAAAGACGTTACCAATTTTGTTAAGAAGTGTGTTAGTTGTCAGAAACAAAAACATAGTAAACGTGTAAAGGAACCAATGGTTATAACTTTACAGCAACGTCTTCATTTCAGAAAATTTATCTAGATATTGTAGGTTCTTTAGAAAGAGACGTTGAGGGATTTTGTTATATTTTGACACTACAGTGTGACGTTACAAAATTTGTAGAAGCTTATCCACTGAAGTCGAAAGATTCAGTTACAGTTGCTAAGGCTTTCGTTGAAAATTTTATTTTACGATACGGAACAGTAGAGAAAATTGCTACTGATTTAGGTACCGAATTTATTTCATCAACCATGCAAACAGTCTGTAAGTTACTACATATTTCTCAAATTCAATCAACCGCTTATCATCATGAAAGCATAGGAGCGCTAGAAAACTCACATAAAGTTTTAGGGGCGTATTGAAGAACACAAACACAAAATCAAAGTGCCGCATGGAGTACATGGCTTCCATATTGGGCTTTTACATATAATACAACAGTACACACGGAAACAAAGTATAGTCCTTTTGAATTAGTATTTGGGCGACAATGTAATATCCCAAGTAACCTAAAAAATATAGTAGAGCCACTATATAACTTCCATAACTACTATCCTCAAGAGTAAGTAAGTAAGTAAGTAATCTTTATTTAGCATAACCAGCTAATACAAAAACTAAACAAAAATGTTCTAAAATAAAACAACCTTCATACATACATTCAAAAATGTTTTTCTGAGTTTATACATTAAATTCATTTCTCTTGTAACTTATAAACCATAATGTTCAATACACAATATATACACATATACAACTTACTAAACAAACAAGACGAACAAACACACAAACAAACTTACAGACACCAATGCTATAGAAAAGTATTGACAACATAATGACTCAACAACCTTCTAAAGTTATTATAGTTTTTACAATATTTTATTTCATTTGGAATTGAGTTATACATATTTAAACCCCTATGAAAAATTGTTTTACTCAGTAATTTTGTCTTTGGTCCCTCTATAAAAAAGTTATTCCCTTGTCGTGTATTATGTACATGTACATTGTTTACATACTTTATCTTATTCGTTAAGTATGGAGCAGTCATCCCATTCTCAATCTTGTATACAAAATCTAATGTTTTAAACACTATTCTTTGTTTAACCTTTATAAATTTCAGGACATCTAACATGGTTTTAATAGGTGTATATCTGTTGCACTTTAGGATGATCCTCATTGCTTTGTTTTGCAACTTTTGCAGTTTCTCAATTTCATTTTGATTAAAGTTAAACAAAATAGTGGAACAATATTCAATGTGCGGACTTACAATAGATCTATATAGCAAAATTCTTGTTTGAATAGAAAAATTATGACCAATCCTTCTCATGAAATTTACTTTTTTAGACATTTTATTCAGAACATAATCACAATGCTTTTTAAACAGTAAATTTTTGTCAATAATAATTCCCAAATACTTCATATCATGAACTTGTTCGATTTTATGATTTTTTATGTGTACATAAAATTTATCTGACTTTGTCCTAGACAATTCATGTTTTTTACCTATTAACATACATTTAGTTTTGCTCAAATTTAGACATAAACTATTATTATTTAACCATTTATCTAATAATTCTAATTCATTATTGACAGTGGAGAACATCTCAAGATTAGTACCACTCAAATATATTATAGTATCATCTGCAAACATAGAAATTTTACAATTTTTTACACAAGTAACAATATCATTTATATACAGCACAAAAAGCACCGGACCAAGGATGGTTCCTTGAGGGACTCCATATATCGTTTCTATTTTGCCTGATGTTTTGTTATTATATTTAACGTTTTGGGCTCTATTACCTAGATAACTCTTGAACCATTTCAAAACATTATTTTGTAATCTTATCTTTTCCAGATTATGCATCAATATATCTCTGTTCACTGTCTCAAACGCCCTTTTAAAGTCCAAGAAAACTACTAATACATTTTTCTTTTCCTCAAGACATTTGAACCAATCATCACACAAATTCACAATGGCAGATTCACATGAATAGTTTTTTCGAAAACCTGACTGATTATCCACTATTATTTCATTAATGTCACAAAAATTCAATAGTTGATCCTTCACTTCCTTTTCCAGAATTTTTTCAAAAATTGTAACTGTATTTATTGGTCTGTGTTCTTCACTTTTTACAGTATTAATAACTTTAGGAACCAGAATCACAGTGGATATCCTCCAGCTATCAGGAAAGGTCCCGTAATTTAAAGAAGTATTTACTACATCCAAAAAACGATCTCCTATTACCCCAAATGCATCTTTGATAACTTTAGTTAAAATTAAATATTCACTGTCAATAACTTCTTTTAGAGTATAAATATTTTTTCTCAATTTATCCATAGATACTAAATCAAAAGTTTCAAAAATTCTTAAGTTTCTATTTAAAGTTACTGGAACATCTATATTTTGTCCTTTATTAATTGTTGAAATTATAGTATCTATACTGACTTTAAAATACTTATTAAATTTATCACAAATACTACTTTGATTAGTTTCTAACACTCCTTCAAATTCTATTTTGTCAGATATTTGACTTCTTTTTTCAGGTAATAGTTTCTTTAGTTGCTTCCATAACTCAGCACCTTTCTTATTTGCTATAGAATTTTTATAGAACTTTTCTTTTTTATCTCTTTTCAAGCGAGTCACATAATTTCTGGTTAGCTTATATTGTTCCCAATCATTTTCATTCTTAGTTATCACAGCTCTTTTGTATTGTCTATTTCTTATCCTGATATTTTCAATAATGTCATTATCCATCCATTCAATATTGTTACTTTCGTATAGTTTTGTTTCCTTAATCGGGCAAATTTCATCCATTGCATCTACAATGTCATTTGCAAGCCTCTCTACTAAAATATTCGTATTTATTAGCCCTAATATTTTTTTTCATTAATACTGGACCAGGATGAGATAACCATGTAGGTAAAGACGAACCATTAGACGATCTTCTAGGATGACTAAACATTCGTTCATGAGGAGTAGTATTTGTAGCTGTACATAGAAGGGATCTAATAGAATGTAGAGCTTCTGCTAAAACAACTTCCCACTGACTTGTCTTTAACCCCTAAGACTTTAAGGCTAACAATACAGTTTTCCATATTATACGGTGAATTCTGCATTATCATCAATGGATTTTACTACTGCATTTAAAATATCTAATTTCAACTGTTCAAAAGCTGATAATACATTAGAAGATAAAGGAAAAGTCGTAGACTCAACAAGAGGCCTAATTTTTTCAGAAAATTTAGGAATCCATTTAGAATAATGAGCAAACATACCCATGATTCTACGTAGAGATGTCATATTATTTGGTAACGATAATTCCAAGAGAGGTTTAAGTCTTTCGGGATCTGGTTTAATAGTTTTTGCAGTTATCGTATATCCAAGAAAATTAATGCTTCTTAAAGAAAATTGACATTTTTCTTTATTTAGTGTCAAATTATATTTACCAGCAGCTTCCAAAAATTTTTTAAATTTTTATCATGTTCCTCCAGATTTAATCCACATATAATAACATCATCTAAATAAGAATAAGTATCTTTTAGTTTTTCAGCTTCGATTATATTGTCTATGGCCCTTTGGAAGAAAGCTACTCCATTTGTAACACCAAATGGGATTCTACAGAATTGGTAAAGTCTTCCACCGGCCTCAAAAGCCGTATAGGGTTTATCTTCATCTCTTATTGGTATCTGATGATAGGCACTACGAAGATCTATGGAACTGAAAACTTCATACTTAGAAACTGTATTTACAAGATTCTCAATATGTGGCAATGGGTAAGCATCCAGTAAAGTGAATTTATTAATAGTTTGAGAGTAATCAATTACCATTCTCTTCTTATGATTCTCATTAGAGGTGATTAAAACTTGTGCCCTCCATGGAGATCTGCTTGGTTCAATAATATGTTCAGATAAAAGTTTTTTTACTTCTTGACAGATAAATTCAGAGTCATCTTTACTATAACATCGAGATTTTACAGCAATTGGTCTACAATTATCGGATAAGTTTGGAAATAATGATGAAGGTATGACATTAGCCATAGCCAAACTACAAATCGAAAGAGGCAGTTTTGAACCTCCAAAGGATATCTCAACACTAGAGTATCTCTTTAGAATATCATGACCAATAATCATATCGGTACAAAGGTCCTGGAGAACTAATATCTTTACATTTTGATATTGATCATTTAATATTTGAAGGGAAATTATACAATATCCTAAAATTTCGGATGATAAAGATGTAGAAGCCATTGAAACTCTTCCTTTTGCTTGATGTAATTTTATATGCATTTGATGAACTAATTTATTACTTAAGAAACTTTCTGAACTTCCAGTGTCCACCAAGGCATCTGCAACTCGTCCATTTATTTTAACTTTCAAAATAGACTTTGAGAGGCAAACAGGTACATTAGCACAAATTGTTGCAAGGGTGGCAGCTGAAGTATGCTTCATTATTTTATTGTTACTATGGGAATTGCACACCTTTGTAAAATGTCCCTTTTTCCCACAATTATGGCAGATAGAATTTTTGGCAGGACAATTTATTCGTAAATATCTGCTATACCCACAATAGAAACACTTAGATATAGCAGTAGCAGAACTTGAGTCCTCTTGAAGTTGTTCTTTATTCATTCCAGAAGTATTTATAGATTGTTCTTTTCCTATAGCAGAAACATTTATAGGATGTAGAGGAGATGTATATAATTCAGAATGATGGTGTGCCATCTCTAAAGCTCTAGCTTTGTCAAATGCTTCATTCAACGTGATATATGTACTTATGCTTATATGTAGCTTTAAAGTCGCAGTCTTTGCTTAACTGCTTCAATATTTGTAAGTACTGATCTATAGATTCACTGGATTGTTGCTTTCTTGTTGAAAGAGTATACCTGGCAAATATTTCATTCTTTGGTTTAATATACAAATTGTTTAAATTTTCTATAGCTTTGTTATATGTTTCAGCTTCACTGATGTATTGATGTATTCATAGACTGACGATCCAATGTAATTTATTAAAAGATTTAATTTTTCTGTATCTTCGGCGATCTTGGTAGCTTCTAGAAAGTTCTTGAATGTTCTGAACCAATGTAACCATTGATGAGCCGCTCCAGTAGAGTTAGGTTCAATTTCAAATTTTTCTGGTTTGAGTAGTTTATCCATTGAATTTGTTAATTAAATTGTTATAAATAAATAAACCTTTCAGAATTAGGCTTTAATTAACAAATTCCAGCACATATAGAATATCTGACAAGTAATAATTGACAATATTATAACATGTGAATTTATAAACAAACTTAAGGATAATGTGATTTTATAACAATATATGACAATCTGTTATATCACTATTCCATGTTTTTACTCTTATTCTACTTTGTAAATCTTCTGACTTGTAGTGCTTTGTCAATCTATTCTTTTTAACAACATATCCTTCTGTAAGCCCCCGTGTTTCGCCCATACTCATGTCTATTTTTAAAATGTTATGATCACTTATTTTAGGAGTTAGCCAATTTTCATGTTTCAATTCTTTATCATTGGTAATTATATAATCTATTAACGTAGCACTTTTTTTTGTAATCCTGGTTGGGGAATTTACTATCTGATAAAAACCAGTTTGAAATATTATATCTTTAATTTTTTCTTCATAGAATGTATTTTTTTGATAATCCAAATTAAAATCACCATTTATTACAACAATTCCTTTTAATTCAATATCCTCCAAGAGATTCTCAATATATCTCAGAAATAAATTGTTGTCTGTTTGTGGGGGATGATAAATGGTCATTATCTGATACATATTGTCATTAACTTCAATATCAATTCCTAAGATCCAAACGTAATGTTCTACCATTTCATTAAGCACTACCTTGTAAGAAAATTAATTTTTAACATATACTAACACTCCTCCTGTTCTTTTATTATGAGTATAACATTTTTCTGATTTGTAACCCTCGATTTGTATTTCCTTATCATATACATTACTATCCACATGTGTCTCAGTCAAACATAGAACCAATGGTTTAAATTTTCTAGTTAACATAATAATTTCATCTTTATTATTTACAAATCCTTGACAATTTAGACAAAGTATATCTTTGACTTTTGCTTTCTTTATTGATTGCTAGTCCAAATCACCAAATGATGGATAATTAATCTTCATCTTCATTTGTTCATAAATTCTTTTATAAGCTGGACAGCCCTTATCGTATGCTGCATGATTCATTTGAATGTTCGGAATTTTTAAAATTTCTAGGGCATATTTACAATTCACACATGTCTTTATTTCAGCATTACATGATTTATGTTCACCTGTACATTCTGCACAAATTTGTTTTTCATTCCTACAATTTTTAGCAATATGTCCAAATTTCCTACACTTATAGCACTGTATAATTTTAACATACTCTTGAAATTTACACGTCTTCCACCCTATATATAAAACTTCATTGTTTTTAATTGTGTCATACGTTTTTGGATCAATTTCTACAATTACATTCATATTATTTTGACCTCTATTTCTAGGAATATATTTATGAACTATAGTAATTTTTCTCTCCTCTATTTCTGTTTTTATGGTATTTTGTATAATCATTTTTTCAATAAAAATGTTTTCATCCTCTAGATCTTTTTTTTTTCTACATTAATAATTTTTATTTGTGGATTTTTTTTCTGAACTTTCTGCACATGATAGTCTTGTCCCATTTCCTTTTCTAATTTTCTACAAACATTATCTATTGGCTCATTATTATTACAACATAATGCTATACCTCCTTCTCAGACATATTTTAATTTAGTAACCCTGACACCTAATTTTGTCGGATCAACTAACTTTTGTAATGTCTGTCTAGTTACTGTACTTTTCTGTGTATCATTCTTTGACTTTATTACCACCACTTCCTCTTTCTTATTTTTAACAATTTCGCTGTATTTTGTACCATTTTCTTCATTTCTTCCTACTTTTACTTTAATTTCTTTAACATCTTTCTCCAGTAGTTCAATTAATTTTATTCTATTTTCTGTATCACAACTTTTTATTATTTCCTTTAATTCCTTGATTTCACTTCTCATCTCTTCTACCATATACACTAATTTTGGGAGCTTCTTTATAAGCATTTGACAGTTCTTACAGAGTAATCTTAACACTCTCTTCTGTAGTGGCATACATTTTGCCTCAGATGAAGTTAATCCAGCACACGCTTTATGCATTAATATTTCACAAACATCACACTCAAAATAATTTTCATCTTCGTCAATATTTAATAAACATTCAGTACATTTCTTCTCATTTCCTTCCATTTCATTTACCAATATTCTCAAAAAATATTAAAAGTCCTGTCCTGTCTACAAATTTATTCACTTTGTTTTTCCTATGTTTTTTATCAATTCTCTCTATCTCTATCTCTATCTATCAAGAATTAAAAATTAGATTATAAAAAGCACATCAAGATGCTCGTAATAATTTAATATCAAGTAAAATAAAAAGAAACGGCGTATATGTCAAAAACATAAATCCTGTGAAATACAGTAAAGGAGATTTAGTCTTACTTAAAAGTGAAACAGGCAATAAATTAAGTTCAGTATATAATGGGCCTTACCCGGTTGTAGAAGAATTGACACCTAACGTTACAATAAGCAAAAATGGAAAGAGTGTAATCGTACACAAAAACCGAACTAAAACCTATCATTCCTAAATATACTTATTTGACCTTTTATTTTAGAGGAGATGTAGTAGTAATGTTCTTTAACTCATTATACCACTAGCTAAAGATATTTATTAACATAAGGATATATTTAAATGTTAGGTATTAGAAAAGTAGAGTAGTTAAGTGAATGGGAAAAGAATTTATATTAATTAAACATAAATTATTTTCAGTTTTTCAGGGTAGATGTAGTAGTAAGCTTTAAATATAGTTAGTTAGTATTGTGTAAGTATAAGCTATTGAGTGGACTTTGTATGTAGATTAAGACAGGTAGGCAACTACCGTTTGTAACAACGTAGACACGAGGATTAGGCTCTGGTCTTCCAACGTGACAAGTAGATAATAAATTGTTAACAAGTAACAAGGTAAGAAGGAGTTTTATTGGTATGAGTATGGTATCATAAGAAGGAAGTATAGAAATATTACACCCTCATGCAAAGATTTGTTAAATAATATAAATATAAATTAAATTCTCTTGACATTGTTTAAAAAATGCTGTTGGTATTTCATCAGGACCTGGCCCTTTATTACGAAGTTCATTAAGTTTTTCAATTATTTTTTCATGGCTAATATAATATTGACTAATATACGATTTGTCAGAGGAACAACATGATTGTTAGGTGGTACGAAAACAGAAGAAAAGTAGTCGGAAAATGCATTACACATGTCTTGGCTGTCACAAATAACTACATTTTTATATTTTATATTATCAGGTAGTTCTGCCAATTGTTTTTTATGCTTTATAAATTGCCACTATTGTTTAGGGTTAAACACGATATTTCTTTCCAAGAGTGCAAATATCCTTTATAATCCTCGTCAATCAAAAATTTGGATTGGGCTATGAATAATCTGAATGTTAAATAGTCCAAGTCGTTCGAATATTTTTTCCATCGGCGATGAAATTTTGTTTTCTCTTTAATTACTTTGATTGTATTTATCGAATACCACATAGGAAAATTTTTACAAATTTTTGGGTACTTAGGCACATGAATATCAATAAAATTATTTATGATAGAATAAAACTTACTGATAGCTTGCTCCATGTTTAAATTTAATAGTGTGGACTCCCAATTAATATTTATTAGGGCATTGTTTATTGCGTTATAGTTTCCGCGATTGAAATTATAACAATGCGAATTGCCAATTGTTTTATAAGGCACATATGAGACATCAACAGCCAATTGTGTTATGAAATTTATCCTCTGAGAACAAATTTGTAAATTTTTTATTTTAATATTGTTGTTAAAAATTAAATCTAAAGTATTACCCGCTGAATTGATATTACTGTTATACTGAGATAGACCCGAGAAAGCCACAGAATCAATAAGTAAGCCAGAATTCTGATCTAAAAAACTTCTGGATTCACAAATTTCATTAAGTGGGTCAAACAGCTATTTAATACCTGGCAAATTGAAGTCACCACCCAATATCAATACATCCTTGGGATAACTTTCGGAAATGTTGACCAGCTACCAGGGGGAAGGTACACGCATCCGACGTGGAACTTGATGAAGGGGTTCTCATTAAGAATGATAGTTTCCCAAATATCTTCAGCCTCAGATGACCATGAACTCTCAGCATAACTCCTAATTTGCTTATTAACTCCCAAAAAGAACACCTCCGCCAGTCACTTTACTACAAGATGTAGAGGCTCGGTCCCGCCGATAAACATTAAAAGAGTCGCAAAACAATTCAGAACTGAAAACCGACTCACTCAACCAAATTTCTGTTAGACAAATAACATCATGTTCGCGCTTTTCTTAAATATTGTTGAAGTGTTTGTGTTGAGTACACGAACGTTTTAATAAAGGAATGATATATCGATTAGAGGTGGAACAGTTTAATTTAATTTAATATTATAAAGAAGAATAAAGAAGAAAAGAAAAGTACCGACCACGGCTCACTTAATTTTTTTAATATCATCTTCACACCATATTTTAAATGCCGTAGACCTGTCATCCTTTCTGACGTATACAGTGCCATTTCTTTCAGACACCCAGACTCCTTAGTATTTTTCAATAATAATTTATTTTTAGACGTTAAGTGTTCATTTATATATAGTTCATGCGATATATTTCCAATTTTTAATCCTCCAGGTCCTACTCCCAAGTTACAGCGCTTTAACCTAGCCACCGCTACCATAGCATCACGTTTATGTTTCGATAAAAACTTGACAATAATTAGTTTAAGTTTAGTCGCATCATGTTGAGACATCCTATATACGGTGTCTATATCAAAGGTTTCTAAGGGACACTCAATATAAACTCCAACTTTCTTAACAATATTGATAATATTTTCGTTTTCTTTTACAGGAACTCCATGAATTTCAATATTATTTGCCCTAACAAGCTGTTCGACAATGTCCAATCTATTATTAAGGTTTTATCGGAATCGTCCTCACTATCAGGAACGATAAGTGATTGCCACTTATTCACCTCAGGGCCCCTACAGCTCCTACAATTCCATGTTACACCAGGCACCGAAAAGCGGCTAATATCTGCCATTGACCATCCAGTGCATTTAGCATGGTAGAACTTCTGACAAGGACCACAGCATTTCAGGCCAGGGGACTTGCCAGTGATTCCACTAGTACACAGTTCACAAATCGGCATTTCAACGAAATATCCTTATCTCCAATACTCGCAAAAACAACAGCACTTTTTATACAGTTTATAATTTTACGATTTGTACACACCATCCATCCAACAAACTAATTAAATCGCTGACTTACACAGTCAATTCTTCACACCTAGTGCTATTATTATTGCTAATACCAATCAAAAACTTGAATCGTAAAACAAACACGTCTACACCATACAGTTCACACTCATATCATTGATCTGAACAGATTACTGTAAAAATCATTAGATGATAAAGAGATTGCAGTAGCAACGTTCCTAGATATAGAAGGAGCATTTAAAAAACCCACAACGGGCTCGCTGATAAACACTTTGGCAAACAGAGGAGTTCCAATTCTTCTCTGGTAGTGGATAAGGGCCAGCTTGGAGAAGATAACTAACACTAATATCCACACTTGGAGGGTCCACCATTAAGGCGCAAGCGGTCATAGGCTGCCCGCAGGGGGGGGTACTATCACCACTTCTGTGGTCGACCCTTGTGGGCGAACTCCTCAGAGAACTGCCCAAGAGGGTGTATAGTGCTTGGGATACACTGACGACATAGTAATAGTGGTCAGAGGAAAATATGTGAATATAATATTGGAGCGCTCACAAACAGCTCTCAATATTGTCGACGGGTGGTGCAGAAGGGAAAACCTTGCAATAAACCCCAAAAAAACTACGGTAATGTTTACCCGCAAGAAAACCCTAGGAAGAACTAAACCACTAGTTCTAAATGGGGCGGACATTCCATTTGCCAATGAGGCGAAATATCTAGGAGTCATCTTTGACCAATAAATGATATGGAATGCTCATATACAAAAAGCCACTCAGAAATCAATGATTGCCCTTGGTAAGTGCAGAAGGATGTGTGGGAAAAATTGTGGCTTGAAACCCACAATGACAACAGCAGAGGCAGAGGAGCACGGATTCCCACCAACCATAGCTAGGTGGATTTACTCCATGTTTTCAAACCGCTCAATTTCAACCTCCCTCAATGAAGTCACAGGTACAGCGATTGTGGGCCTGGTGTGCCCGCAGGGCCGGGGGGGGGGGTGCTTTCCCCCTTGCTATGGAGCCTTGTGCTCGACGGTCTTGTTCGTAGACTTAACAAGGAAGGGATTATGATTCAAGCATATGCAGATGACCTTACAGTCTTAATCACAGGGAAATCTGCAAGCACAGTTAGTGAGGTCACTCAAGGGGCCCTAAGAAGCGTAGAAGAATGATGCATAGGACAGGGGCTGAGAATTAATCCCTCTGAGATCGACCAAGTCCTTTTCACAGGAAGAAAAGGAAGTTGGATGGTTTTAAAGCACCAACCATTTTCAATAAGACCATCCAGCGCACAAAGATGGTTTAATTTTTGGAAGTTAGACGAAAAGTTGTCATGGGTACTCTACATAGACAGACAAATACAGAGACCACCGCGTCCTTCTGGACATGTAAGAGGCTCTTTGGAAAAATGTGGGGGCTTAATCCGAGACCCACCTTATTGCTCTACACCTCGGTTATTAGACCCTCCTTTCTGTATGTGTCGATTGTATGGTGGCCAGCCGTCCGGCGGGCTACCATCAAGCAACAGCTAAATCAACTACAACACCTAGCGTGTGTAAGCACAACAGGAGCGATACGCACGACTCCCACAGAGGCTCTGTAGGCTCTCCTGTCGCTCCCTAAACTGTATATAGTGGTCGAGGGGGAGGCAAGGAGGGCCTCTTATAGGATCAAGCAGTGGGGGTGGTGGCTAGGTAAAAGCCACAATGGTGGACACACAAGTATTCTTGAGGAACTTATGAGAGGAGACAGTCTGCTGGACGCACCCAGTGACAGGATATCTCCCACTTATGTGTTCGTTAAATCTTACATAGTAGAGATACCGGACAGGGAGGCCTGGCTCGAAAATCCTGATGCTCAGGTCTCGAATGGGTTCGTCTGGTTTACGGATGGGTCCAAAACAGACCAGGGCTCAGGGGCGGGAGTTCGAGGTGTGCGCCCAAGGGCGAGACTATCCTTCTCCTTATCCAGCATATCCAGATATACACCGATAGCCAGGCGGCTTTACGTGCCTTGATCTCTTACAGGATCACCTCCAGGGCGGTCCTAGAGTGTATTAATGGTCTGGCCCAATTGGGACAGAACAACCAAGTAAAATTGACCTGGATACCGGGTCATTACAACATAACAGGAAATGAGGATGCCGATGCACTGGCTAAAAGAGGCTCAAGTATACAGTTTACAGGACCCGAACCAGTACTGTTCATCTGTCGCTGTGCCTGCCTCATGGTCAAGAGACACAAACATCTGGGTGCAGCATTTCTCCTCCCCAGGACATTAGAGAGCTTCCCCTAGAACGGGTGTTGGCTTATGTGCATAGCACAGGTCTCTTCCAATAGCTCTCGACTAGCGGCAGGCACAATGGGTTGAAAGACCTGAGTGCTGCGGGTAACCGCGCCGCCTTCCAACAACAACAACAACAACCCAAAATGACTGTACGGCTCTACACTAAGGTTGTAAAAGCGATGTTAACCTACGGGTCAGTGGTATGGTGGACAAAGACCCCTCAGGCCAGCGGGTCAAGGCACCTTAGTGGCGTACAAAGGCTTGCCTCCCTGTGTGTCACTGGAGCGCTGAGGACCGCTCCTATGGCTGCAATGCAGGTACTATTGGATCTGCCACCACTACATATACACATTCAAGGTCAGGCCCGGTCGGTGATGCACAGACTTATGCGAGGCCAGATACCGATCACACTGTGGCACGGGATAGAGCATCCGAGGCTTTACGCAAAATTGAAGGCACATCCTGTTTTAGGAATGCCCACGGACATAATGGTCCCTAAGTATAGCTTCCAAAAAAACTTTGTAATCAAAATACCAGACAGGGAAGACTGGGGCAATGGTCCCCCAATAACAGCTCAAATGGTCTGGTATACAGACGAGTCCAAGACAGAACAGGGAGTTGGAGCCGGGATTTATGGGACGAGGCCAGTAACCAAAATAAATCTAGGCAAATGGACAACTGTTTTCCAGGCTGAAGTAATAGCCGTACAATGCTGCGCTAAAGAGGCAATACAGGAGGCAAGTAGCACGCCATCATCCAAAACGACGTTGGTATCTATGTGCGAGCTTTTGGCAAACGTTGACACATCGTTACGTCTACCACTTGTTATGAACAATCCTGCGGTGCAAGGGGACTGATAGTGTCAACCTAGGACCACAACAAGACAACCAGGAAGAAGAGAAGAGAGAAAGCTATGTGTAGGAATAGGTTAAGGTACCTTGTAAGAGAATTTCTACGTCTCAATTTATTTGCTATCATTAATGCTAGGAAAAATTGATCCATTCTTAGGGGGAGGCGATGTAACAATCGGGATTATTTCAGAATTATATTTTAAATGGTACATAGAACGTTTTACATTTATAGGTTCTGATAATACATATTAAAAGCTTGTAAACTTTGCAGTTGTCACAAGCGCCCTTCAGGCATAGATAAACAATTAATATTTATTATAAATTTCCCCTGTTCACAAACGAAAAGATTTTAGCAAGAGTAATAAAATAAACTATTATTAGAGGAATACCGCCCCGGTCAGAGTCGCACTCAGAGAAATTAAGGCCCGCGAGGTCCGTGTAGGAGCAACACAGTCAATTCTTTAGATAAGTGATTATAATGATTGGAATGAAACTGTAATGGTAAAATCGAAACGTAGGGATTCTCAGGGAATCCAACAATGTTTTAGATGTAGATAGATTAAGAAAATGTAAGCGCCCAAATGCAGGAGTTTTTTAGATGGTAGTTTTCTCCTGATGCAAAATTAGAGTACATAGTTAGTTTTAGATTGGTCTCAACTCCCATCCAGAGCTTGTTCTGAGAGACCGGAGGTTTTATTAGGAAAAGTCCAATTAGCGTATGTTAAGTATTTGTATCTAAAATTTACTCATATTTGTCGTAGTGTAATTGAACATTACCCACTAGGGATCAGGAAATGGTCACATGCTAATGCCTCGTACCTGGAAGAAGGGAGTGTTTCCAGAGATCTCTCTGCAGCTTAAGTAACACCCACCCCTGATAGAAACAAATTTGTTCACCTTAAGAGGCCAGAATAATAGCCAAATATAGATAGATTTGACCCTTATTGATGGGAAAACCGAGCTTATAAATTAACGTAAATTCCACAGAAAAGACTGTTTAGTTTATAGTGATTTTCACGTTATTTTAGGTTTTGTATTTTTAGTTATTAATTCGAGGTTTGATTAATTCTCATTAAGTTATTTTCTTTGAAATATATTCAAATTTTCCTTCTTTAATTTAACTATTATTAAATATAAAACCTCCGAGCGAAACAAGTATTTTATGGAGTATGTGGGTGTGAGCGTAATTGTCCTCCGAACCTCAGAACGATACTTCAGAATTTCCACCAGGCAGCTGTGCAGATGCCCAGAAGCAAAGTATAGCGGTAAGTGACTTAAATCCACTTTTCTACGATCATATTTCTCAAAGAACTCATCAATCGAGATGTATCTATAAAAGTTAGTAACCAAACAGATATTAGCTCCCTTTCTAATAACATCCACAAGTCTTCATGATACCACTCGTCATGAAGAAATCAAGAAATGGTTACATTTTTTTGAAAACACAAATCCACAGTATTCTACTGGTAGCACATATGTGCCAAAAATCATTTATTTAAGATCACTTATTCTTGTAAATTTTGAAATCAAAACTTTTGAAACCTAAATTTTTACAGCGCTAACTGTTAAACACCACATAACGTGGTGTTAATTAATCTGTTCATTTAACTTTAACACTGAATGGTTATCTAAATTTGTTTTCACTTTTATATTTAATTTTCTTGTTTTTTATCTTTTGTAAGTTGCTTAATCATTCAAAGAAATGGCGTTATTCTCACAAAGATTTTTTGGTGGTAAAAAAGTATGGAAAATCTAAATAATGCATTATTAATCATGAGCAATAGGCATACTTATTACCTTTTTAAATCTAAAATATTAAATATTTTAGATATAGATAAAAAAAAACTCAGAAATAGACAACCTCCCTTCTGAAAGCCTCAAGCTTGTGTAGAGGGAGGGTACACATGAAAAAACTCAGATAATATACAAGCATTACCTGGGAGATGTGCCATTTATCTCCTAACAAAATTTAAACTCGCGCCGCAATATACCTTTCTGTTAATTTGAAAGAGATGCCGAAACCAACTACCCTATGGACTATGTGCCCCGACTGGCATTGCATTACTCCGACATCTCCATGGGAGTCACCACATCCTTCATCGAGACCAACCACAGACACTGACCGGTTTCGCACTTTTTCTCTGTGCTCATCAGAATGTCCTAATTAGTGGACTCGACGACGAATGATGCTGCGACATGTTTGCCTAAAGGGCATGTGTTATGTTAGTAGTGGTGAGAAACACAGGTGCCCTCGTTTGGTCTTTGCTACTATCCTTCTGACAATTATTTCCAATTGACAGACAGATAGTGACCTGCTTTTCCGCAAGTGCCCTCTATTGTCTTTGAGGAAATAAATAAGTAGGATTGTCTTCCTCAAAGATAATAGATGTCAGTGCTATAGGCACTTACGGAAAAGGAGGTCGCTATCTGTCTGTCAATTAGACTATAATTGTCAGACGGATAGTAGTAAAGAACAAAAGAGGGCACTACGGGGTTTCTCGCACCACTACTAATATACCATTCTGATCACAAACTACCACCCAGTACCTAACAGACTGAGTTATGGCTGCGGCATGTCTTATCTGAAGGTCTTTATTAGTTTGAAGATGCTAGAAGCTAAATATGCAAATAAATACAAGATTAAATAAAACAACACATGTCAAACTTAGAAAAAGTGGACCTAGAAAGTGGTTAAGACTTTCGATTAAGTTACTCTAATTTTACTTGGAAATTAATGATTTTTGTAATAAACAAATAATATTTTTCAGTGAGAAAATGCTACTTTATTTTTTATTTAAAATTAGTTCAAGCTAGCCGGAATATTTAGAACAGTAGTTTAAAAAATCCATCAGGCAGAGTATCTGGCTAATTTCAAAGTAAAACGAGAAATCAAATTTGCTGCTAGAGAGATATCCAGAGGCAATGTTAAGAGGCATTATTTGTTCACATTCAAATGCTTTTTTCAGAAGATATTATGAGTTTGATTTTGCACAAGACCATACTATTTTTTTTTTATAGAAACAGTTAAATAAATTGCCTTTATCTTCCTCATCAGTTACACAAGAGTCTTGATATTACAGAATTTTATAGTAAACTGACCCAACATAACATACTTACACCTAATTTAGGTCAAATACCTATATTATTTCAGAGAATATTTACAACAAAAAAAATTTTTTAGGACCATTAACACCCTATATCTCAAAACAGTTGAGATTTTAAAATAAGTTTATATGTCAAAGTATCATTGTTTTAGGTTCTATCCACTCCTAGTCTGATAAGATTAAAACTAGGACATTCTGGATACAACTTATTTGTGTATAAATCCATAAAACCTTTATTGTTCAATTGACTGATTTCTATTTTAAAGAGCAGTGAAAACTGCTTCTTTTGACCCTACTACCTCCTTTAAGATGGACATCCAGGGCCTGTTAAAATTTTTCTTATACACTCGAAAATCAATATAATAATTTAGCAATTTTTTATCTGACATGATAGCATTAATCAAAATTTTTCAAAAATCCCATATGCGAAATTTGAACAAAAAATATACAACCACTTAATTTCACGATATTTTGTTAATAAATAAATAAAGTGTATAATTTTTTCCATTTTATTCTGTCATCGCAGACTCAAATAAGTAATTTTTATTTTTTTTTATGGCAGATTAATATATTTCAATCTACTAAATTTTGTGTAAAATTATATTTAAATGATTTCAAGTAACATAGTCAGTAGAAGTAGAAAAAATCAGTCATCATGTAAAAAAAAAATAGAAAACTTAATTATAAGTTACCTTCTATATTCAAATTTTCATATAAAACACTGTTAAATAGTTCTTCAGTAAGTTCTTCATTAACTCTAGAATTCAGAAAATTCAATTTGTTTTGACAATTGTTAAACTTGCTTAAAAGATCTTTATATATTAAAAACAATTTTTTTACCAACTCTTTTTGTTTCCTATTATCTTTTCTTAACATATTATTTTGGCTTGCCAAATCTTCAGTCAGCTTTATATTCTCTTTACAAATTGCAGTGCAATGTAGTAGCTGACACTCTCTCATGTTTTCTTCTTGTGATGTTGGCAAAACTTTTGGTATAAAATTATTTTCTTTTGATTCAGTAGTTGCAATATTTGAAAAACCTGTAATTTTATTTTGGTGTAGAACATTTTGTTTCAACACATCTTCTTTACACAATAAATTTTCTAAATGTAACTTAGTGTTTCTATAATGTTTATTTGCTTTCAATAGCTGCATCTGTAATTTTTTTTTTGACTCACTTATTTCTTTAATCCTTTTATCTTTAGATGTTATATCATGTTTTAGTTGATCTATTAACATTGAATATTCTTTTACCTGCTGCTCTCTTTTCATATCATTGAAAACTTTAATTTTCTGACATACTTTCTTCATATAGTAGCTAGGTAAATGAACAATACTTAAAAGATCTTCAATTTCTTGTATGAAATTTACATCATCACTAGTATCTGAAAAATATAAATACATATTAAAGAACAATATTATTCTCCGATTTTAAGAATAGATATAACATTACCACATCTATATGTAAAGTGTGATATGTTTATATTATGATACATGTGTGTGTATTATACATGGAAACAGGGTGTATACAGGGTGTACCATGTAGACCTGCAGTTAGCCATTTCTAGAATACTAAACATACTGGAATTCTGAAAATATTTATAAGGGGATTTCTGGCAATTTTCTTTCGATTAAATGTATTGGTGTTGAGGTGCAACTTCTGGTTCCATCAGAAGTTGCTAGCATCATGCTATTTTTCTATGCTTGAGTGAAGTTATCCACGCATTTCCATCCACAGATTATGACATGAGGTCAATTAAATTCGAGGTATGTAGTACAAACCAATATCATGCGTCACATATAATTTGCATCCACATACACAGCATCGATAACCATACTTCTTAAGAATAAGGTCTGTGTAATTTGCATTATTAAGTTATTAATATTATAGTCTTATTAAATAATATAAATGTAAAAATTTATTTAAAAAATGTATGCACCTCATCACTGAAAGTACTGTGGCAATATTTTGGATATTAATTAAGTAATTTAAGTATAGACCGACTGCCTATCATATCTAACTGCGGTTTAGAATATCTGCCACCAGGGAGGCTGGTGCATAGGTGCTGCAGAGATGCAGAACTGCCAAAAAGTTTTTGTATGTAAAGTTTTTAACCAAGCCTACTGAGTTTCTGAAGTAAAACCTAATAAAAATTTACTGGTTGGTTTTGGTCACAATACTCATCATTATTCCAAATGGGAAATACAAAGTCTACAGATCAACAAGTTGAAGAAACTGGAGTTGTAAACTCCAACTTCATTGCCCAAGGAATGGAGTACAGTTACTAAAGACGTCAAAATAACGTTGTACTTGATGCTGATGATTATGATCATTTCGCTAAAGGAATTCATGCCCATCGCCGCAAAGTTAAGAAACAAGTGAGACGTGAGCTAGTGGCAGCATCTGTTACTTCAGTAAACACGGATTAGAGGAGTCTGCAAACGCGTGTAACTGTGAGTGAGAAGTTTGACAAAGTAACGGTATGTTTAGATTTAAACAATTGGTGAAATTTTTGTTTTCTTCTTTCTCCACTTTTCAGATTTTTATCTTTTATAACAAACTGTGGAAATATATTTTTTTTAATTTGTTTGTCTATATAAATAACAATAAGTTGATGTACTTTAAGTGTAATTATTGTATCATTATCATGCCTTGATTATTTTTCATGTTGGTCGATAAGACAGTATTATTTCTAAAGCTAAAAGAAATAAAAGGCGAAGTATTTAATCAGGTTAAAAGAACAATAAAAAAGAATGTCCCAAAAGCCGAGGCAGTGAGACAAGATATCAGGGCCAATTTAGTAAATTATTTTATTCAACTTACGAATTTATTATCAAAATGATGGAATTCTCTGGATATAAAGAGTCAAAATAAATGCAAATAAATATTTCATTTCATTCGTGATAAAGTGATCAAGTTATTTTTGTCATTAGACATTTCTATAAGGTACTATAGAGTACCTTACTTTTTTATTGAGAAAATTTGCATTTAGTGTAGATTCAGGCTCTTATAGATTCACCAGACTACCATTCGGTTTATCTGTAAGTCTGAATAGCTTTCAATGAATGATGTCCATTGCTTTTGCGGGCTTTCCTTTATATGGATGACTTAATAGTTATTGACTGTTCTGAAAAACATCATATATGACAAATTTGAAAAAAGTTTTTGAAAACATGTCAAAAATATAATTTAAAGTTAAATCCACAAAAATGCAAATTTTTCAGAAAGGAATAACGTATCTGGGTCATAAAATAACTGATAAAGGCATTTTACCAGATGATTCGAAATTTAAGGTGATACAACGATAACCGACACAGCAGTCGGCTGACGAAGTAAAAAGGTTCGTTGCCTTCTGTAATTAGGTACTATCGTAGATTTATACCGAACTTCGCATCGGTAACTAACTCGTTGATTAATTAAAAAGAAAAAAGGCTACTTTTGTTTGGTCAGCTGATTGTGAGAATGCGTTTGATTTCTTAAAAATGCATTGATTAGTCCAAAACTTTTACAGTACCCTGATTTTTCTAAGCAATTTATTCCTACAACAGATGCATCAAATTTTCTTGTGATGCTGTGCTTTCGCAACATTTTGGAGGTCAGAACTTACCCATTGCTTATACGTCAAGAATGTTTACAAAAGGCGAAACAAATAAGACCATCATCCTAAAAGAATTAACCGCAATACATTGGGCTATTCAATAGTTTCGTTGCTATTTATATCGACAAAAATTTTTAGTGAAATCAGATCATCGACCATTAGTTTATTTATTTTCAATGAAAGATCCATTTTCCAAATTAACAAGAATGTGTATGGATCTCAAGGAATTTGATTTTGATATAGAATATATAAAAGGAACACATAATACAGGGGCAGACGCGGTGTCTAGAATAAATACAGACTTTTTGAAGCAAATTCAAACGGATTCTTGTTAAATTCTAGCAGTTCCTAGATCAATGACAAGCACAAAAAATGAAGATACGAGAAACAAAAATAAACAGTAATGTCAGGTTTTGAAACAAATAACCCTCTTGAGGTGATTAAAGTTTTTGAAACTTTAAATAATTATGATATTCTAAAATTACCCTCATTAAGATTTAAAGGATCATGTACGAACATAGAAATATTAGTTTTAAAGAAAAGAAAAACAAGCGCACAAGCTATTATTCCTATCATTAACGGTAATATTGCTCTAAAGCAAATTTTATCCAAGCTAGAAAAAATGGCTGATGAAGGAAAATATAAGAAAGTAAGATTAAATATGAATGATAATATATTTAATAGGTGCACCAAAAGTTTAAAGAAATTGGTCAAGAAATTCTTAAAAATGTAACAATTATCCTTTCTAGCCCACAAAGAATAATAACTAACAATGAAGAAAAGATGGAGCTTATCAAAAAGTCCATGATGACCCATAAAAATTACTTTTAAAAAAGCTAAAATTTTTTGTCTGTGGAAAAATGTGACAAAAGATATAGCAAAGTATAGTAAACAATGTCATAAGTGTCAAATTAACAAGCCACAATTAAAACACTTTGAACCATTAACACTAACACCCACACCTCAAAAAGCTTTTGACATTGTTTGCATTGATACTATTGGACCTTTCCAAAAATTAGATCAAGGTAACTCAGCTGCTGTAACTTTGCAGTGTGAACTGACTAAATATGTCATAATAATGCCTATTCCCAATAAAGAAGCCAGAACGGTGGCCAAAGCAATTTTTGACGATTTTATTTTGGTATATGGCCCCATGAAAGAAATTCGAACTGATATGAGCACTGAGTATTGAAAGCAACTTTTCAAAAATATGGCAAAACTTTTAAAATTCGAACACAAAATATCTACCGTGTATCACAGTCAAAGTATCGGCGAATGTGAACAGAATCACAGTTTTTAACGAATTCGCTCGCATGTACATCGATGCAACACATTCCCAATGGAACACATGGTCGAAATATTTAGCATTTTGCTATAACACAACGCCAAGTAGTTACCATAATTACACACATTTTGAATTAGTGTTTGCAAAATCGGGTAACCTCGATGCGCTTTTGACGGGTTCATGGGTAGATCCACTATATAACGTAGATGCATATGAGCAAGAAATTCGCTTTAGATTGCTAATGCGCATAATAGAGCCAGAGAATACCTTGAACAGTCAAAAAAGATTCGTAAAAACAATCTTGACATAAAATCTAAAGAAATAATTTTAAATCCCGGAGATCTTGTCATCATTACTTATGAAAATCGACATAAACTAGCTCCCTGGTTTGAGGGACCATTTTCAGTAGTCTCGATGTATGATCCAAATTGCACCATTAAAGATAATCAAGGTACAGCAACTACAGTACACAAAAACCGATTAAAACCATATGTTAGTTCTTAATTAAGTACTCAATTGTAACAATTGTATGCAACATATTATATTGTATTTTATGCAATAGTACTTTATTTATCATAAGACGGGCCTGTCGACAATGCTTTTTTACATTGAAAGATTTATTAATGTTAATTTTTTGTTTGGGCAATCTTTAATTAGTAAGCTGTATTATTTTGAGTAGATAAAATTAGGTATAGAGGTATCTGATGTAAGTTTTGATATATAAAAAAAAATGTTTTTTGTGTTTTACCATTTACCAATTTATTTTTTTTTTTACTTTCTTTCGTATCAATTCTGTTACTTCCATAAACATTTTTGTTGCATTGCAAGAAGTTGTATTTTGTAACCCACTCAGAAGATGTCCTTCACAAGTGGCCATAGTGAAGGCCATTCTCTGGGAAAGGGAGGTGTAACGGTTAAAGTATATTCACCTTATTGTGTCCGTATATCTGCTTTTTTCAGTGTGAAAATGATTTTCTTTTTGTTTTGGTTAGGCAAAAACTATTTTCAAAAACCAACATTTAACAACAAACAACAACATTTTTAGGTAATGAAAGTTCAAAAATTTGAATTTTATTATTTAGGTACATAGATTTTAGATACTCTAAACAGGCCAAGGTAAATAAAGCAAGGTAAAAAAAGTATTTTGCAGATATCTATGAAAAAAATCAATTACACAACTACACGGGAATATCTAGTTGGAATTAAGTACATAGAAATAAGAAATTGGTGGAAGTATAAGGGAAGTAGGTGGAAGTATCATGAAAATAGTGGAAATATCACGGTAGTAGGTAGAAGTTATGGAAATACATGGAAGTGTATGGAAATACATGGAAGTGTATGGAAGTAATGTGGAAGTATTTACTTAAATGGAAGTAGTATCGCGGTTAACAGATACCTAGATATAATTTATTTCTCATAAATATTTTTAAATTTATTTTATGAAATTTGATGTAATATTTGGAATTAGTAGGTTTACTGTAATAAAAGAATTGAAAGGATGTGATTAGTCAAATGTGAAACACGCAAAATTTGTAAATTTGGATTTTAGAAATTTATTAAGTACAGAAAAACTGTTGGAAATAACCTCATATAATATTATATTGTTGGAAAGCTCTTTTAACCTACTTTTCATACCCGCTATTGAAAATGAGGTGTCCCATTAAATATTACCGAGTAAACTTTGGATAAGCGAAGTACGATCACCCTGTACAGCACATAGGAACTTGGCAAATATGATATTTGTTTTGGAAACGAGAAGACAATAATTTTTAGTTACCTACTGTAGAAAAATAATTGCGATTTCAATATACAGGGTGACTACAAATATGGAAAGAAAATAGGGTTGTTCTATTTAAAAAATAGAACACCCCCGTGCCAGAATGAACAAATAGTTCATTTCACCACGGGTGTGAAGATATCCACATCCACAGATTTCGGTAGGACTATAATCGATAAAGTCGTGGTCACAAGATAAATTCTTGAAATAACGAAAATATCAGTCAACCATCAACTGTTTAGTTTCAGGGTGGTTATAAATCATAAAATTAAGTAACTGGTTAGTATCACATCACTTATCAGGAACCAGGTGGTAAGATGGGGATGAATTGAATAAAAAGAGGTTAAAATTGTATAAAAAAATAATAGCAAGTCCAAATGAAGATGTAGAGTTTTTATTCCACCACAGATCGATAGAGAATCAAAAAATACATTGGCCAGTACCATTGGCTTTATTTGTCAGGCCGTCCAAGGGGATGAAAAGGGGTTCAAATTGAATAAAAAAATAAAAGCAAGTCCAAATGAAGATGTAGAGTTTTTTTTCCACCACAGATCGATAGAGAATCAAAAAATACATTGGCCAGTACCATTGGCTTTATTTGTCAGGTCGTCCAAGGGGATGAAAAAGGGGTTCAAATTTAATAAAAAAATAATAACAAGTCCAAATGAAGATGTAGAGTTTTTATTCCACCACAGATCGATAGAGAATCAAAAAATACATTGGCGAGTACCATTGGCTTTATTTGTCAGGTCGTCCAAGGGGATGATTATTTGTTCAACAGTAAGTCCTGGAATAGACGTAAAATATACACGTACACTTGTAATATTCTGCATCTATTTGTACGTTTTGAAATCAGTATATGAGTTATGCCAATGTATTTTTTGATTATCTATCGACCTGTAGTGGAATAAAAACTCTACATCTTCATTTGGACTTGCTATTATTTTTTTAATCAATTTGAACCCCTTTTCATCCCCTTGGACGGACTGACAAATAAAGCCAAAGGTACTGGCCAATGTATTTTTTGATTCTCTATCAATCTGTGGTGAAATAAAAACTCTACAGCTTCATTTGGACTTGCTATTATTTTTAAACTGTTTTAACCCCTTTTGATCCCCTTGGACGGCCTGACAAATAAATCCAATGGTACTGGCCATGTATTTTTTAATTCTCTACCGATCTGTGGTGGAATAAAAACTCTACATCTTCATTTGGACTTGCTATTATTTTTTTATTCAATTTGAACCCCTTTTTATCCCCTTGGACGGCCTGACAAATAAAGCCAATGGTACTGGCCAATGTATTTTTTGATTCCCTATCGATCTGTGGTGGAATAAAAACTCTACAGCTTCATTTGGACTTGCTATTATTTTTAAACAATTTTAACCCCTTTTCATCCCCTTGGACGGCCTGACAAATAAATCCAATGGTACTGGCCTATGTATTTTTTAATTCTCTACCGATCTGTGGTGGAATAAAAACTCTACATCTTCATTTGGACTTGCTATTATTTTTTTATTCAATTTGAACCCCTTTTCATCCCCTTGGACGGCCTGACAAATAAAGCCAATGGTACTGGCCTATGTATTTTTTAATTCTCTATCGATCTGTGGTGGAATAAAAACTCTACATCTTCATTTGGACTTGCTATTATTTTTTTATTCAATTTGAACCCCTTTTCATCCCCTTGGACGGCCTGACAAATAAATCCAATGGTACTGGCCTATGTATTTTTTAATTCTCTACCGATCTGTGGTGGAATAAAAACTCTACATCTTCATTTGGACTTGCTATTATTTTTTTATTCAATTTGAACCCCTTTTCATCCCCTTGGACGGCCTGACAAATAAAGCCAATGGTACTGGCCAATGTATTTTTTGATTCTCTATCGATCTGTGGTGAAATAAAAACTCTACAGCTTCATTTGGACTTGCTATTATTTTTAAACTGTTTTAACCCCTTTTCATCCCCTTGGACGGGCTGACAAATAAATCCAATGGTACTGGCCTATGTATTTTTAAATTCTCTATCGATCTGTGGTGGAATAAAAACTCTACATCTCCATTTGGACTTGCTATTATTTTTTTATTCAATTTGAACCCCTTTTCATCCCCTTGGACGGTCTGACAAATAAAGCCAATAGTACTGGCCAATGTATTTTTTGATTCTCTATCGATCTGTGGTGGAATAAAAACTCACATCTTTATTTGGACTTGCTATTATTTTTTTATTAAATTTGAACCCCTTTTTCATCCCCTTGGACGGCCTGACAAATAAAGCCAATTGCACTGGCCAATGTATTTTTTGATTCTCTATCGATCTGTGGTGGAATAAAAACTCTGCATCTTCATTTGGACTTGCTATTATTTTGTTATTCAATTTGAACCCCTTTTCATCCCTTTGGAGGACCTGACAAATAAAGCCAATGGTACTGGCCAATGTATTTTTTGATTCTCTATCGATCTGTGGTGGAATAAAAACTCTACATCTTCATTTGGACTTGCTATTATTTTTTTATACAATTTTAACCTCTTTTTTTTTCAATTCATCCCCATCTTACCACCTGGTTCCTGATAAGTGATGTGATACTAACCAGTTACTTAATTTTATGATTTACAACCACCCTGAAACTAAACAGTTGATGGTTGAGTGATATTTTCGTTATTTCAAGAATTTATCTTGTGACCACGACTTTATCGATTATAGTCCTACCGAAATCTGTGGATGTGGATATCTTCACACCCGTCATTTCACCACCCTGTACATGGCTATTGTTAGAAAACAAAAATAATTTTAAAATAAATCCCCTTCAGTAGGTACCCACCACTGTACCTAATTTCAATTCAATATCTCCTCAAATGTAGAAGCTATACTCCGTCCCCATACTAATGACGGAGCCTGTATACCTTGTCAAATAGCAAACATCTTGGCAATAATTTTTGGACTTTAAAACAATATATTCCGAAGTAGTCACACATTTGTTGTTGCTTGTGTTCAACCACTTGGTCTTAATCCTAATAGGTATTATTTTTTGGTACCTATAGATACTATGGTACTCGATATAGTATATTAAAGTATAAGTGGATAAAAAGGTCTTTAAAACCATATGACGGCGCAGCCGGGGTCCTCGAAATAGAACAAGTGTTTTAAAGACCATTTATCCCAGAATACTTTGCGCTATTTTTTTTATTGGTTTAATAAATAAAGGTTTTGAATTTGTCAGTAATATTTTATTTGACGTTACAGGGTACTCCTGTCAAATCAATAATCAAAAAATTGTCATTTAGACTTCACACGTTTCTCGGGTTGTAAAGGTTGCCATGGTAACTTTAAAAAATGTTTAAAGCGTTTTTGAAAGTTGGCTTTAAACACGCTCAGGCGTGCTTTAAATAAATAAAACGGAGCACCAATAAAAAAAAATATTAATTCTTACCCACACAAATATTTTCAGAGTGTTGCTTATCAGATACTTGCAGTGATTGACACATTAAGGTGATAATACAACACAAAATTGATTTTTTTTCTTGTTTCTTAAAATACATACTAAGCAATTCATCACAATAAGGGCTATTTTTTGTAAGACCAATTAGCTCCATTATTTGTAAAATATTTTCTCTATCAAAATGCCAATTATACAATCCATCCTCATTTATTCCCTCACTAGAGATGCCTGGACATTCAGGTAATATGCTTGAAAATGTTGCTTCTGTATTAAAAATTGATAAAGAATAATAACACCTATTCTGCATTAAATATTCGGCCACAATTAAGTTTATAGCTTGTTTAAACAAATTAGTACACTGTGAATTTCCTTGAGATATATCTCTTCCAATAATTGTATTCTTTAAAAGATTAACAAGTTTAAATCGTAGTTGTAACCTTAATTCTGTTATGACACCTTTTTCTTGAAACCATAAATTCAACATGTTTTGGAATTCTGAATGGGATAGACCTTTGTTTGGATTCCTCTGCGACCATGCAGGGTTCAGAGTTTCCATTTTATTATCTCATCTAAAGTTTTCGCTTTTTCAGTTTTTGATATTTTAAATTTAAACCAGAAAACTTAAGCATAACCTCACAAAATAGACAACACAAAACAAGAGACCAGAGACATTACTCCATAGATTAATTACGAGAGAATAGATAGCACTCTCTATAGTTAATCATTAGAACTAAAGACCATTGAACAATGGGCCGTAGTGACATCTATTGGGACGGCACACGGAGTCGATAAATTTGATCTCTATCAAAAAAGGTTTAATGCTTATACCAAGGCGGGAGGTTTGAATTTAATTTTAATATCCTTACTTAAAATATTACCTCCCTTTAATTTCCTCATTTACAATTCTTCATTGTCTTGTAATACGAAAGTATATGTATTTCCCAAGACAATGTAGAATTGTAAAAGAGGAAATTAAAGTAGGAATTTCAGGTGTAGAAAATAAAACAAATATATTTGAATACAGTATCTATTTGGACAGTATTAAAATGTTACATATTAAGCAACAAATAAATGTTAACATAAAGTATAAAATATAACGAATAATATGTGTAGAACTAAGAGTGGTTACGGCTAATATTGAATTATCGTAATCATTATTCGGAATCACAGCCAAATGAAATCGGCTAAAAACAGATGACATGCTGCTCTTTTTGCCTCCAGTCGACATCATTTAATATGGTCATTTCGACTTATTTGCTCTCATGCTACCAACTATTTAACGCTGCATGGGAAGACAAGATTGAACAATTTATGATTCATCTTTCACCTGTAGTTGTGCTGAAATTATTAGTGAATGTACTGATATACTGTAAAAAAGGCAATTGTATTGATTTCAGTACAATTGTGCTGACAAGTACAACACTGGAATTGACTGAAAGATGCTAGGTATATGCACACGTATAAAGATATATATCTTATACTTGTGGTCTATGTATGTACTTGTACAGTGCTCGTGCAAATAAAAACATGTAAATAACTTACCTCTTAGTTTCCTTATTATTCCACCTGGGTACACAACAAGGTTTTATACGAGAACTCATTTTAAACAATACTCAATACAATATATTTTCTATGAACACTACAAGAAATAATGACAATGACAGAGAAAACACGAAATGGTTATTATGATTATGACATATGACATTACAAAACTTTGCACGTGGAACTCATATATATAATACTACTATATCGCGGGTAGAGGCCCAGAAATTCCGAAAACAACACGGCGCCGACATACAATCTCTATCCTTATCGAGAGTACCCTAGTCAAATATGCGCATGCGCACGAATTTCGCGACATCCAATAAGCATGCAGCATAAATACTGCATCTCTGTCTACTGACTTCTTTTAAAAAAAGTTGAAAGTTGGGAAGTCTGTCAGCCTATAAACAGTGTGTCAGCTTCCGTAACCATGGAGATTGCGCATGCGCAAATCGAACAAAGGGTCTCTGGAACAGTATAGCACTATATCTTTTGTCCTTTAATGTTTTCGGAGAAACCGCTTATGGGCTAACATAGGAAATACGCGATATAGTAGTATTATATATATGGTGGAACTGCCATGGTGCCATCTTACACTAAAAATTTGTACTTTTTACTTTTAACAGTGTGCCGGCCCGCTAGATGGCGCTGACTGCGTTTCTGTTCAATGGGTTTTGTTGTGCTTATACGACTTACACACTCCTGCATTACTCTATATCTATGGTAGAGACACAGAATTATACACCCTAATTCTGTGGTAGAGATTAGAGGTGTGTCGTTCGCGAACGACCCGTTCGACTGAACCGGGTCATTGAGTTTATAAACCTATAGTCAAAGACCGGGTCTCAGTTGCAAACGAAATGAACCGGCTCGCGTAATTTTATTAAACCGGTTCGCGACTCTCGGCAGTACGGCAGTAAGCTTGCTCCATGAGTGATATGCTCATAACTTGACCAAATTTCGTTTGTTCTGCGCACAACGTCATTCTCGATGCAAAAATGGCGAAAATTCAAATGCCTTATTAAGCTGGATTCATAGGACGTAAAACTTAAGCCGTAAGCTATAACCATAAGACGTATTAAAAATAAATTATATGAAATCCGCATGACAATTCATAGTCACCGTAACATAATTCGTATGCCGTAGGAAATGGTTCATTTTTATCTCTTACGTTTATCGTTACGGAATGGGGTAAAACCGCTGGTGATCGGATAGAATCGAAGTTTATTCTGACCATAGACCACACAAGTGTAGAAATTGAAACGATGTTGTTCTGTGTCTTCGTATTATTAATAGAATACAAGGCCGCGATTCTGTAATGACGATACGACAGTGATACGATATCGAATCGTACAAATAGCGATTCTCTTTGGAAATCGACTCCTCGACTATCGAGTAATCTAACCTAAAAATGGTCGATAGCTTTGGAGGTGTCGTCCAGGCGTAAACGATAGCATTTTTGTCTAATACGGTGGTGGTTATTTTATACAAATAAATATAAGTTGTGATAGGTATATGTACATTGATATAAAAGAACATAAAATTCTTTTTGTTTTGTAGTGTGGAACATAATCATTTAGCAAAGACAACACCTTTAGTTACAATGTCCTTTAAAATGCAGGATATACATTGGGAAATTTTTATTAATTTCGTAGAAGAGTATAAAAGTTTAGCAGCAGGAAAATTTGTAAACTCCCCTGCTAACTCTTGAACTAACTGTTTATTTAAATGAAACAATTCGATAAACCTTCGTTCAGGCAAATCAAATGGGTCGTTAGTTGTCAATTAGTCTCCTATTTTGCCTTCGTCTTTCATTGTGATCAACGTGCCATCGTGCTCGTTCATTAAATATAGATAACGTGATAAGAAGATTAATAAGTTCTATAATTAAAGACGAATTTATTAGCACTTACACTTTTCATAAATAAAATATATTATTATGAACCAGTTTAGAGTTATCACGATTGTCGTTTTATATCTCCTATCAAATATGTATTTGGTCGGATTTTTATTGGGATTTTTTATATATATATAGTATTATATATATGTGATTTTTATATAATTATAAATTTTTTAAGTGAACAAAACAAAACAAAGTAAGGTTAATACAAGTCAAAAATCAATTCTAAACAGCAGTGTTGCCAACAGAATCTCTATTTTTTCGCGTTTAAATTGGGTATCGAAACGATAGTGAACCGGAATCATTTTAAACACAATCGTACTGACGATATCGAATCCCCCTGCTCTGGGGTCGTATCGTCATTGAAATCGTATCGTAGAATCAGAATCCGGGCCCAGACCTCAAATCGGAAATTTGAAAATGCCAAATACTGAACCACTTCTAACTAACTTGGATAAAGTTAAACAGCAATTATTGATATAAATTTTGATTTGACATTTAACCTTATCTCATCTGCCAGTTCTTTGCGCGTGCGTACGGCTTACGTTATATACATTATGAATGCACTTTCAAGAAATTATGTCATATGGCGTACGGTTATAGCTTACGGCTTAAGTTTTACGTACTATGAATCGGGCTTACTGTCAGCATGACTGTCAGTGATATTAATTATTTTCGTGTTTGTCAATTGTATTCCCGTATTATTATAATTGTGAGGGCTGAGGATTATCAAGTTGTCATTTTTATATTATAGGGTGGTATTTATTTACAGTAGTGCTTCTTATTATCTCTTCAAATTATAAAATTTAGGTTAGAATTATATTCGGTGGGTAGATCGGTACACAGGATCCGGTTTGAATTAAAATAAGAAAGTTATTAATCAACTATTATTTTAGTTTCCCTGTATGAATCGTGTATTATAATTCCATAATCGACGTTTATTTTATATTGTTATCTTTGTTTCCAAGTATTTTATTTAATTTTGTATCATAACTGACGTCACGCTCATCGATTGACCACGCCCCCATGTGCATAGGCATATCAATGTAGTTGTATCATGGGCTTGTTCTAAAGTCTGTGGTTCCGGCTCAGCGGCTCACCAACTATTATATTATTATACAGTGCGAACCTTTAGAATGGAAACCGTAAATGAACTGCGCCCTGTAAAGTTTTCGCAGAAACGCTCGGACACGTCAATTCTTAAATTCAATTGCGCTTCTTTTGATATGTACCAGGCCGCGTTCAGCAGACAGCAAACGGTTTGTAACATGTTTACGCTTTAAACGCAAAACGTTTATTCAGCGGTTACAGTCTGCTGAAAAATCTTATTTTATTTTCCGTTGGTTTGAAATTCGAATGTGGTGGTTTGAAAGTCTACACCATTATGGATATATTTGGCTTCAAAATATTCTTTCTCCATATTATTTTCGTTTTACGACAGCTCATAACCATCAACAAAATCTGTAAACATAATAATAATAATAATAATAATATTGTCTTTATTAACCAACAACATAGATAACAAAACAGGACTTGCAAAAATAATAACATTAGAAATAAATGTTGGTTAAAAGGCGCAAGATCAGCATAGCTGTTCTTCCTCAAGAACCCGAAAAATTTAATTATACAGGTACCTACTGTATTTCAAATTGAAAATTTAGACAAATTTAGATAAATTCATCTAATGTTAAACTTAACCAAATAGAAAAAAAAAACTACATCATATTTTGCTCCTCAAATAATTTATTTTTGAATTTATTGGTCGTCATGTGTTTTAAATCATTAGAAAGATTGTTGTAGTTGCTCGCCATATAGTACCGAAAAGATCTCTGAAAAATAGATGTTCCATGTTTAGGAGTAGTTATGTAATATTTTTGCCTAACATTGATATTGTGAACATCGGATCTGTATCTAATTTTATTTGTTAAGTACGGGGGTATTCCGGTACTGATAACTTTGTGGAATAGAGTTAAAGAATGTACTGTCCTTCTATTAGCCATAGATAACCAATGAGTGCGATATAGAGTATGAGTGATTCTATCGTACTTTCTTATCCCGAAAATGAATCTTAAGCACGAGTTTTGTAATTTTTGCAGTCGTTTTTTATCTGCAACCGTCAGGCAGGGGCCATAGACGTAATCACAATGATTTGCATGTGAAAGTACAAGGGCTTCACATAACTGAGTTTTTAACTTAGTATTTAATACATGCCTGTTGGGATACAAAAGCTTAAGTTTAGCATACGCTTTCTGTAATATAAACGACACATGTTCTGTAAATCTTAATTTAGAATCGATGATAACACCCAAGTTCTTACTTTTTGCTACAATATTCAATCCAGAATCATCGATTTTAATAACTAAATCATTTGGAACAATGTTACCAAATAGTAAAACATATGATTTGGAAGAGTTAATTACTTAAGAGTTAATCATGGTATTTTGAAGTTTGAACGAGACTAAACAATTCACTATTTATTAAATCTTGAGCTTCATTTAACTCAGTTTTCTCAAAAAAAATGGTAAAGTTGTGTGTCATCAGCGTATAAATGAACTTTCATTTTATTCAGTGATAAAAATAAATTACTTGTATATATAGAATATAACAGGAGACCAAGAATTGAACCCTGTGGCACTCCTCTATTAATAAAACCCTTATTAGACATTTGTCCCTGAAATAAAACTTGCTGAGTTCTGTTTTTAAAATAATTCTTAAAAAATTCAATGGCGGAGGTGCTTAAGCCTATGAAATTTAAAATAGCAAACAATAAATCATGGTTCAATGTCTCAAAAGCTTTACTATAATCAAGCAAAATTAAAGCTCCACTCTTTCTTTTATCCAGCTCTGTGAGAATATCATCCATTATATTTAACAAAGCTGTACCACAGCTAAACCCTGCCCTGAACCCTGACTGTATTTGTGGAATTATTGAGTACATATTTAAATGAGCTTTTAGTTGGAGTTCAATTGCTCTTTCCAAGATTTTCGACAATGTCGGGAGTATAGTAATAGGACGCAACTCATTTAAACCAGTAGGACAATTTACTTTAGGAAGAGGAGAAACTAAGCCCTCTTTACATAACCTGCTTTTAATCCTTTTTTCTATGCTTTCAACATGTTGAGAAAATTAAGCGTTAATAGGGAGTTTTTGAACCCCTTAAAATTTACGTTATCGTTATGGTTATGGTTATTCTGAGCATGCGCAGTGCCGAAAATGATACTATTTTTGTTACTGCGCATGCGCAGAATAAAGATAACGATAACGACGTGCTGAAATTAGAGAGTTTTTGAACCCCTTAAATTCTAGCACGTCGTTATCGCTATCGTTATTCTGCGCATGCGCAGTGCCAAAAATAGTATCATTTTCAGCACTGCGCATGCTCAGAATAACCATAACCATAACGATAACGTAAATTTTAAGGGGTTCAAAAACTCCCTATTTAAGGGGTTCAAAAACTCCCTAATATTTTACGCTTGCAAAAATGGCTACCGCTCAAAAAACATGTTGACATTCAACATAGTTTTCAACTATCGTTCAACAGAACAATCACAAATTGATTGTCAACGTTTGTATCTGGTGAACGCGGCCATTGTTTTGGATATGACGTCATTAGGTAATCTCTATGACGTCATCATGTAATTTTTTCAAATGGGAATGTCCAGTTCTTTCATTAAATTTAAATAGAGAAAATATTGCTGTATATACGATACTATGGCGTTAAAGTGGATAGTTTTTGAGATAAAGGGCTTTGAAGTTTAAAAAAAGAAAAAGTAGGCTAGACAAAAAAAATTTCAATTATTTGATCCTGATAGTGTAGCTGTCCTGATAGTGTCCTGATCCCTAGGTACAGTTCCGCAAATTATTTAAAACTAATTGTCACAGTCGGTTATTATTTAATATTTTTTGTGATAATTAAAAATGGTACGAACTTTAACAGAAAAACAAAGAATTGAGATCTTGATTTTGAGAGGTTGTGACAAAATGAAAAAATCGATTAATGAAGTATGCAACATTTTCAGTAATAAATATCCGAATGAACCACGCATTAGAAAATCAACAGTGAGTAAGATTGTAAGTAAATTTATCCGGTGGGGACATATTCGGAATTGCATCAGAGGTCGGCCATCCATTACAGAGGATGTACAACTAGGTACGTTGTTAGATGCTCAAGAAAATCCACATGTTACTTCGCGACAAATCGCATCCCATCATGAAATTAGCCTCTGTCGTGTGATAAAAAGTTCTGTGATAAAATACATGAAAAAAAATAAATGCCATCCCTATAAGATTCAGCTAGTACAGGAATTAAATGATGATGACCCTGACCGCAGAATAGAGTTTTGCGAAGAAATGATGAACCTATGTAACATAAATCCGCGTTTCATTAGCAATATAGTTTTTTCTGATGAAGCTACATTTTGTTTGAATGGCAATATTAACAAACAGAACTGTCGGTATTGGGCCCCTAATAATCCTCACTGGATGATGGAAGCGCACACCCAGTTCCCTCAGAAAATAAATGTATGGGCAGGAATTGTAGAAAACCATATTATTGGCCCTATCTTCATTGATGGTAGTTTAACAGGTGACAAATATTTAGAAATGTTATAACAAATTATTCCGGAGTTAGCAGCACTATTTCCAGATGACAATGATCCGAACATTTCCAATGACTTTGTATGGTATCAACAAGATGGGGCACTTCCACATTATGCCGTAAATGTTCGTAACTACTTAAATGAAGTATTTCCTAATCGCTGGCTAGGCAGAAGAGGTTTTATTGAATGACCAGCTTGATCCCCTGACCTCACATCCCTTGATTTATTTTTGTGGGGTTATCTTAAGTCTAAAGTGTATAATAATAAACCATGGGATATTAACGAATTAAAAACAAAAATTCGAGATGAAATCAGAGCTATACAGCCACACACAATCAGTAAAGTATTACAAGAATTCCAACAGAGGCTTACATATTGTCAAGAAGCACAAGGATTACAGTTCGAGCCCCTTATTTAACTATTTTTCCTTTATATATAACCTTTATTATCCATTTGTTAGTTATGTTGTGATAAACAATTTTTTTTTACTAGCCTACTTTTTCTTTTTTCAAACTTCAAAGCCTTTATCTCAAAAACTATCCAATTTAAGGCCATATTGTTGTATATTGCCATTTTCAGGAATATTTTCTCTATTTAAATTTAATGAAAGAACTGCACATTCCCATTTGAAAAAATATTATGATGACATCACAGAGATTACCTAATGACATCATATCCAAAACAATGGTATCAAAAGAAGCGAAATTGAATTTAAGAATTGACGTGTCCGAGGGTTTTTGCAAAAAATCTACAGGGCGCATTTCATTTACGGTTTCCATTCTAAACGTTTGTAACTGTTTGTAACAGTGATCATAAAAAATAAATAGTATCATTATCGACGCACACGCGATGCTGCCCACAACTGATAACTCCATTCCTTCATCGTTCATTCGTTCGCGAAACACGACTTGAGCACAATTAAGCCGCTTCAGTGAACCGGCTCTTTCTACTGACCGAGACGATCCGGTTCCTTGAAAAGAGCCGGAGTGCCCACATCTAGTAGAGATGAGCAATAAATAGCGAACTGTGAAATATTCACTGCGAATGAAAATTCGCAATCGCAATCTGCTAATGATTATGAAATAAACTGCGAACTGAGAATAGCGATTAGCAAATCTGCTCATTCATAAATAGCAACGAAGCGAACGATCGCAACTCGCAACTAGGGATGGTAGAAAATTAGAGATGTGTCGGTCGCGAACGACCCGTTCGATTAAACCGGGTCTCATCGCGAACGAAATGAATCGCCTCGCGTAATTTTAATGAACCGGTTCGTGGCTCTCGGCAGTAGGCTTGTTCTAGTCTTATTATAGTCTAGTTATATTCAGTGATGTCCCGGATAATTATTCGTTTATAATTAACCGAATAATTATCGATAATTATCCGTCGGCTAAAAATCCTTTCAAAATTAGCAGGCTAAATATTATATACAGGGTGAATCAAGAGTATTGCTATCTATTGGTATCTTTGTTATTTGAAGAGATACGAAGTTGGTTAAATTAGAGAAAAGTTGAGCAATTACTAGCACTAAATAGTGGTCCCGGAATATTGTTAAAAAAATCAGCGGTTCTCAAAATATTTAGCAAAACAATAAATTTCCAAAAAACTTAAATTAGCTCTAGCTCCGTTATTTGCAGAAATTTTCAAATAAAAATTTATTTCGTACAACCATGCATAATTATCTTTGTTTTAATGCAACCAGAATTTTTTTCGCCTACTAGATTCTGATTTATGAATATCGTCTTTTGTTTTTCTTATGGACGCCATACTTGAGTTTGATGAGGTTAGATAGAGAAAATATCAAGGAATCCGGCGATGTGTCACACTTAGGGTTTTGAATGTAATTAAGGTCTGTAATTTTTTTTATTAGTCATAACATTGAACAACAATAAACAAAATAGCATAAATGGATAAAACAAGTGAATAGAGTGTAACAAACTGGCAAATAACTTTAAATTAATTTAGATATTCAAATTGTCTACCATTATTTTGTAGACACTATCAACAGCCCTCCTAATTTGTCTCAGTGGCAATGATGTAATTTCCCATTGAACTGCCTCTTTCAATTCCTCTATTGTCTCGTAAACTATGTTGTAGATTTTTTCTTTTAAATATCCCACAGGAAAAAACCGAGAGGTGTGAGATCGGGTGATCTTGCTGGCCACAACACTGGACCATTGTTGCCTATCCATCTCCCTGGAAATCTTTGATTTAGATGTTCTCTTACAACCTGAGTGTTGTGGGCGGGGACTCCATCTTGTTGGAACCATCGTATCTTCCTCAGTTGTGCTACAGGTTTCACGTATTATATTATTCCTGCGGTCATTAATTATTCCCGCGGTTGTCATCCTCCTTTGTGACGTAATCGAAGATACATTTAATCGAACTGTCAAAATATATTTTGTATTTGTTATATTTCACATTTGCAAGAGAATTTTCGTATTTGAATGATTATTATTTATTAAAGTTTGTAATAACGGTATAAATTGTAAGATTTAATAACTAATAAACATATTTCCCAATAAATTTAACAGGTAAGGATTGTGTATCCAATATATTTATTAACAAATTATCTTTGCTGGAAATCTTAACCCAATTTTTGATATTAACTTTACTACTGATGCCTACGTTTTTTTTGCTACAGTAAGCTTAAAATTTATTTTAATTATTTTAGCCTTATTGGCAAATTATATAGGAATTTCAATTTAATTTTGGCTAGATTAGATTAGATTTATATAGGAGTCGGCCTCCTGGCCTGGTCCACCGCCGCGACCTAGAAGATCTATTGTGGCACTCCCAACCTATTTAGATCACTCTGTCCAGCTTTGTCCTTTGCATTAGACTCCACAGCGTTGATAGAGGCTCTTCCATGTAGCTATTGGCCTTTGGGCATTATATACAGGGATGGGAAAATGTCGCAATAATTCATATTACGACATTTTCTACATTTGTAACATTTACTACATCAGAAATGCAGCAAATTTGCGACACGTAGCAAATTGTTTTTTGTCATTGAATTAGGTTAGGTTGCTAAACCTGATATATTAATTTACCGTCTAAATATTTATTTCATTTTCTAATAATGAATAAAAGACTTAAATATCACATAATTTTCATTAAATACTTAAATTATTAGTTGGTGAAGTAAAATTTTTTGTTTGTTTGTGTAAAAAATAAATATTTTAGGTTATGTCGCAAATGTTACCAAAATTAACATGTCGCATAATACATTTGCGACTGTCGTAAATTAAGTCGTAAATGTATCTTTTACGACGGCCCCATCCCTGATTATATAGTATAGCTGCGAACAGTATACACGTTGTTTATTGTAAAAAAGCAGTTAACATTATTAATTGTATATAAAACTAATAATCCTTGTATATAAGTATCTTTTAACTATTAATGAGATGGTAAAGATAAGCACTAACAAATTTACGTAAATATACACTTAAAACCGCGAAATATATCTTGAACATTACAGCATAACCCAACATCACACTTTTTCCGTTCATATTTCTCTACAGAATCTCTGCTTCCAAATATGTTCAAAATTAAAAAAGTATTCATATGCTTACCTATTTCAATAATATACTCGGATAGTTTGTATCAAAATGTGCATATAATTTCAATTTGTTGGTAGACACAGAATTAAAGAACATAAAGAAACCAAGGAAAATATTATATGCAATTACTTATTATGGGTACAGAAACTATTACCAAAGAGGATAAACTAATTCCTCTTTGCTATTACCCACAAACACAAACAACACAGGTGTTATATAAGAATAATTAACTATTGATTTGAGAATTTTAAATTCAAATTCCGCTTTCGCGCTTGCAGTTTGACTTTGACAGATTGCTTTATTGGATCTTTGATGACGTCACAATTATGGATTACATTGTAGTATAGGGATCGAGCAATCCTGTAAACAGTTAACAATCCTTGACCACAGGTAACAATTGTATGTTGTAGTTAGCTGACGAAGAAAGGCCTTTAGCCATCAGAGTAACACAAAGGTAACAGCTTTGATACGCGCGTGCGCCGGCTCGGCAAATATGCGATAGGTTCCAATCAGCTCGTAGTATGGATGACTTGAATGTATAACAGTAACAGGTACTTGGAACAGGTATAGGACATACCTGTTACAAAGAAATACTGGTTTTTACCATCCCTACTCGCAACGTCGCGTCGCAAGTCGCAATCGCAACTCACAACTAAACGAATATTTCAATAATTCGCGACGTATGTTTGAAGAAGTATGTTTTTTACAGGTCGCGTCGCTTCGTGTTCTGACCGATCGCTACAAGACATAGAGGCGTAAAGGAAAATTGTTGGGCGCACAGGGTGTTTGGTTGTTTAATATTCGACAAACAAATTATCAGAACGGAAAATTCTATATTCTATATTCTTCGACAGAACCCTGCCTGGCGTGAGGCGTGACGTGTGACGTCAATTTGTAGTTCGCAGTTCAAATAGCGGATAGCAATCATATAGCTGAATATGAAATGGCATTATATTCTTAGTTAGCAATTGCAGTTTATATTCACAGTGAATGAAAAATCGCGCTCACAATCGCAACTGCTAATGAAAATTTGCGACTTAGCCCATCTCTACAAAATAGAAAGCATAGACAAAGAATAGGAAGATCTAAGCCTACCCAGTGACGTATAATAAATCCGTGCGTATAATAAAACAATTTTTCTCCTACCGTCACAAAACTATGACATTTTTTGACTATCACGAGTAAGGTTGACATTTTCCTTACTGGAAACAAATGATATTTTAGTAACAAAGAAGTTACTTTTAATCCTAGGAGATAAAGTTAACACTTAATTAATCCTGACAACGGTAAAATAATTCAATAATTTTAAAGCACAAATTAATAATAAAATGAGGGATTTCGGTTGGAGCAAAAATAACATGTTATAATCGGATTAAAAGTGTCTTTTTTGTCTCGCAATTTTGCATCCGCTCGGCTACGCTACACTTTGCCACGCAAAAAGTGACACTTTCTTTAATCCTAATTGGCGATTCAAATTACCGATGAGGGCGCTGCAAATTGTAAACAAATATGGAGGAAGACGAGTAAAAAATTTACATTTCATATCACATCATCTAGCAATTTAGCATTCAACTGCCATAAATATAGCGACTTCATGTGCTAGTTAGGGTGTTAGGGTCGGTGATGTGCCGGATAATTATCTGTATAATTAACCGGATAATTATTATCGATAATTATCCGTCGGCTAAAAATCCTTTCAAAATTAGCAGGTAAAATATTATAGTGCCAGTAGCAAGAATTGCCTCATAGGGTTGTTTTATTTTTTAATTTGTATAATTAATTTTATTTTTATGTACTTAATTAATTAAATGATGTAAATTAAATGTATTAAAATTTCTTGCACCGAAAATCAATAATATTCTTAATTATTAAATTAATCGAATTCTAAAAGGATATAAATTAAATAGAAATATATAAAAGAATATATGAAGATGTGGAACTAGCTACTCTTATGGAAACTTTAGAAAACCTTTTACATACAGTTCTCTAAGTGCCATTCCTACACCTATATGGTGTGTACATTGAAATTTATGTTGAGTTCAAATTGTTAAATTGAGTCAGTTGTTGTATTAAAGGATAACAATAATCGTTTCTTAGAAGGATCTATTCTGTTAACGACGGCTAATTATAATATTTTTAGCCGGCTAAATGCTAGTTATATAATTAGCATTGGTTAAATATATAATTAGCGGCTAAAAACCCATCACTGGTTAAGGTGAAATAAAAGATAAAAAGAGTGGTAAAAGCAGTCAAGCATCCCATAAGTGCTTCATTGCTAATTATATTAATCTTTTGGGTTGAAACAGATAGGTACCCTAGTTTTTGTTTACTTACATTTTGGACTAAAATAAGTGTGATGAACTGTATGGTGAATATTAGTGCTTGTTCTTTGTTAAATAATGTTTAAATTAAAATATATTCTGCTTTTATAAGACTAATACCTAATAGAAAAGTATAGACAAACTGCAACAAAGTGGTTATTTTGTGTAATTAAACGTGTTCCCTGTTATTAAATTGTTACATGCCTTTTGCAGAAATGAATGAGAAACAGTTTCTTATACCAGGGCCAATAAACTTCTACCTATCTTCAATCTTAAACACTTCTATTGATACATTTTGTGGAATAACACCTATAAACACAGCAGTTTGCGTTGTGCTGATTTCTTTTGAATGCCATTTTAAAATGTAAAAATAAAGATGTACAAATACTAACCACGTCGTTTTTAACTTTGTAATACCAAAAAATCACAAGCAGCACTAAATTATTACGTTAAACAAACCCAAATACGTGTTATTATTCATTATATCAGCAATAAGCCTTTAAAAATCAACATTTAAGTAGGTTTAAATATTTTCATGCAGAGGGCGCATTCATTTTTGGAATCGCCAATAGAAAACAATATACTATTTTCTCCAACTGTCACAAAAACCATGATACAACTACACTGATATGCTCATAACTTGACCAAATTTCGTTTGTTCTGCGCACGACGTCATTCTTGATGCTAAAATGGCGAAAATTCAAATGCGTTACTGTCAACGTGACTGTCAGTGATATAATTATTTTCGTGTTTGTCAATTGTATTCCCGTATTATAATTGTGAGGTCCGAGGGTTATCAAGTTGTCATTTTTATATTATAGGGTGGTGTTTTTTTACAGTAGTGCTTCTTATTATCTCTTCAAATTATAAAATTTAGATTAGAATTATATTCGGTAGGTAGATCGGTACACAGAATGCGGTTTGAATTAAAATAAGAAAGATTGATATTAATCAACTATTATTTTAGTTTTCGTGTATGAATCGTGTATTATAATTCCATAATCGACGTTTCTTTTATATTGTTATCTTTGTTTACAAGTATCTTATTTAATTTTGTATCAAAACTGACGTCACGCTCATCGATAGACCACGCCCCCATGCGCATAGGCATATCAGTGTAGTTGTATCATGACAAAAACTATGAAATTTTTTTACTGTCAGGAGTCTGCATGCAAGGTTTACATTTTCCTTACTGGAAAAAAATGATATCTTAATAACAAAAGTAATCACTTTTAATCCTTAGATTTTTCATTAATAGTTAGATTATCTTCAGATGTTGTGACATTAGAAATGACCACGGTGAAATAATTCAATCATTTCAAAGCCCAAATTAATAATTAAAGGGTGATTTCGGTTGGAGAAAAATAACATGTTACTTATATTCGGATTAAGTCCCTTCTTTGTCTCGCAACTTTACATCCGCTCAGCTACGCTTCGCCTCGCAAACACAAAATTTGCTAGCCAAAACAGTGACACTTTTAATCCTAATACATTATACTATTTTACTAAACCACTCAATATAAATTTTGTACATCAAAATTTCTTACATTCTAAGAGGCTTATGTAGGTACATACCAACCTACCCCCCAGCAAACACAATTACATCTCAGAAGCATATATGGTACATCGAGAGTTTTACTGCGATTTACAATTTTATAGACCAAACATGTTATGAATTCCTCACCGGTACTACCAAATGTCCGCCACACGCACACATAATGTGTGTGTAATTAGCATATATGATTATTTAAGTCACCAGTATCACCAGTAATCGGGACCGTACAGCTAATTTTCAGTACAACAATCACAGAATCCCACATATGGATGGATACCCATATCCATCCATATAAGTAATATTTAGTTAGTCATATGCCCATATCTCACCAAACTATTTTCAAAATTTCCCTCTGTAAATACCTCAACATCATTAGCTGAAAACTAGCCAATGGAATGTTAGCACAGTGTGGCGACCACCTTACAACTGACAAAATGATAGTTAGGAATCAGCGATCCAGTTTATTTTAAGAAATCCGTGGGGTAGACAGAGATGCAGTATTTATGCTGCATGCTTATTGGATGTCGCGAAATTCGTGCGCATGCGCATATTTGACTAACGTACTCTCGATAAGGATAGAGATTGTATGTCGGCGCCGTGGTGTTTTCGGAATTTTTGGGCCTCTACCCGCGATATAGTAGTATTATATATATGACACCTATTTACTTGTCGAGCAGAATTGACAGATATTCTCGATATGTCGAGAGGTCGATAACCATTGTGAATCGCTACCTCCTCGATTTCTACATAGATAAAGTATATATTGATTTCTATTCGACACGTATTGAATAGAGGAATGTGAATCCGGCTGCTGGTCACCCTAATGATGCACGGTCAGTATACGTCAAAATGGCAACGCACTATATTTCACGTGTCGGATGTCTCTCTTGCGCGGTATACTTCTTTATGTATGTGGTCTCCAGTAGTGAGGGGAAAAAGAGCGTCACCAAATAAATCTCTAAAATATTTAAAAATTAATTATGTTTAAATTATACACAAGATACATTTTCTAATATGATTTTGTATTTTTGGGGCAGTGGGGCAAAATACCTAATACTTGTAACAAAATTTTAATCATTTTGTTCCCTTGTATATGACAAGCAGTATATTTCGGGACGACTAAAAATAATATCAAAAAATCCTGAAATTTTATCCCTGAATACCATGATACAACTACACTGATATGCCTATGCGCATGGGGGCGTGGTCTATCGATGATCGTGACGTCAGTTTTGATACAAAATTAAATAAAATACTTGTAAACGTCGATTAATAGTTGATTAATATCAATCTTTCTTATTTTAATTCAAACCGCATTCTGTGTACCGATCTACCTACCGAATATAATTCTAACCTAAATTTTATAATTTGAAGAGATAATAAGAAGCACTACTGTAAATAAACACCACCCTATAATATAAAAATGACAACTTGATAACCCTCGGACCTCACAATTATAATAATACGGGAATACAATTGACAAACACGAAAATAATTATATCACTGACAGTCACGTTGACAGTAACGCATTTGAATTTCGCCATTTTAGCATCAAGAATGACGTCGTGCGCAGAACAAACGAAATTTGGTCAAGTTATGAGCATATCAGTGTAGTTGTATCATGCCTGAATACCAGCAACCTATAATGCTCCACCGTGTAATGTGTTGTCTACCTCTAAAGTGTTTCTGATTGGTCCCTTTTATGAAAAGGTAGGGACGCAAAACAGACAGGAAATTAAGACATTTTTAAAAATCGACAGTCTGGTTTTAGATAGAATGCGAGCAAGTTAACAATTTGCTTATTGAAAGCACATGTTCTTAATTTTTAATTTAATTTGAATTTGAATTATTATCACGATTGTTAGTCATCGGTGTTCCGATATAATAGATTATTATCTGTAATAATCGCATTAATCGATATTATAGTATATTTTTGTTGTTGTCACAAGATATGTGATAATAAATTTATTTTACACGTAGTGTAAATTTTCTGCCGAATTTTTATTTTTGCAGAGTTATTGAGACGCTGGCTTAATCTTCGCAGGACTCTACTATTATCCTCGTAAACCATCCGATTCCATGTGGAACGTCTTAGGACATCTTTGAGTTGGATTCACGAGGTTGAAACCGAAATTTGTATACAAGTGAGTACATTTAATTTTCTTAATAAATTGAATCTAATTAAAGAAAATTTTACCCTGTATGCAAAAGTCGGTTCTCTCTGAAGAGCCTGGGTTGATTGGTGCGTGCGTATATATAACCATATGGTTAATTTTTTATATACCTACTATAGTTTTTGTCTGATGATTACAGAAGCTATTATATCCAGGAATTTTATTTTTGATTACTTGCTGGTATTCTAGACCGTCTCACATTAATTTTTTTTCAATTTCATTCTATTTCATTGTACTTGATATTGTTAATTTTGCATTTAAAATCTCATGTATGAATTATAAATTTTCACCTTTTATGCTCACTAGTTTTTTGTGTAGCACAGTTACGAATTTTGTTACTGCAATTTCGGTAATTTTTATTGTAGAGTAACGGTCATAAGTTATTTTTTTTTCTATTAGAATTTTTATATACTGTCCTTCAGACATAGTTACTCTACTGTTTGATTGTTTACAAAATTCCAATTCCTGGATCATTTTTTTGTACAACTCTGGGACTGGGCTAGTCATACAATCTGTTACATGAACCTATTTCCATCTTTGGAGCCTGAAATCTAGATACAAGGGATTTAATTACATCGATCCATGCAACCCCAGCAAGTCTAGCTAGACGTGGACCTGTACAGGAGTTTCGGATTAATCTAGGAGAGGCCAGTGGGTGAGATAAATCCATAAGTAGGCCGAAGACTGGTGAACCCAGCCCAGTAAAATCTTCTTTTTGTAAAATTTTGTTAAACGCCTTCAGGCGGTAGAGTTTTTTCCAATTTAACGTAAATTTATTTGTAAATACAATTTGTAATATATACTTTTATCTTAACTTAATTTGTTTGTTCTTACATTCACGCATTCACAACTTCATATATTTTTTTTCTCGTTTAAATTACCTGGTGCCCAAATTTTTATAAAGTAAGCTTAACAGTAAAATCCAATCCCCGCCTTGAGCCCAGAGCTAACCGGAGCTATGTCCCTGAACCTTTAGGGAAGAAGCTAATAATTCCCGAGGTTCAGTGCATACTAATAAAGACAGGACAATTACAGATTGTAAATATTAGAATTATACTCATATCCTAAGCTAATGTAGGTATATTTCAGATGCATACATAGGTACGTTATGTAATTAACTAGGCATACATATGCAGAAATGTGTTGTACAATATTAAAATAAGTCATTTTATTTAGTAACACACCAAAAATGGTTCTTTCAACTCAAATGGAAAATAAATAAGTCATGTCATAACATAACACTTCCTATCTAAAATTTGTTTTCCAATTTTGACAGAAAACTATTGTTGTAATGGTTGCTGCAATAACCTATATATATATATGGTCCCAATCCCTCCCATTGGCATGCCAGCAGGAATGGAAAACAGATACTGTCACGCTTTAAAATAAATTCCAATTTATATGATACTAAGTTATAGCAAATTTTTTCATTAAGTTTCTTAGTTGTCATTTATACAAGGTCACCCATTTAGTTGCAAAGTTACTATTAAAAAAAATGTATTCGCAAAAAAAATTGTTTACAAAGAAAAATATTTAGCTAATTAGAAGTAAGTAATCAATTGGTTTTAACTAAAAGTATCCAGTTTATTTACATCTGATTTATATGTTAACAATATTTTTCAGCCTTACAAGTTTTCCAGTTATGGAAGTAAAAAAAAAAACTCCCAACAGATAATGGTGTACTCGTCCAATTTATGATATTTTAAATAGGTATCAAGCAGAGCTGCGCAAAGCACTCTGCAAATGTAATTGATGCACAAAGCAACAAGCAACTTATATTTAGAAAATGCTTGACAAAATCAAAGCACAAAGCAACAATTAATTAATTCAATTAATTCAATTCATTAAAGTTGCTTGAAGCAAAATAACTATTTTCAATTACATTGCTTGTAAATAATCAACATTATCAACAATGCTACAAGTTATAGCATTGTCGATTATTCTATAGGTATCTAGTTTTATTTGTGTATTATCATGATACCACTACACGTTTCATGTGTATTATTGTTAGCCACAACTGGAAAGAAAAAATACAATCGTAATGTTAACTAGTTTACTAGTTGAGTAGCACTACCGCCAGTGGCGGCTTCTCCTTGAGACCGCAGGACCGCGCGCCCTTCCTTTGAAAATACCAAAGGAATCATTATTATCATTATAAATTAAATTAAATGCAAATGTTAAAAGTTAAAACATGTATTGTGGTACAAAACTATTATAAGGAAGGGCTCGAGCGCTTGAGCTATCGTACTCATAACGCCACAGTCCGCATCACTGGATCACAGCACGCCGCCACTGCACAGTAGCAAAGGATCACAGATTCGTGGCCGCATTTTGAGTAGCGGCCCAGGTAATTATGGCAACCGACCCGATCTCCTTTTCGACTACACTCGTTAGATATTTTCCATATGCTTATAATATGCAGATTTGGCCGCAATTATTTCGCGGCCCCACGCGAACATTATAACGTATTTTTCACACATTACATATTTTTAACATTATTAAAGTACTTATTTAATTTTTGTGAAAAGACAATTTTATATTTTACTTAACATGAATACTGTTAGTAGTATAATTATGAATATATATTTAATCTTTGATTAGAGCTAATTCTGCAAATCTTCCACTGGAAGATAAAATATAAATAAAAGAGTTGGACGTTGCCTGGCCAATAAATACCTAATTTCGATGAAAAAGTTATGGAAAAATTTATTTCTATGAAAGACCGTAGAGCTGATTTCAATTTTAGAAAGTAAGTGTACTCGTGTATAAATAACTGTATGAAGTTTATTTACCTACGTAATAATTTAATGTGTCGTTTGATAACTATGAATTGAATAACTAAAATACTTTTGAGTTTGTGATTGTGCCATATCCTTTTTTAATTAACGGATATCTAAAAACTAAAAATGGTTATGTTCCTGCTTCCTGAATTCTAATTTACAGCTTTTTTAAGGTAACGTATATGTAAATTTTTGATTCTAAATATTAATTACCTATTTAAATATTGTTTTAAATAATTTTTATCGAGATTTCCGTCAATCGTATTAAAAAGGGGGATATTTGTCTAACGAAAGTTATTTTTTCAAGCAAATATTTTTGGTCTGCGAATTTCTAATTTATAATTTTAAGGGGTTTGAAATTGAAATATGCAAAATTTTCGCCTGCGGCGCATTTTTTTAGTCCTGCGCCCCCCCATATCCAAATGTCACCAGCCGCCACTGACTACCGCTATCTCAACGCTCATATATCTCAAGAACTACTGTGTGATTTTACAAATTTACGCAATTTAACCGATCTTTTACTAGGATTATTCATACAAAAGTGTGTCAAACGGGTTTTAAAGCAGAGGGTAGATTCAATTAAATATCTCCTATTAAAGGAAAAAATAAAGTAAAATATAAAGTCCCACTATTAATTAAATTTTGATTTTTGTTTATATACCTAGCTAGTAGCTACCCTTACCCTATAGTTATCTACTCTACCAACATTCTATTATAATAATTATTAACTTTAAGAAGTAGAAAATTGATTTAATACTTAATATTATATTATAATTCTGCATAATTTGAAATTGTATTGCACACCTGTCACCTACCTGTGTAAACATGTATGCCTGGTACAGCCACGTCTACGCACGCGCATTGAATGAAATGCAGATAAACATAAACAGTGATTTACTTCATTGTGGCAATGGCAAAACAGCTTCCAGTGATACTTTGACAAATAGCGCGCATGCCCGGACAAAAAACTGCTTCAAATAACGAATAAAATGCTTGAAGCTATCATAAATGCTTTAAATTACATTACAAAAGTAATTTAATTAATTCAAAAGTATTTGAACTAGTTTAATATTGCTTGAAAGCATTTTGAATCAATTAACAAATACAAAGTAACTTACAAATGTGCTTCATTTTCAATTACAAATTAATTGGGATACAAAATTGCTTCAATTAACAAGCAACAAGCAATTATAATTACTTCAATTAATTGTAATGTCGTAGTATCGTATATTCAAGGTAACAAAAGCGTGTTAGCAGACGAACAAAATCAAGGAAACCACCTACAAGGCAATGCATCGGACGAACAGCCAGGGGGCCTTTTAGAACATCGCTGCACGCTCCGCACGGCGACCAGTCTCCCGTCCGACCGCAAATGTACCTTAGGTCGCGCTGTCGTCGGAGCCAGGGTTGCCAGGTCTGGGACTTTCGTGCCAGATCTGGCACTTTTGAATAAAATCTGGGACGCGGTACGAGAGCACTGATTTCTGGGACGTTTTGCTCAATGGAAATCTAGTGCTCCTTTATCTGGTACGACCTTGGCCATGGTCGTATTTCGTTCTTTGTCTATGCTGATATTTACTACGAACTACGATCTACAATTCTCATTTCACATTCATCTTTTATATATACTTGAAATATAAAAAAAATATAATATGTTGAATTTTTGTTTTAAAACGTTTTATAGGTGTTTCTGTTAATTTTGTTTTTGTATTTTCAATGAAATATAAAATATAATATGCCATTTTGCCTTTTTTTTTATTTAAGTAGGACATTTAGAAATAGGTATTTTCTGAATATTACAGTAATACAATACAATACAATACAGATTACAATAATTTACCCCCCCCCCCCGTTGGTAGTTGGTACGATGAAACAATAATCTGGGACCTTTTCATGACTTCATCTGGCCCGAAAAAATTTTTACTCCTGGCAACCCTGGTCGGAGCGCACTTTACCTTTTATATGGTGGGCGGAGTCCAAGGATTGTTAACTGTTTACAGGATTGCTCGATCGCTCAATTTTGTCATCCGCCTTTGTGACGTCATCGAAGATCCCTGTAATCGAACTGTCAAAATCATAGATTATAGATAGTTGTCAAAATATATTTTATATATTATTTCAAATATATATATTTCACATTTGCAAGAGAATTTTCGTATTTGAATGATTATTATTTATTAAAGTTTGTAATAGCAGTATAAATTGTAAGATTTAATAACTAATAAACATATTTCCCAAATTTAACAGGTAAGGATTGTGTATCCAATACCTATATTTATTAACAAATTATCTTTGCTGGAAATCTTAACCCAATTTTTGATATTAACTTTACTACTGATGCCTACGGTTTTTTTTTGTTACAGTAAGCTTAAAATTTATTTTAATTATTTTAGCCTTATTGGCAAATTATATAGGAATTTCAATTTAATTCTGGCTAGATTAGATTAGATTTATATAGGAGTCGGCCCCCTGGCCTGGTCCACCGCGACCTAGAAGATCTATTGTGGTACTCCCAACGTATTTAGAGCACTCTGTCCAGCCCTGTCCTGTGCATTATATAGTATAGCTGCGAACAGTATACATGTTGCTTATTGTAAAAAAGCAGTTAACATTATTAATTATATATAAAACTAATCATCCTTGTATATAAGTATCTTTTAACTATTAAGAAAATGGTAAAGATAAGCACTAACAAATTCACGTAAATATACACTTAAAACCGCAAAATATATCTTGAACATTACAGCATAACACATAACCCAACATCACACTTTTTCCGTTCATACAGAATCTCTGCTTCCGAATATGTTCACAATAAAAAAAGTATGCATAATGCTTACCTATTTTAATAATATACTCGGATAGTTTGTATCAAACTGTGCATATAATTTCAATTTGTTGTTAGACAAAGAATTAAAGAACATAAAGAAACCAAGGAAAATATTATGCAATTACTTATTATAGGTATGTACAGAAACTATTACCAAAGAGGATAAACTAATTCCTCTTTGCTATTACCCACAAACAACAAAGGTATTAATAAGAATTAACTATTGATGTGATAATTTTAAATTCAAATTCCGCTTTCGCGCTTGCAGTTCGACTTTGACAGATTGCTTTATTGGATCTTTGATGACGTCACGATTATGGATTACATTGTAGTATAGGGATCGAGCAATCCTGTAAACAGTTAACAATCCTTGGGCGGAGTCAGCGTTTCCGCGCGCAAAATTTACTATAAATAGGGGGAATAACGGTCGAAAGTATCTCAGTCAGTCGAAGTCAGTCGGTTAGTCGAGATCAAATCTCAGTCAATCGAAGTCAGTCAGGCAGTCAAGATCAGAAATTTTTACGAAAAACTTATAATTTCATTTTTGCTAATAGTAGAGGCTTTTGGCACTAATAAATTATTTTAAAGTCGGGAATCTTTTGAGTATAGTTAACTAGGGTTTTCTGTATCAAAATTTCGCGCAACTTCAGGGTAACACAGTTCGTTCGTTTTGTTCGTCGAACTTGGGGAAACAGCCGCGTCGCGACTTTTCCAAATTATATTTTAATAAATCTACACCATACGGTTAATTGTTGGGACACTAGTCTCAACAATTAATTCGAAAAGGAAAATCGTACAGCGTAAATTTCATGGTTAAAGGTAGTAGGTAGTAACTGAGATAAAAGAAGAACGTTTTGTATTGCACCAAGAGAGTGAGTATAAATAGGCAACATTTTCATGCTAGAATCTAGGTTCTAGCCACCACGAAATAAAGAAAAGTCGTACACGTTTTCAACGCGCCGCAGGTAAAGTAATTATCATTACTTCCTGCCAAGGTATTAATCTACGAAGGTAAAAATCGAAATAAGAATTGTCGCATCGAGGGAGCTCTGCGAAGAGAGAAGCAAGAAGTGGATCACCGGTGGACGGGGTGATCGGCCGCTTTCAGCCCAAACAGTTTTCGTGCGTGCAGGGACACCTATCTTCTCGCCGGTTTGAAAAAGTTTCGAAAGAAACTTTTGTGCTGCCGGTTTAGAGAGGTTTCGAGGTCCTAGCGGGCGCGCGATTACGACCAGGGAGGTCGAAGGCGGGAGCTGTTCATCTAGCGGTCCAGCCGGCAGAATCCGACACGAAGGACTGATAGTAGGAATTTTAATTTTACTAATCTTTCCAAATTCGGTCGGATTCGCGAAGAAATCAACGGAGCGGGTTCTCGGGACGTCTACCGCCCTAGGTGGACTAGTAACGCTCCCTGCTAAAGCGACGAGGCCGTAGTTCGCTTCTAACTGGGTTTTCATCGAGGACTCAGAAGTGAAGCGAAATTACACTTCGACTTTGTCGCTGGGTGCAGGCTAGCCGATCGTGAGTCTACCAGTGGAACGTAGGTACGTCGCCGGCTCGCTGGTTCGTCGGGCGCTTTTCTACAGCCGTGTAGGCACACGGACGCTGTAAAAAGGACAGTCCCGCGAACCGAAGTTATACCTCAAGAGAGAAATAGAGATCGTGGGAGCCATAGACAGCGGGTAGTCTGAGGTGGTTTGCTTGGTCGCCAGCCAACGCTAAGCAAAACCCGGAGGGACTCGACTGAACGTCGATAACTCCCTTGCTAGGAGACCCTAGTAAGCGCTACTTAGACTATTCGTGGTCGGGGGTATCTGGAAGCAAGAATCCCAGGTATTCTCGACCGCAGTCTATCTACAAGGGCACAAAGCAGGGAAATCAACTGCAAGCTCGAAGCTACAAATAAGATTTTAAGCTAAGTACATAGATTGCACGACTATGGATCCAAGTTATCGGGTAATCGGTCAACAGAGTAATATGAGTAACCCGGCGTTACGACGTCAAGGTGCCTGCCAAGATGGGGCATCGAATGACCAACAGACCGAACCAAGACCAATAATAATAACGAACCCGATACGACGACAGCGCTGCCAGAGCGATCGCCACTTCAAGTCTTCGGTCCAACTTCGAAACTACCTTTTAACTTTACGGCGAGTCTCCGTTCTAAGTTCTTCGCTTCGACAACGCTACCACGCTTCGAATATACGTTACGATACTACCTCATATTTACCGAGTCGCGTTCATACCCAACCTGCTTACTTTGGGGTCTGTTAGTTCTTCAAGCTGGGCATTATTATTCCTCGACCTTCCACCTTTCAGGGAAAGGTACTCATACCTAGTGAACAAATCATCGACAGTGCTCCGTGCTTAGAAAATAAAATAAAAGAAAAAAAAGAAATAAAACAAAGAGAACAAAAAAAAAATAATAATAATAAAAAAAGAAAATAAAATAAAAAAGAAATAAAATAAAAAAAAAGAAAAATAAAATAAAATAAAACAAAAGAAATAAAACAAAACAAAAATAAGCAATACCGAAAGCCGCCCCGTCACTAAGCACTAGTCAAGGTCATAATCAAAAAACAACGAGGGTAATTCAAGAAAATTAAACCACCCCCTTGTCATGGCGCCCAACAACGTGGGGCTCGAGTGATACCGGATAGTGCCACGGACCCACAGCAACAGCGGAACCAGTGACAGCGAACCTGTGACAGCGAACCAGTGACCGCGAACCTGTGACAACGAACCAGTGACCGCGAACCGGTGACAGTGAACCCGTGACAACGAACCTGTGACAACGAACCAGTGACCGCGAACCAGTGACCGCGAACCGGTGACAGTGAATCAGTGGTCACGAATCGATAATCGCGAATCAGTGACAATCCGTGATTTACGAATCAGTGACAATGAGTGAATCAACTGAACCTACGGCACCACCCCTACCGGAAAAGGACGACGATATGGACAGCGAAGTATCATTTCGCAGCACAGTGCTGCGACATATCCCAAAGACGTCTGAGCCTAAACCAGGACCCAGCAGTGCAGTGCCTGAGGACATAGGCGCACAAATAGCCCGAGCCATAGCAGATGGCCTAAAGATAGCAATCAAACCACCATCAAAGCCAAGCCAAACATTCAGCGGCTTTGATAAGGAGGATCCAGTCCTATTCCTGAACCGTATGGAACACCACTTCAAAAAGACTGATGTGACTGATCCGGATGAACAAGTGGCCCAAGTAGCTGACCTTCTCCGAGGTGATGCCGCAAAATGGTATCGACAGTTTCAAGGGCTCTACCTTAGTTACCAAGAGCTAAGGGATCGCTTACTACAGCGCTACGACTCTACCCAAGTTCGATCTAGCCTCCGAGCCAAGCTATATGGAGAGAAACAGACCGAACTGGGAACCAACTGCCAGCTTCATAGCCCAAAAGCGAAGCCTATCACAGAGATTAGAGCCCTACCTTAACGAAGAGGATCGAGCAGGAAATATCTTGGAGCTCCTACGACCTGATATCTGCAGCTACTTACGAACCACCCGGTTCTATAATCTGGATGAGCTGTCCCGCCTAGCAGAGCAAATTGAGGGTGACCTAGCTAGAGCCAAGAAGTCACAACGTCCCTCCACCTACAGGACGTCTCCACCGGCAGACCCCAGGCCGCCCCCAGCTAATACCAATGCCGTAGCCGCCAGACCGAATCCAGCCGCTAATGGTGATGATCGACTACCCCCCTATCCATGCCGATGGTGCCAGGAGTGGCACTTCCAAAATCGTTGCCCAGTGAACCCATATCGCCAGGGAAACGACTCCGGGGCCCGAGTAGAACACAGGACCGCTACTCAACCAGCCCAAGCCCCCCAACGACAGTAAGAAACTATCCAGAGCCATCATCCGTAGGACCGACGGATGTGGTTCATCATCCACTAGCTCCAGAAGCTACCCAATACCAAGACACCACCAGCCTATCCCAGGGGAACCCCAACCCATTCCATGCCATGGATGTGGAATCACTGATCAAAGAAGCCTTCACCAGTCTCGCCACCTGTCATATAGGAGCCCAGCTGCCCCGGGTACCAGTTACAATCCAAAACCGCCGCTGTACAGCCCTCCTCGATTCCGGTGCAGCTATTAACGCAATCAAAGCCAGCCTGGTAGATGGACTACTAGGATCATCCACAATCCAGCCCCTCCAACTAGCCTGTGGAACCAAATCAGTAACCACTCGAGGCCAGATTCAGGTGGACGTCTTTCTCAATAACCAATCATACTCAACTACCTTCGAGGCCATAGACGAGCTACAGGAAGATCTATTGCTAGGCCTACCCTTCCTGCAAGGTCACGACGCATCCATGGACTTTACCAGACGATGTATCCATTTGGGCACTAATCAGAGGCAAACCATCTACTGGGACCTTCCCCCAATAGTCACTGGGGAAACCGAGGAGGACGCCATTCTGGTCCAAGTTCCCGATAAGTACACCAATGAGCTCCAGCCTCTCTTACACGAATTCAAGGATCTTTTCCGTCCTTGGAGAAGACAGCCTACTACGATGACTACCAAACACATTATTGCCCTGAAGGCGAATAAACTGGTCAACCTAAAGCCATATCCAATGACTCCACGACGTAAGAGTATCCTGTACCAACAAGTTGAAGAGCTGCTACAAGCTGGAGTGATAGAACCGTCCCAATCTAATTATTCATCCCCTCCAGTCATAGTGGAACGCACCGGAAAAAATCCCAGGTTCTGCGTAGACTATCGGCAGATCAACGATATCACAGAAGACGAGCCATCTACCTTGCCGAAAATTCACGAGAACCTTCGAGACTTAGGCGATGCCCGAGTCTTTTCACTACTAGATCTTAAGAGTGGGTACTGGCAGGTACCAATGGAGCCTGCATCGAAACAATACACTGCTTTTTCCACACCGGACGGGGCCCTCTACCACTTCAATGTTATGCCCTTCGGCCTTAAGGGAGCTCCTGCCACATTTCAAAGACTAATGACCCACGAAGTGCTGCCTGGATACCTGCACAAGTTTGTGAAGGTTTATCTTGATGATATCTTAATATATAGCCGCAACATTCAGGAGCACACTACCCATTTGCGACTGGTCTTCGAGCGTCTACGTCTCCATAACCTCCGAGCTTCCCCAGAAAAGTGCGTCCTAGCAGTCACCAGCCTCGACTACCTAGGGCACAGAATCAACCAAGACGTGGTTACCCCACAACCCAAACATATAACAGGACTCCGAAACTTCCCCGAGCCAAGGACGAAGAAGCAGCTCCAGAGCTTCTTAGGAACCCTGAATTGGATCAGGGAATATATACCAGATGCAGCCCGACTTACACAGCCCCTTACCAAACTACTGGGCAAGGACGTTCGATTTCGCTGGACCCAGGAGTGTCGAGAGGCCTTTGAAAAAATTAAAGAAGTCGCAGCCCAGCCTTTCCAGCTACACCGACCTGACCCTAGCTTGCCATTCATACTACAAACCGACGCTAGCACTGAAGGAATGGGCGCCGTCCTGTACCAAGAGCCCACTGAAGGAGGAAAGAACATTATTGCCTATGCTAGTGCTACACTCTCAGCCACAGAGAGGAAATACCATATTAATGAAATTGAAGCCTTGGCCGTGGTCTGGGCCATTAAGAGATACGCCAATATCATTGCCGATGTCCACTTCAAACTCCGAACAGACAGTAGGGCCCTACTCTGGCTCAACAAAAATCGAGATGCAAAGACCAAACTTACCCGCTGGTCCCTTCTGTTACAAGAATATTCCTTCGACATTGAGCATTGCCCAGGACATACCAACCAGCTGCCTGACCTCCTAAATAGAAACCCGGACGACCAAGAACCTCGTCCCGATCTGACCGAAGACCGAATGCTACCCCCCGACTACCTGGCCATTAACCAATTAGATCACGATCAACTTTACCAACAAGTCCTCGCTGCCCAGAGGGAATCCCGGCAGTGCCGACACGCTATCCGTAAATGGCAAGTCATTCACGACAATGGAGCTCAAGACGCCCCCGAAGCACGGTTCCATGACTGTCATGTGGTCCAAGAAGAGGCTCTCTATCGAGTAGATGGGGAGAAGAAGTTGCTAATCGTACCCAGAAGAATGTCCCAACGAGTCATCTACAATCACCATGACTCACCTGCTCATGCACACCCCGGTCGGGATGAAACTCTTCGTCAGATAAAACAAACCTATCATTGGAAGAAGATGGCCCATCAAGTCTCCCAGTACTTGAAGCGATGTGTAGTCTGTATGGCTGCCAAACCACGCCAGATCCAGGAAAAGGCCCCACTGCGAGCCCAAGAATCAGAAGGACCTTTCCAGGTCATTAGCGCCGACATCTTGGGCCCGTACCCGGAAACGAAGCGAAAAAATCGTTTCCGACTGCTACAGCCGAAGTAGTGATTCATATCCTGGAAAATGACATCATAGCCAGGTATGGAAGGCCCCATACAATAATCAGTGACAATGGCTCTATCTTCAAGAGTAATCAGTACAAAAAGTTCCTTCGACGAAACCAAATCACTGCCAAACCAACTGCCGTGATACATCAGAGGGCGAACCCGGTCGAACGGAGGGTACAAGAGCTTAAGAAAACACTGAGGACCCTCATGCATGAAAAAAGTGAAACCACGTGGGACCTTCACCTCGGGCAGGCCCTCTTTATCTTACGAAGCCGTCAGAACGCGGCCACTCAGGAAACACCAGCCCGCATCGTACTGGGGTATGAACTTCCCAGACCCGGACAGTGGAAGGTACCTACATATCAGGAGCATAGACAACAACCAAGAAGGCCCAATATAGACGAAGTTAGAGTCAGGCAACTAAATTTCCAAAACAACTACAGTCAGCCAAATCAAGCCCCACCTGTAGAATTCCATATCGGAGATAGGGTAATGGCAAAAAAGCTACCAGGACCCAAAGATGGGCCCTTCGTTCCTGCCTGGACAGGCCCGTTCATCATATTGAGACGAGTTGGCGATGTTCTGTACGAGGTAGACCGACCCGGTCAGAGAGACGCCACCTACCATGTCGACCACCTCCGACTTGCTCCTCCAGGAAACGAGGACGAGGAATTGTCCTCAGATGACGACGACAACCCTGAACCTGACAACCAACCAGCACCTCCCGGAGGCCAAGACCAGACAGTTCAAATGCTCCCGGACCAAGCTGGATCCCCGACGATGACCAACACAGCGCCTCCCAGATGCCAGGGCCAGAGAGGTCCGATGCTCCTGGACTAAGCTGAATCCCCGATGACGACCAACCCAGCGCCTCCCGGATGCCAGGGCCAGAGAGGTCCGATGCTCCTGGACTAAGCTGAATCCCCGATGACGACCAATTCAGCACCTCCCGGATGCCAGGGCCAGAGAGTTCCCAATGCTCCAGGACCAAGCTGATCTACCCAAATCGAGATGTCACGGTCTGACATCATCCCCCAGGTCCTTCCCCATTGACTCGGCACAGGAGCTGAGACCCACACCGAAGAAAATTGTTTAAATTTTTTACCTTTTAAAATATTCATATTTTTTACTTACTACATATATATGTTAGGTATTGTATATAAGTTGTATTTCAGCATACGTTATGTTAATAAAAAAAGACATAACCCCAAAGACGCGCAGGTTGGATTTTCAAAACAGGAGGGGTGTCGTAGTATCGTATATTCAAGGTAACAAAAGCGTGTTAGCAGACGAACAAAATCAAGGAAACCACCTACAAGGCAATGCATCGGACGAACAGCCAGGGGGCCTTTTAGAACATCGCTGCACGCTCCGCACGGCGACCAGTCTCCCGTCCGACCGCAAATGTACCTTAGGTCGCGCTGTCGTCGGAGCGCACTTTACCTTTTATATGGTGGGCGGAGTCAGCGTTTCCGCGCGCAAAATTTTACTATAAATAGGGGGAATAACGGTCGAAAGTCAGTCAGTCAATCGAAGTCAGTCAATCGAAGTCAGTCAGTCGAAGTCAGTCAAGAAGTCAAGATCAAGAATTTTTACGAAAAACTTATAATTTCATTTTTGCTATTAGTAGAGACTTTTGGCACTAATAAATTATTTTAAAGTCGGGAATCTTTTGAGTATAGTCAACTAGGGGTTTTCTATATCAAAATTTCGCGCAACTTCAGGGTAACACAGTTCGTTCGTTTTGTTCGTCGAACTTGGGGAAACAGCCGCGTCGCGACTTTTCCAAATTATTTTAATTAAATCTACACCATACGGTTAATTGTTGGGACACTAGTCTCAACAATTGATCCAAATAAGAAAAGCGTACAACGTAAATTTCATGGTATAAGGTAGTAGGTAGTGACTGATACATAAAGGAAGAACGTTTTGTATTACACCAGGCGAGTGAGTATAAATAGGCAACATTTTCATGCTAGAATCTAGGTTCTAGCAACCCACAAAAACAAAGAAAAGTCGTACATAGGTAAAGTAATTATTATTGCTTCCTGCCACAAAACAAAGAAAAGTCGTACGTAGGTAAAGTAATTATCATTACTTCCTACCAAGGTATTAATCTACGAAGGTAAACGTCGAAATAAGAATTATCGCATCGAGGGAGCTCTGCGAAGAAAGAAGCAAGAAGTGGATCACCGGTGGACGGGGTGATCGGCCGCTTTCAGCCCAAACAGTTTTCGTGCGTGCAGGGACACCTACCTTCTCGCCGGTTTGAAAAAGTTTCGAAAGAAACTTTTGTGCTGCCGGTTTAGAGAGGTTTCGAGGTCCTAGCGGGCGCGCGATTACGACCAGGGAGGTCGAAGGCGCGAGCTGTTCATCTAGCGGTCCAGCCGGCAGAATCCGACACGAAGGACTGATAGTAGGAATTTTAATTTTACTAATCTTTCCAAATTCGGTCGGATTCGCGAAGAAACCAACGGAGCGGGTTCTCGGGACGTCTACCGCCCTAAGTGGACTAGTAACGCTCCCTGCTAAAGCGACGAGGCCGTATTTCGCTTCTAATTGGGTTTTCATCGAGGACTCAGAAGTGAAGCGAAATTACACTTCGACTTTGTCGCTGGGTGCAGGCTAGCCGATCGTGAGTCTACCAGTGGAACGTAGGTACGTCGCCGGCTCGCTGGTTCGTCGGGCGCTTTTCTACAGCCGTGTAGGCACACGGACACTGTAAAAAGGACAGTCCCGCGAACCGAAGTTATACCTCAAGAGAGAAATAGAGATCGTGGGAGCCATAGACAGCGGGTAGTCTGAGGTGGTTTGCTTGGTCGCCAGCCAACGCTAAGCAAAACCCGGAGGGACTCGACTGAACGTCGATAACTCCCTTGCTAGGAGACCCTAGTAAGCGCTACTTAGACTATTCGTGGTCGGGGGTATCTGGAAGCAAGAATCCCAGGTATTCTCGATCGCAGTCTATCTACAAGGGAAATCAACTGCAAGCTCGAAGCTACAAATAAAAAGATTTTAAGCTAAGTACATAGATTGCACGACTATGGATCCAAGTTATCGGAAAATCGGTGATCAGAATACTTTAAGAGACCCGATACAACGACATGGCTCACAACGACGTGGGCCCATAAATCGTTTAATAAACCCGATACGACGACATGTCGCCCAAGAACGTGGGGCAGCGGCGCAAAATGTGTCACAGGAGACACAACCAGCTAGAGCTGAGAGCCCACTCCTGGACTATGTTAACTGGCAACATATGTTAGAGGAGAGCTGGATTGCGCGGATGTCAGGGACGACATCCAGCCCGGACTCTACACTGAGCTTGCCACCGCGGGAACAACAAGAAAACAACAGACAAGTAAGGACACAGGAGGCAACGTGGCAAACAAGAGATGCTACAGGAATTAATGCTACACCTGCAGGACCTTACCCCAGCATAGGAGCTGGGTGGCGCCCAACATCAATAACGAATGTACAACTCAATTCTACGAGAAATGACGAAGTGGAAGAGGCTGACAGGACCCGGCACCAAGAGCCGCGGCCTGTACAAGAAAGCACAACAGCAACAGCAATGATGACAGCGTTGGCAACGCTCATCAAGAACACGGAGCAACTGAACAGGGTTCAGTACCCTCCGAAAGTAGATTTTGATTTCAGCGGCAGAGACTTCAGCGGCAGCGGCAGAGAAAGTTGGAGGACTTCTTCAGAGAACATAGAATAAAACCAGATCAACGTATGAAAATGGTAAAGAAGTCGCTACAAGGATCAGCAGGAACATGGTTCGATCGTCAACCGAAAAATATTACCTTCGAGACCTTCGTTAGGAAATTTGAAGAAAAATACAACAGCGTGGCTGTCTTGAGCGATCTCACTCGTAAGCTGTACGGCGAGATGCAAGGACCTCGCGAGGAAGTGTTCGCTTTTGTTTCGGCAAAGGTGGCACTTTTCGAGCGGCTTGCACCTGGTACACCAGAGGAAGCGAGAGTGCAGATAATAATCGAACAATTAAAGCCAGAAATCCGGACCTACGCGAGGCTTGGGAGATTTGCAAACACCGATCATTTAATAACGGTTGCAACTCAAGTCGAGGCGGATTTGAAGAATTTCGGGCCAAAGCCGGGGCAGACCCAGGCGAAGGACGCCCCGAATTCAGGCCAAAATGACAGACAAAAGCCACCTCCGAGGGAAAATCAAAATAATAATCAGAGACAAGAAAACGACCGCCGTGAGCGATGGACGGGACGTCCAGACTTCCGGGGTCCACCAAGAGATAATAGAAATACTTGGAGACAAGAACAAGGAATGCGGGCGCGAACACCGCCTCGCCAACAAGAACAACGAAGAGAAGTAAATGTTGTCTCGACGAGGGAGGCGACGACGCAAGGACAATCCCGTCGTGACAACATGCAAGAGAGAAGAGACCACCACGTGCCGGCTACACAAGCAGTCGCAACGAGGGAGGCGACACAGCGAGCGCCAGGCACGGCGGCGGGAAACGAGATGCGGGTCGAGACCCAGGGCCAACCTCGACCCGGTCCATCTTCGAGGAGATAGAGGAAGAAGAAAAAGAAAATCAGGTGACTACGAGAGGGCAGGTAGTCACCTCGAGGGTACAAAATGTACAAGAAAAGCTGCCTACAACGAGGGATATGGGCACGAATACTGATATTCCTACATTATTTGATGAAAAATCTACCGAGAACGTCGAGAAAAATGGTTCAAAAATTATAAAAGTTTTAGAAACCAACAAGAACCTACAATGGACAGATGAGCGTGGGTTCGAGAAGCTGGACGACGGGGAAATAGAACCGGAGGAATGGATTGAATGTAAGAAAGGTAGAAATGGGTTAAAAGAAGTGAAAAGTAGCGAGGAAAATGGAATGGTTTCACAGCAAGCAGGGATGAGGGTAAATACCGCCGTGGGCGATGCTGAAGCACCCCGCCTGCCATTATGGATTAATGGAAGGAAGGTTTCAGCCCTTGTGGACACAGGGGCCGGTGTAAACTTGATTCGAAGCGACCTGGTGAATGGATGTGCTACATGGAAAGAAAAGCCCACTCTACAACTAGCTAGCAAGGGAGCAGTTGCGAGTACTAGCGGTTCTACGGACGTAGAATACACGCTAGCCGAAGCGCACCTCACCTCGAGGATGCTCCTGGTCGACGACCTATACGAAGAATGTATATTGGGTCGACCCTGGCTCGAAGAACGAGAAGCAATCATCGATTTTTCCCAGAAGATTGTCTATGGTACGGAAAAGTGTCAACGTGATTCCTGGCAAGATGACCAGCGGGACGAAGAAAAAGAAGTGGAAACCAGCTGCGAGGATCAACTGACACCTGTACTCCAGGAGGACTACAGGGCACTACCGCAGGAAGTGGTCAGTACCTTCGAAATAAAAGTCAACGCTCAGAATGAGTGCAACGCGAAGCAGGTGTATGTGAGAAGAATCACAAATACACCACTCGACGGCTTCGATAAAAGTGGACAGGAACACCCTGGCGAAGAGGAAATACCGCCAGAAGTAATAAGGGCACTCGAGGAAAGAGTGACCCCGTCAAAAATAATAAATGGAGCTGCGTGGGATAAGCAACGTCGGCGAGCTCGTGAAAAATGGAAACAACAGAATAGTCAAGAGGAACCCTGACCTATCGTAAGGCAGGGCAACGAGCTCCCTGACCTAAGACAAGATAGGTCAGGGACACTACAAATGAGGCAGAGCGGAAGATCATCGCAAGTATTGTAAACATGGTACCTCTTGGGCCCAGGATGTACGGTGTAATACAAAACGCAACGAGGGATTCTTCTGCTTGGGTATAATTTAGGCTAATTTTAAATTTAAGTTAGAATAGGTTTGAATTATTTTAGATTTTGTATATAGTAAAATAGGGTATTTTATAAACTTTGTTTTAGCTTAGGTATTTTTGTGTTTTCGGAGATCTGTGTGTTTTTGTAATGTTTCAGGACTACCAAGGCAACGCAGGACCTTCTACAGCAGACTACTGGGTCCACAGCTGGGTCGCCTCCACCACCTGGATGCCATCGCCACCGAGGTCGAGCTCCAAGTGAGGGACTCCTGGACACTGCAACCGCAGCCAGCCTAAGTTCTACTGTAGTTGGCAAACCGCCGAAGCGGAGGCCGTAGTCCTGTTTCACGTCCAAACAAAAGACATTGTAAAACCAGATTGTAAGAAAAGAGTATCTCCAGTGGGTTTCTTGCCAGGTTCTTCCCACTGGCAGTAATCGAACCGGCGGACTACGAAGTGTAAATATGTTGATTGAAATAAAGAAAAAGTTCTTTCTCAAGAACGAGGCGTAGGTGTCACAACAATTAACGCAGTATGGTGTAGTCTACGAGGGAGGTGTCGTCGGAGCGCACTTTACCTTTTATATGGTGGGCGGAGTCAGCGTTTCCGCGCGCAAAATTTTACTATAAATAGGGGGAATAACGGTCGAAAGTCAGTCAGTCAATCGAAGTCAGTCAATCGAAGTCAGTCAGTCGAAGTCAGTCAAGAAGTCAAGATCAAGAATTTTTACGAAAAACTTATAATTTCATTTTTGCTATTAGTAGAGACTTTTGGCACTAATAAATTATTTTAAAGTCGGGAATCTTTTGAGTATAGTCAACTAGGGGTTTTCTATATCAAAATTTCGCGCAACTTCAGGGTAACACAGTTCGTTCGTTTTGTTCGTCGAACTTGGGGAAACAGCCGCGTCGCGACTTTTCCAAATTATTTTAATTAAATCTACACCATACGGTTAATTGTTGGGACACTAGTCTCAACAATTGATCCAAATAAGAAAAGCGTACAACGTAAATTTCATGGTATAAGGTAGTAGGTAGTGACTGATACATAAAGGAAGAACGTTTTGTATTACACCAGGCGAGTGAGTATAAATAGGCAACATTTTCATGCTAGAATCTAGGTTCTAGCAACCCACAAAAACAAAGAAAAGTCGTACATAGGTAAAGTAATTATTATTGCTTCCTGCCACAAAACAAAGAAAAGTCGTACGTAGGTAAAGTAATTATCATTACTTCCTACCAAGGTATTAATCTACGAAGGTAAACGTCGAAATAAGAATTATCGCATCGAGGGAGCTCTGCGAAGAAAGAAGCAAGAAGTGGATCACCGGTGGACGGGGTGATCGGCCGCTTTCAGCCCAAACAGTTTTCGTGCGTGCAGGGACACCTACCTTCTCGCCGGTTTGAAAAAGTTTCGAAAGAAACTTTTGTGCTGCCGGTTTAGAGAGGTTTCGAGGTCCTAGCGGGCGCGCGATTACGACCAGGGAGGTCGAAGGCGCGAGCTGTTCATCTAGCGGTCCAGCCGGCAGAATCCGACACGAAGGACTGATAGTAGGAATTTTAATTTTACTAATCTTTCCAAATTCGGTCGGATTCGCGAAGAAACCAACGGAGCGGGTTCTCGGGACGTCTACCGCCCTAAGTGGACTAGTAACGCTCCCTGCTAAAGCGACGAGGCCGTATTTCGCTTCTAATTGGGTTTTCATCGAGGACTCAGAAGTGAAGCGAAATTACACTTCGACTTTGTCGCTGGGTGCAGGCTAGCCGATCGTGAGTCTACCAGTGGAACGTAGGTACGTCGCCGGCTCGCTGGTTCGTCGGGCGCTTTTCTACAGCCGTGTAGGCACACGGACACTGTAAAAAGGACAGTCCCGCGAACCGAAGTTATACCTCAAGAGAGAAATAGAGATCGTGGGAGCCATAGACAGCGGGTAGTCTGAGGTGGTTTGCTTGGTCGCCAGCCAACGCTAAGCAAAACCCGGAGGGACTCGACTGAACGTCGATAACTCCCTTGCTAGGAGACCCTAGTAAGCGCTACTTAGACTATTCGTGGTCGGGGGTATCTGGAAGCAAGAACCCCAGGTATTCTCGATCGCAGTCTATCTACAAAGCAGGGAAATCAACTGCAAGCTCGAAGCTATAAATAAAAAAGATTTTAAGCTAAGTACATAGATTGCACGACTATGGATCCAAGTTATCGGAAAATCGGTGAACAGAATACTTTAAGAGACCCGATACAACGACATGGCTCACAACGACGTGGGCCCATAAATCGTTTAATAAACCCGATACGACGACAGCGCTGCCAGAGCGATCGCCACTTCAAGTCTTCGGTCCAACTTCGAAACTACCTTTTAACTTTACGGCGAGTCTCCGTTCTAAGTTCTTCGCTTCGACAACGCTACCACGCTTCGAATATACGTTACGATACTACCTCATATTTACCGAGTCGCGTTCATACCCAACCTGCTTACTTTGGGGTCTGTTAGTTCTTCAAGCTGGGCATTATTATTCCTCGACCTTCCACCTTTCAGGGAAAGGTACTCATACCTAGTGAACAAATCATCGACAGTGCTCCGTGCTTAGAAACTAAAATAAAAGAAAAAAAAGAAATAAAACAAAGAGAACAAAAAAAATAATAAAAAAAGAAAATAAAATAAAAAAGAAATAAAATAAAAAAAAAAGAAAAAATAAAATAAAATAAAACAAAAGAAATAAAACAAAACAAAAATAAGCAATACCGAAAGCCGCCCCGTCACTAAGCACTAGTCAAGGTCATAATCAAAAAACAGAACGAGGGTAATTCAAGAAAATTAAACCACCCCCTTGTCAGTAAAAGCAATTTAAATCAAAGCAATGCCCAGCTCTGGTATCAAGTAGATACATTGTTAAGCTCTAACAATTCTGAATTAAATAAACTTGCTTGCTAATTCTTAGATACTTATTATGTAAAGCTAATTGAATGTCTAAAACCTCATATCTTCATCTCTAAAACCTCAATAAATCATACATTTTTTTAGTGAATTAATAGTGCTACATACATTTTTTTGCAAAGACACCACTTGCAAAAATAATTAAAAGGGCAATCCAGATAATAATTAAAATACAAATTATAAAATGTAATATCAAGGTAAATTATTAAAGATGATACTAGACAAGTGGTTGGCTGTTATAGTTGAATTTATTTTTTCAATAAAAAAACCAAAAGAAAATCTTTTTATCCTTTTATTTTTGGAGGACTTTCAGCTCGTTATTATTTATATTGATACATTCTCCGACGTTTCGTCCGAGTTTTCGGACTTCTTCACAGGTTACTTAAATACTGAAGATAATGTTTTTACATGAATAATTAAATTAGATTAGTGACAGAATATTTATCCAAAAGAGTGTTTTCTTACCTACTAGAATCTTTCTATTTTAACTACCTACTACATTGTGGTTTTATTTTATTTTTATATGTACGTTTGCTCGATGATTTGAGCAGTGATCTAACCGTTTTAGGTGTCGCCGTCGATGTGTTTCTTTTTGAAAGCAGGTACCTAATTAAGTATGTTAGTGGTACAGATAGCCTAATATTGATGGTCTGAATGACAGAGTTATTATACACATTTTCACGACTCGAGAGTGCTATTGAGAGGAGGTTTCGCAGTTTGTTCATCTACTGGTTGTTTGAAAAGCAATTTACTATTGTATGAGATTGCGATATATGCTACTCAGATTCTCTATATCCGTTTGATAATTAACTGTTTTTTTTGTATTTCTGCCATTTCCAAAGACGTACGTTTTTTGGTATTTCTTTCTTTATGTAGTATAGTTGTATTCGGAAAATTAAAGTTGTGTAATTTATTTACGGCGTGTTCAGCTAATGCCGTGCTACATGAATTAGGTATTGCTATAGAATTTCTAATTGATAACTTATGTTGATTTATACGTTTGTTTAAATACTGTTGGGTTTGTCCTATGTACCATCTATCACAATCTGAGCAGTCTACTTTATAAATAACATGAGTTTGATTTAATTTATCTACTGGATCTTTCAGTTTTGAATATAGTTTGTTTTTTATGCTATTGTCATTTCTTTGTGCTAATTGTATATTATATTTACCTAATTCTTTCTGAACTTTTTCTGATACTTGTGGTATATATGGAGCCGATATGTATATTTTGTCTTTATTTGGATTGCTTAGATTTTTGTCCTGGTTTGTGTTGTTGAATATGGGTCCTAAACAGTTAGGTTGTAAATCTATGTCAGCTTGATTTTGATGGGTTTTGTTGTTTATTATATGTATTCTCTTTTGCATGTAGGTACTTATTTATGAATGGTAGCGGGTAGAAATTACTTAAAAGAATGTTTTTAATTTTGATTATGTTTTCTTTGTGAAACTGTTTATCTGATAGTAACAGGGCCCTGTCTACAAGGCTGCTTATAACACTAATTTTATACTGATTACTAGTTTTAGATAGAAAATTGGTATACCGTCCCGAATTGATGCTTTTTTGATACCAATTGGTTTTAATTGTACTGCCAGCTCTAATTAGAGTCAGGTCTAAGTTTATTTTATCTTCATTTTCTATTTCTACTGTGTATTTAATTTTTCTGTGTTGTTCATTGAATTTCTGCAATATGTGAAATACCTACTTCATTTTTATTAACGCACAGTAGACAATCGTCTACGTATCGTTTATAAAATGCAATCTTATTTGAAAGCGTAGGTATTAGTTGGTTTTCTAGATACTTAGAGTTAAATTTGCACACACTGCCGATAATGGTTGGCCCATAGCTAGTCCTTCTGTTTGTTTGTAAAATGTTTTATTGAACGAGAAGTATGTTGAATTTAATATGAATTTTATGGTTGCTATAAATTCTTTTTCATTTATGTTTGTAAATTGTTTGATATCATTCCATTTGTTTTGTATGGCTTCTATTGACAAGTCTATTGGTGTATTAGTATATAGTGATGTAATATCAAGAGATTAAAATATAATTTTCAGGTATATTTACTTCATCAATGAATTTTTTTAACTCCCAGGAGTCTTTGACACTATAAATAGTTTTTCCTACAACATTTGTTAAGATATTTGATAAAAATTTTGAAAGTTCGTAGTTTGGCGCTTGTACGCAACTACAGATTGGTCTCATTTGTATATTAGGCTTATGTACTTTTGGTAAACCCTATAATTTTGGTTAAATGCCATTATACGATATTAATCTGTTATACATTTTTTTATCAATAAAACCTTTGTTACAGAGATTCTTAACTATTGTATTATTTTCTTGTTGGGTAATTCGCGTTTTATCCTTACATTTTTCATATGTGCTGTTATCACTTAATAAATCATTCATCTTATTTAAATATTGGGCTTGTGTCATGATTATTGTTTTATTGGTTTTATCGGCAGTTGTTATGATTAGTTCTGGATTGTTTTTTAAAAAGTTCCTAGTTTTATTTAAATTATTATTTAATCTACTGTGTTTATTATGAGAATGTAATTTGTTTTTATAATTAGTTAAAATATTACAGGTACTAGCTCTGATGTTATTTCTTTCAGATGTGTGTATGTTTTCTAATGCATTTTCTATACTAGCTACCATTTTAGTTATTTGCAATTTTTTATTGCTTTTATTTTTGGTATCTATATTAAATTTCGGGTCAATACTAAATTGAAAGATTAATTGAAAGAAAGATTAATTAAAATATTATAATATTATTAAGGTTTTATTACAAATTCACTAATTTATTACCTTGTATTTCTGGCCAGAAGACTATCCTTGAAGACCAACTTCAAGCTTATCAACCTCTTGTTTTTGCCCTGTAGTCTTGTCAGCAGCTGAAGCACATTAAACCAGAATACACCCCTCCCCAGAATGCAGCACAAATTCAGGGTATTTTGTACAAATTAGTGAAAATATATATTTGTTAAGTGTTTTTTAATAGCATAACACTATATTACAAAATAAATTTAGCTAAAATTTATATTAATATACTTAAAAACTTTATTAAAAGCCAGTAAAAAAATATGCCCAAAAGTTCCAACCAAAAATAAATAGAATAGAAGTACTATTTTAAATTATTTTCCTTATTTCTTATAGTGAATAAGATATAACAAAGAAACAAGAATACGAGGATGGATAAAATATAATCTGGAATTTTGTTGTTCAAAAGTTTCGCAATGGATGTTTGTAAATTTTTCTTGAGTCAAAGCAGCCGTGGGGAGTCGAGCGTTGTCTTGAAGAAGAATCACACTTCAAATAGGTTTATCTCGTCTTTTTCGCCGAAAAACCAGCTCATTGAAGCTCGCCCGAAGTCGACGTGCATGACCCTCGTTTTGTGTAAATTTGTTATACCAGTCATAGACTTGGGATTTTGAAAGGGTTTTTACGGAAAATTGTGCAATCAATAGACGAAAAATTTCGGCGAGTTTTAGGCCCTCCCGCCACTAAAATTTAATAAAAAAGCATTGCTCAACGTATGTTGCTCAAACATGGTGCTACTGATGGTTAATCAGCCTTACAATATGATTAATATTATGTTAGACTAGACTAAATATTAAAAAATCACTTCAGTTTGACATTTTTATGACCAATTTTAAATATGACAGTACACTTTTGCTTTAGGCTAATAAGGAAATACGTTTTCTAATTTAAAGTTTTACGCGAGGAAAAGACTCTGATCACCTGTTAATACAGTATGAGATCATTCATACCTTACCTATTTTTCAAAAAAATTTTTCAAAAACAATGGTAGCTATTGAATTCAGAGATACCTACCTACTCTAATCTCTGACCGAATTTAGTAAATTTCGTTATTAATTGTCACAAGGTCGAGTTTTGGCGGGAATTTAGGGTAATTTAGGGTAAGCAATATATAATCTCTCTTCCCCTTCCCCAAATATACTGTTGTTCCAGATATTCTGATCTTTCCATTCTAAATGTTATTGAAGTTATTTGTGTCTAGATGACAATATTGATTATTAAACAAGTAGACACCTTATATATCATAAGATAATTTAGGTTATATCTTTATTAAAGGTGATGCGACATAAAAAAAATTATTTATTGTATAAAAGAAAAGGAACACTTATAAAAATACTTTCTGCGGATACTGACTATTATTACATTACATACAGTAAATATGTAGAATTTGCAAAACTGACATGCCATTTGGACCATTTTAGCGTGGTTTTATACAAGTTTTGTCAGTCTAACAGACTGAAACGTTCTTAGTTATTAAGGAGTATATCATCATCTCAATAATAAGACAATTGTAAAAATTGCAAAACTATTTTGTATAGTAAATCTAAATGTTTGATAAACGGCCCATTATTACTTCTAAGATTTTTAAAAACTATACTTTTTTATTAAGTGTGCTTTGTATCTTAAACTATACAGTGAGACACAGATTCATAGTATACCCTTTTTCCCCCTTATTTTTTTTAGATACAATTTTCAAATTTGGCATGGCGGAAGTACTTATCAAAGTACTTATTATTGTACTTTTCAATTAAGAGTGGCTTGACCATCTCTGATTCATTGTAATAGACCATAGCAATGATAAAAAAAATTGAGTTGGCATCAAAAACATTCAATTTCTCTACTTACAGGACTTAAAAATTCTTCAAAGTGGTTATAGAGCTATAATTAGTCTTTTTTTTAATAATTAGTAGGTACCATAATGGTAGTAAGGTACCATTAAAAAGTATGATTAATAATCAATCTATCCATACCCTTATTTTATCTGTGGGACCAACAGAACTGAAATTACAATTGAGAGATTTGTAATTTGACAGCTGAAATATCGCTTATATTATATCTTTATATACAGTGTGACATAACGATATAACGAATATAATGATATACAGGGTGTTCCATATAAAAATCGAGAATTAGTATTACTTTCGGTAAAATCGGAAGTGGCAAAAAGGTAATTTTTATGTGAAAAAGTGGCGTTTAATGGTACGCCCGCCATGCCAAATTAGAAAATTGTATCTAATAAATTAGAGGAGAAAGAGGAGTATACCATATACAGGGTTATTCAGAACCTATCCATAATAAAATTTGGGGATGTTCAAGATACATGTAGAAATGGGGTAGTGCAAAATAAATTTTTTTGGCGGGGTCTGAAAACTATTTAAAAATTTTTCATTGCACGCCGCTGGATACTGGTCCACTGTAATGGAGTGACCTTGGGACTGACAATGCAAACTAGCTAGCACGAAAAAAACCGGCGCACCCGGCGCAAAAAAGATTTGCAGCGTTTTTACTTTAAAATAAACTTAAAGATAGATAGGCGTTCCAGGCACAAAAAACTTGTTTACTGTTTTTTGTCGGAATGTGGTATATCCGATGTCGTTGAAGTACAGTTGCCCATCTACGTAGTCCTTTATAATGGTATAACTTTAAACATTGTTTACGGGAAATCCTAAGCCTTTTATTATAAATTTTTTTGGTGATATCGATTTCTTATTTAAGGATGCACATATCCTCAAAGTTTTAGAGATGAGTTCTGAATAACCCTGTATAGAGACTTGATCGTGATGTCGATTACTTTATCTCAGGGTCGGATGTTCCCGGAGACCAGTTTTCGTCTGTTGCACGCATGTCGTCACGCTCGGAGTACTTTTCATTACAGGGATGCGCATTTTGTGTGTTTTTCGTCTGTAACGTTATTATTTTTACAGTTACAAAAAAAATTCTCAAACAAAAGATGTTCGTTATGGTTCGTTTTATAACTTAAAAATATAAAATATCTCAATTTCACGAAGCTAAGTTGTTAAACACATTACTCTTACTGCGAAATTTGTTCCTCTAAGGTTTTCGCCACGTATTTCGGGAGAACGGTACAAGATAGAGTAAAATTGTATATACACTAATTTGTGTAGAGAGGGGCCAAGTCGCGAATGCGATCTTTCATTCACTGTGAATATAAATTGCGATCGCTAAGTGCGGATAGAATGCCATTTCATATTCCAATGTGGTGCATCATATAATCATATCGTTAGCGCATAGTGCACTCCACAATGATAACGTTACCGTTACCAGCGTTAACTCTTAAAATATTGTATTTATTGTTAATAATAATGGATATTAACAATTATAACTCACCAAGAAAGGTTACTTATTTTACCGCAATGGTGTTGTGATACCACAAGAGACACTAAAGACAGAATTCGCAACAGGTAAAGCAAGTGTAAATGCGCGACCTGTAAAAAACATACCTCATCATACAACATAATGTACGTCGCGAATTATTGTATTATTCGTTTAGTTAGTTATGAGTTGCGAATGCGATCGTGTGATGGCATGAACTCTACGAAAAATTTTAGTACATAAGCAAACGATAACTAAGTAAGAATTTAAATATACAGGATGGTGACAAAGTAACGCACAAAATTCAAAACTTTTATACAGAGTGATTTTTCAAAAAACGCCGTGGCAGTTCGATTTTGTATTTTAAACAGAAAACACTCTGTATTTTGTAAACGGTAAGAAGCAGACCCCTAATATGGGGTACCATATTGTACTGGGAAAATGGGGATTCCATTTCTGTTTAAAATACAGGGCGTTGCAATATAAAAAATGTGTGATGACGTCACAACTCTAAAACAAAAGCAGATAAAACAAAATTTTTCGTGTCATCACGTGTCTTTTTAAAAAAACAAATCGACCTGTCACGACGTTTTTTTAAAAATCACTCTGTATAAAAATCATCAATTTTGTGCGTTACTTTATCACCACACTGTATAAAAATAACGTTAAATTCTTAAATGTAGCCTGTATCAGAAGTACTCGTACTACATGGTCTCATCTTTCAGTCCACGATAGTTTTTAGCAGTGTAATTCAATAGCTCATGTTTTAAATTCACTTTATAATCACTTTCACACAAATGTTTTGAACAAATAACTGCGTTTTTTACATTAACGCGGTCTTTCCTCTTCGTAAGATGTAACCATTCTTGCTTAAATTAGAGCTTTTAGGAAAACGAAAAAACTTGATGTTTGGGCAGGGATTCTTTTTAGACTGGTTGTCGCGCGAAATCTCATCCAACAACAGCATACCACATTTTCAACACTTTCCTAACAAGTTTTTAATCATATATCGCCAAAAAAACTAATTAAAATCGTTAAAATCACTTTGCAAACATCAAAATACACCACAATAGCACAGTAAACATAAAATGCTCTGGGATTGACGTCACGGCTCATATGAAGGACCGCCCACTTGTGCGCAACATCCTATCTTCTGTGTGTATATCGTAACTTTATCTCCAAGATAATGATGACAAACTCCACATAGGTTTAAATAATACGGTTAATAAATTATGTTATCTATCGGGATTACTCGATAGATGTCAAACCTTTTATTTGTGAAAAATTGTAAAATTGCAGTAATATCAGTAATCAGTTAAAATTTAAAAAAATGTTATAACTTTACTAGTGTCATGTCTATACATAAAAATGGTTCTTGCATCTAGAATTCCATGTTTATATTTAAAATATAGAAAAAAGTACAAATAAGATCAGATTTCATGCTTCTCAAATAAACGTACATAATTTCAGGTAAGATTTGCTGTAAACATTTCCAGTTTACGCTGAAATAGAAATCGTGCAGCCAAAAATGTTTTTATTTTTAAAATATTGAATTAATTCATCGATTGCCTTGAAACATTGCCGAAAACCATTTTTATTATTCTGCCTAGGAATAGATGTATCAACATCACATTTGCTTTAACAAACCATAGAAATAATTAAAGCAAATATTCAATGATCTCTAGAATTCCGACTAATAGCCATGTCGTTTCAAGAGATTTGGAAATTTATAATCTTATTAATTTGCACTTGCTATTTTGCTTTATTTCCTGTAGTTTATTAAGTCATAAACATTGTAAGTTCTTAAGTGTAATTATATCAACAGTTATTAAATCTGACCACATTTTAATTGTCTAAGGAGACCCGTTTAATATGAGCCTATACCTTATCTCAGAAACTACAAGTTCCATGGAAAAAAATTATATGAAATTGTTTTTATCAAAGTTATTTTCAATTTTTTAATATATTCAAGTTTATAACCTTTTTATATACAGAGCACAGACATGGGCGTCGCTAAGGGGGGCAGGGGGGGTCGACTGCCCCCCTAGCTTTCGAGTCAAACATAAAGTACATCACATAATTTAAAAAATAGCCTAAATTAATATTCGCAAATAAAATTTATTTGTGTAATTTTTTGTCATCAATAAAAGAAACAAAATATTGAGTCCCATTCTCTTTTGCCAGAGTTGCCACCATCAATAAAAAAGATGCTCAGTTCCTTGTGTGGTTTGAATGAAACTATGCTATATTTTCACAATACACACTATTAAGCTGTTGCCCTATATCTGTCTTTCACAGAACATTAAAATCTAAGGCGTTATGTAGATCGTTTCTTCATTGTTGTAACGTAACTAGCATGTTACTTGGCCCGATCATTTAAATATTTTAAAATAAAATTAAAACTTAGTGATGTGGTATTTTTAAGCTTTATACTCCGAGTGACATATATTTCTTCAAATGTCAAAATTAAAACTGTATTTTTTCAGACATATGCTTGTTAAAAAAGCGATCTGACATGATGTTTCATTCCAAACTGATATATTTGAGAACAAAATTGTTTTTATTACCTACCTACTTAACTAAGTGTTTGAGCTCTAATTTGCACCAAAAAAGTTATATAGGTACTATATTATCAACTATCTCTTTATGATATAATTGATGACACATTAGTGTACGGCTATTTTCAGTATGAATATATAATAATGCTAGTTTCAGTAAAATGTCACTGACTTATTAAAGTTTAACTTTAGATGCTATACAATTTTCACTTGTAATCTCCCTAGTGATTGAATTATTTCTGGAAATTTATCCGAGTTAAAAATTTCCTCTATTAATTCAATCACAAGGGGATTCGGTAGAAAAATTTCAAACCCATTGAGTATTATGAGTATTTGTATCGTATTTACATTTAGTCCTGCTGAAGTTATACTAAGTGTATTATTTGAATAACATTATAAATTTTCTGCTCTGGCTATCGTTCGCTTGTTTTTGCTTTAATTTTGAATGGGCCTTGTTGAATGTACTAACATTCTTCCCCATGTCTGACCAAACATCTGGTGTATAATACCATGATTTTTGCTCAAATCCATTAACTAATAGCTGGGTAGCCTACCGTATGGGACCTCAGTACCTTCCGACAGAGTCGGCTAACTAACTCAATCTTTTTCAGTTTTGTACTTAGAACAAATGTAACGCTGCAAATACTAGAATTAATTCCAAACTTTACCTGCAGAAAGAATAAAAATTACGGACAATGAAACAGAATAACTAAACACTAATACTAACAAATAATTGGAATTAAAAACTGCGAAATTCTGCACTACCGTGTTTGAAATCCTGCGACTTATCCCATTACGCCACCGCGTCATTCGTTATTGTTTGACGCTAAGACAACTATGTAAACTGTACATGTTAACCTGAAATTAATTTTTACCGATATTCTAATTGGAAAAGTATTTTGCTTCAGTATTCTGGTAATCGGAAGTGTTTTGACAGTCAATACTATCGATTCCGTTAGCAATATTTCGTATAGGAAAATAACATCTCTGAAGTTTAACGGGGTCCATTAGGGTCTAGAACAAACGTCGGTGTTAGCCGCATCTCTCTCGCCGAACGGCAATGGACAAAAATTTTGTAGAGGTTTTTTGAAAAGGAGTTTAAATTGGGAAAACGTGTAGGAAACGGGACGAAAATACGTCTAGGCATAAGAGAAAGGCTTGGGGCGACCTTGCATCGCTTCGCTATCCCTGCTTGGAGGTGATAGCTAGAAACTTTGTCGATTTGGCAACGGAATTTAGTGCGAGACAGAATCGACATGTTTTAATATATATGGATATACATTTTTAACTTTTCATAATTTAAAGAAATATACTAATGAAAGTATATTTTTTAAAGAACAAAGTGTATTTAAGTGTTTAAAGTACTTCATTCTGGTAGAACTCATTTAGTAACATTTGACATTTCAGAGTTACATTGGCGCAAAATTTAAATTTCTGAAACTTTCCGTTTTCGTCATGGAAATTTTCCACTTTTATATCACTATAAATAAAGTAAATAAAATTTGAATTTTCTTATCGCAAATTAGAGCTTAAAAACTTTATTTAACTTTACTGGCACGATTTGAATGTTGGCAATATTGATTGAAGGTAATACTCAATAACTCCGAAAAGGTAGATCACAGACCCATCATGATTCTTGACCTTAAGACTTTCTGAAAATGAAATAACAGATAGAGTGTGCTATTTAAAAAAAAGTAACTTTAGTTCATATATATATATATATAAACAGATTTTATATATATTACAGTGTGTCCAAGATAAAGAAGGGATAGTATTGGGATCTTGGAAACGGTAAGAGATACAAAGTTTGTTTAATTATGAAAAAGTTGAGCAGTTTGAATACCTTTTACATGGACTTTGCAAAAATAAGTTATCTTTTTTTGATTTCGAAATATTTGGAAAAACATTTTTTTTTTGCGATATTTGTTTATATTTATTTCTTACGTTATTTTAACAGTCAAGTTTAACATCAAGTTTTTGTCCGACGTTTCGTTTCCGAGAAACCATCATCAACTTCTTTTTTTTAAATACGGGCCTGTATTTTTAAATAGAAATTTTGATACCATTTTTTATTCTCAATTCAATGATGGATCACAAGTAATGGTTTAATTACGTTTTTAACTTGTTTTTGCCACCATTAAAAATTAACGAGGAAAAGCCTCCTGAGTTTATAACAAATAAACAAGTAAAATAATTTATTTATCTTAATTATTTATAAGCATGTTAATTACAAAAGATGTTCGAACAAAAGACCATTATTTTCTAACATCGTTTAACTGTAGCTTCCAAACAATTGTCAATCTGGCGTAATAGTTTGAAATGCTTCTAGTACCAATTCCCGTAATTCTTCCTGTTTGAAAATTACGTTGGTACACATAGTTTTATGTAGCCCCAAAGATAAAAGAATGCGGCTCTGAATGCTTGAAGATAATTTTTTTAGATAAGTTTAGATGCAGGAATAAACATGTACAGTAAAAACAGTACGATTTTTCTATGCACCTACCACAACAACAGTAGTAGGCTTTGAAAACAAAACATCCGTGAAAATGTCATTGTTGACAATTTGGTAGAGTTACAATACGGTTAATAATAAATATCGTTTTATAATTTGCTTAAAAATGAATTAAATAGAAATGTTAACAATATTTTGGAAGCTACAGTTAAACGATGTTACCTATGCTTAGAAAATAATGGTCTTTTGTTCGAACATCTTTTGTAATTAACATGCTAATAAATAATTAAGATAAATAATTATTTTACTTGTTTATTTGTTATAAACTCAGGAGGCTTTTATTCGTTAATTTTTAATGGTGGCAAAAACAATCTAAAAACGTAATTAAACCATTACTTGTGATCCATCATTGAATTGACAATAAAAAATGGTATCAAAATTTCTATTTTCAAATACAGGACCGTATTTAAAAAAAAGAAGTTGATGATGGTTTCTCGGAAACGAAACGTCGGACAAAAACTTGATGGATGTCATCTTGTTAAGCTCAAAAAGTGACAATGGAAAAGTATTTTTTATTTTTTGATAGCTGTTAAAATAACGCCAGAAATAAATATAAACAAATATCGCAAAAAAAATGTTTTTCCAAATATTTCGAAATCAAAAGAATTTTTTTTATGATTTTAAGAATGCTGATTACCTTTCAATCAACAATCTACTAGCCACTATAGAGTGGCAAGACTTATTGCATAATCTCTCGATTAATGATGCAGTTTCTTGTTTTTATAATGTATTGTATGAGGCCATTTATTTATTTACTCCTATAAAAAGATACAGAACTTCTACATTCCCATGTTATTTTTCGCGTCAACTGAAACATATTAGTATTGAAAAGAAGAAAGCTCATAAAAAGTTTAAATTATATGGAATGAGAGAAGACTACTTAGTATTTTCTCATTTACATTCACAATGTAAAGAACTAAGCCAACTTGAACACCAAAATTATTTAAACAGAATTGAAAACAATATTCACAGTAACCCACGTGCTTTTTGGAGGTTTGTCAATGATCATAAGAAGATTTACAATCTTCCACATAGTATGATGTATAATGATATAGAGTGACTGTGTTAATGATATTGTTAATCTGTATGCTGATTTTTTCTCAACTGTCTACTCCACAGAGGAACCACCTGTTGTTCCTTCCTTTAGTTGTGGCGACACTGTTAATATTTCCAACCTTTATGTGGTTATTAAAGATATTATTGATACAATAAATAAGATTCCTCCTAAATTGTCTTTTGGTCCAGATGGTATACCAATTTATTTTTTAAAACAATGTGTGTACGTGTTGGCCATCCCAATACATAAAATTTTTAATTTATCATTGTCCACTGGAATATTTCCTGAATATTGGAGACACAGTTTCTTAAAACCCATATACAAATCTGGACCGAGAAATAATGTAGAAAATTATCGAGCAGTTTGCCTTCAATCTGAATTACCGAAACTACTAGATCGTCTTGTAACAAAATTATTAGCCTGGGAATGTAAAAGCTTAGTTATTGGGGAACAGCATGGGTTTACTGAGGGCAGATCAACTGCCACAAATTTAATTGTTTATGAAAATTATATTATAAATGCCCTTGAAATCAAGATGCAGGTTCACTCTGTATACACAGACTTTTCTAAAGCCTTTGACCGGGTCAACCTGCGTCTGCTTATCGCTAAATTAAAAGGCTTTGGTTTTGATGGAACTGTGCTGATGTGGATTCAGAGTTACCTATCATCGCGTACCCAAGCAGTTAAATATGGTAGTTCAATTTCTAAAATCATAGAGGTTCCATCAGGAGTACCTCAGGGCTCTCACTGCGGTCCTCTTTTGTTCAATTTATATGTTAATGACATATCTGATGTAATAAAACACAGTAAATTTCTAATGTTTGCTGATGATCTAAAGATTTTCAGGCAAATTAAATCTAGTTCTGATGCTCTTTCATTGCAATCTGATTTGGATTGTTTATCAGAATGGTGCGGCAACAATTGTATGACTTTAAATATTAATAAATGCTACAAAATAACATTTGCAAAAATTAATGAGCCAGTATTCTTTAATTATAATATAAATAATAGACTGTTGACCGACACAAAAGATATAAGAGACCTAGGCGTGACTTTTGATAGCAAATTAAATTTCAATACACACATAAATAATACATGCTCCAAATCTTTAAAAATGCTAGGGTTTATTAAACGTTTATCTTCAGACTTTTCATCAAACACCTTTAAGATTCTCTATTGTTCCTTAGTTCGTTCCATCTTAGAATTTGCTTCCTCGGTATGGAGTCCACAATATAACTCATCTATTACTCAAATTGAAAGAGTTCAACATAGATTCCTAAAGCATTGTGCTTTTAAAATGGGATTTTTCCGAGATACTTATAATTATGATGATTTACTCGCTATACTTTCTATGCAAACGTTACAGCAAAGACGGTTAATTTCAGATATGTGTTTCTTTTATAAAGTATTAAATAGTCAAGTCGATTGTCCAAATCTTTTGAGTTTGTTCTCACTTAACATCACTAATAGACAAACGCGTAACTCTGAATTATTTTTTGTGCCGTTTCATCCTACCAATTATGGGCTAAATGAACCGTGTACCAGATTTTTAAGGCAGGCTAATGAATATGCCCATAATTTGAATTACTTTTCATCTACCTTGAGTACCTTTAAAGCTCAACTTAAAAATTTGTAAATTATTTCGTATTATTATGCTTATGTGAAAATGTTTATATATTGTATATGTCTATTGATTAATATAATTACTGTTAAATTTTAGATTATAAGATTAGTACTTACGATTTTTTTTTTCTCTTATATTGGATTGTAAATAATTATACTTTGGGTTTCCCGTAAATAAATAAATAAATAAAAATAAATAAATAAAAAAAAAGATAACTTATTTTTGCAAAGTCCATGTAAAAGGTATTCAAACTGCTCAACTTTTTCATAATTTAACCAACTTTGTATCTCTTACCGTTTAAAAGATCCCAATGCTGTCCCATCTTTATCTTACCCAGAGGTCGTGGGTTCTAATTCCCACTCCACCAACAATTTTTAATTAAATTGTTGCCGGTAGAGCAAGGCTTATTCGCAGGGATGGCTTGGCAACTATCCTGGCGATGGCCTAGGATGGGAAGAATGTCAACTTGGTGTTAATGTGAGGATTAAAATCAGTTGATGTTTGACTTGTCCCCCTAACTAATGAGGTTTTCCAGGTTTCCCTCATTCCAGCACTGAATGGTGGTTTGGGCCTACCAACGTAAGTCGTTCCTGAGGCGCAAATGCGGCCCGCGAAATAATAATATGCCGCCCCCTTTCCCACACAAGTCTCAGACTTTCGGGCTAATCCTTGTGATTAGAATGAGGGGTAGAAATATTATTATTATTATTATTATTATTATTATTATTATTATTATTATTAGTATTATTATTATTATTATTATTATATATATATATATATATATATATATATATATATATGTATCTAACCAACGTTTTCAGACCACATACGTAGCACAGACAACCTTACACCACTTATAAATAAGCTAGAAGAGGGAGTATATATCACAAAAATAAAATGTATTGAAGTATAACAGCTTGCGCAATAATAGAGGAGAAATTTTTTCAAATAAATATAGTTTTTCAGACGTTTGGTAAACCTTCGGAGACCACACACAGAATACCCCACTTTCAGACCATCTGATATACAAACTTACATAGTACATCAACGTTACCAGACCATGCGCTGTTGCCATTTTGAAGTAAGTTTTTGTAAGTGGTTTATTCTTTCTGGCGCGGAAACGATGGAAAAGTAAGGCTTTGTGTATATCTCTCAAGGGTGTTCTATTATTAGGATTATTCTATACAGGCAGAAAATGAATCGTTCAAGACTGTTAGTGCAATTGGCTAAAAATAATGAAACAGGCAAGAATTATTTTTAATTTTTAAGAAAATAATTTGCTGCTGCATGTCATCTAACCCCAATCAATCAACCACTTCACAGAAATTAGTTATTTTAGTTTCATTAGTTGAGTGTTTAATCCATGCTTGTTTACTAAAAAATAAAAAATTTTAATAAACAAACTTCTGAGAAATTATTTTTAATAAAAGTTGTAAAAAGTCGCAACATAACAAGTACACAAATTCGATTTTGTGCTGGGTATAAATAAATAATTGCGAAAAATTTCAGGGGATGATTTCTCGAAAATTAAGTGGGGGTTATTCATGTAATATTTTTCTATTGAACGCTTTCTTTTCAAAATATAGGGTGTTAAAGTTTCAATTTTTTAAAAGTCTTTTTGTAATATTTATCTTTTCGACAAAACCAGGTACTTATTTGAAATCTGCTGCACTTGATACTTATGCCGGCGGTAATAATTTGTATCCTTTTTATAAAATTTTATGTACAGGGTGTTATATTTTTGCCATCTACAACCCCTTCAACTGATACTGATGAATTTTTTGTAATGCGCCACTGTAAGTAATACAAGGCGTTTAACCGTATTACGCAGTGCTCCCATTTGAACATAATGAACATTTTTTGGAAATTAATGTTGAACGGTTTTCGGAACAGAAACATAAAATCGAATTCTAGGTGTGTTGGGGCTTTTGACTTTGCAAAACAAGTTTTATTAAAAACAACCTGACTGCTTCATTTGAAAATTCTTTTTTTTTAAGTTAATGTCATGATTTAGTCGATATCAAAATAACAGTGTTAAAATGTTTTTGTTTATTTTATTTATATTGTTTATTTACGATAACACAATGTGTCCGAAATAAGTTTAAAAAGTATAACTACATGTTCCTTATCAAGATTTATATTATATTAGATGTTCCTTATGTATTTATTTCATGTAAGTATAGGGATCTTTAATATAAAATGATTTGAGCCTACCCTACAAAGTTAGGGGTAATTAAATTTCAATTTCTTTATTACTTTCGTTAATATATTTTGAAATACAAATTAATATTTTAGTTTGAAATTTTGACTGATGATTAACAACTTTTAAATTGGTCCTTGGCATTTAAAACAAGTATAATTTTTTTTGTTCTGATTATTTTGTGACATTTTTTGTAGGACTTAATTTAGATAATAAAACAAAAACCTTCTAGAGAATGTTTTTATTTCTAGTAAATCATCTATATTTTGATTAGTGTATGATTTTTCTTGCTGAAATTCACAAAGTGTAAAGGATATAAAAATAAATTTGTTAACGTTATTGAAACAAATAAGGAAAAACCTATATTAAGGAATAGAGTTCACATAAGGCAGTTGTTAAATATAAAGTGGATATTGGAAGCGGATGGTTTCTTTATGAAACATCGTGAAAATAATTGTTTTGAAAAAACACAGTTCTTATTTAGATGTTTCAAGAAATATAAAATATGAATAGATAACACTATATATACTAGTATTTCGGTTTATTAGGCCTTTATCAATAGAGTAAATTTCTATTACTAACTACCTACCTACCTACCCCAATGGACCTTTCCCATCTGGCAAAGTCCGAGTTTTTATAGTCCCTTTTCTAACAAGGTCGAAATGTAAAATCTATCTGATCATTCGTATAGTACAAGGATTTCTAATTAAAGATTTTTTAATTTGTTGTCTAATTGTTTTAACACCCGTTTCGTTCTAATCTGGGAGCTATTTTTTCACTATAACCTGGGACGTAATTAATAGAACTATAGTTGGCTTCTACTTGCCGAATATTGTAAAACTCTCGACGAATTAATTTCCTCCTTTTGTTTTTTGTCATGTTATCTATTAGTATTTATTTATGTCCGTTGTTTCTTGCAATTTGCTTGATTATACTTAATTCTTTTTCAAAGTCTGTTTTTTTCTAGCAGAAACATTAAAAGCCTATGTATTAAACTATGGGAAAATTACTTTTATTTGCCAGAACTTTTGCGAACTTGCTGGTATTGCGTCGGAAAATTGAGAAAGCCACCCAAATTTCTTTCAGTACCTGTCCAAATACAGAAAATGTCATCTACATAGCGAGCCCAAAAATGAACATGTAATTTTAAATTATTGTCACTATTGAATAGTGAGTTTTCAAAATTATTCATACAAATTTTTCAGCTAACAAAGGAGAAATAGGACTACCCATGGATAATCCGTTTTTTTTTTATTTGTAATATTTTCCATTGAAATAAAAATAATGTTGTTTAATGCATACCTACATTTATTAAATTCAGATTTTTCTGTGCTGTTTCATTCTGACTGATTTATTAAATTGCATAGTACTGATGTTAATTCTGGGACTGGGATTGAGGTGAATAAACTTTTAACATCGAATGAAACTAATTTAGAATTTGTGGGCAAAGTAAAATTTTTTGTTAGTTCTGAAAACTCAAAGGCCTTTTTTACAGAGTATTTGGAGTTGAAAGAAATCTATTTTGGGAATTTATGGCTTATATCTTTACATAATTTATACCAGAGAGGGTTTATATAGGAAACTATTGGCCTTATCGGGTTACCTTCCTTATGAATTTTTGGCAAGCTTTATAATACTGGAGTAGACGGGTTCATTACTCTCAATCGGTAATTATTGTCACCTAAAATAGTCTTATTACTTCTCAATGTTGTTACTATTTCAGTTTAAATTTGAACACCCAGTATCATATTTAATTTAAAGTTTTGGACTAAGGTAAGTTTAGCTAAATTACTTTATTTTTACGAAAGAATTATTGTTATTTTCTACATCTGCAGACCAAACACCCTGTGTATAAAAATGTTACCTATTTACATACAATTTTTAAATTAGTTTTATTAAACTCAAAATATATCTGAAATAAAGAAATATGCAAATTTTATTTAATAGACTTACCTGGTTTTATTTCAGTCATATTAAGTATACAAGTGTGAGTACTAAGTAAGATTCGACTGTAATTGTACACTTATATCACTATTCATGTTTTTTAGAAGACAGTAGGTACTGTGGATTATTAAAAAAATATATTTTCACCTGTTATGCCTCTATAACAATTGTGTGCCTACCTTTGTGGAAAATGCTTACAATTATTTGTAGAATTTAAATGTGTATTAATAAATATGTGTATTATGTAAAATTATAGTGTGTCACAGGTAGATACAACATCCAATAAAATGGTCGCCTTCCTAGGTACAGTTAGGTATTTTATGTTCTTCCTCTATGACTTCCTGGTGAATCAAACTGATTCACTGTAATCTATTTATTACCAACTGTAAATTTCTAAAAAATTGCCATGAAATTTTTAACTCCGATACTCTCAGCGCTAGGTCAGTTTGATCTCACATTAATATTACTAGAAGTTAACAGCTGCCAATGTATACAATAAAACAAATTAAAATCGAATTAGATTCCACATTTTTCCTGTATAAAATATGGAATTACTTCGCAACTTTCATACTGGACGTTCCAGATCGAAATTAAAGAGTCAAGATTTACAACGCCCTTATCTACTGTTTTGTTTTGAAACATACTTGTGGTGTATTATTTATTTTTAATTATTTTGGGACTACACCACTGGCTTCTACAAATGATTAGATAAAACTAAAAAAAGCCACTGATAAATTTATATACTGAAATTTTAACCATTTATGCACAAAACCTAAGTGCTTCGAATGGTATAAACCTCTTTTTGGTAGTACACCGATATATTACCAAAAAAAATACGTAAAATTAAAACTGCTAAAGTTATGCATGATATACTTCGATATACAGTTAGCTATGTGAAATATTCAAATATTTTTATATGCAGTGAATAGCCTAGATATTGCAAAGGTTTAGGTTGATATCTGTAACCATTTTTGAATTTTCGAATTTTTAAAAAAGCGCTCGCGTTTATCAGAATGAAGTGTTATGGCGTGCTCAGACTTATAGCTATATGAGTATAGCGTTATGAATTCTGATGCCTCTATAGATGTCTACCCCTACAAAGAAGTGAGTTAGACCTGCGATTTTACTCCACTAATACGAGTATGTGCTCCACTAGCTAGTGCAGTGCTCGAGCGACGTAAGAGTAGTGGGGAGTGTTCAATTATAATATTGTACTCGCCTAATGGAGTAGCGTCTCATTTCATAGAACGATCAGCGCGCTTATAATTAAGTTTCATATATGGTTTCATATTTCCAATGTCTCCGATGAAAGGATCTATACATCTCTGATATTGAAAGTTGTTCAATACCTACCTACCTTCACCACTCAATTTTTTGAAGGAGTAATTGAGTGAAAAATTTCCAGGCCTATTTTCAGATACATATTATTATGAGTTTGAATTATTTATGAACTTGGAATTTTGCACGCTTATAAGTTGGTACCAACAAGGAAGAGAACTACATCATTGCTAGTATGGAAAATTTTCTATTTTTGTAAAAAAAATACCTACAGTGATTTTAACAGAAAATTTAATTTTCTTCCAAATCACATAAGAACATGTAATGTGTTCATTTAAAAAATATTCCAAAATCTCTTTGATGTTAGACCACTGATTTCAATACTGAAACCAATTTTATAGCTCCAGTAATAAAAAAAAATAGCAATATTGGGCAGATAACAAAGTGAATATTTTGCCGAAACATCCTGGTTACACTTAAATAATTGAAAACAAAAATTTAACAAATTATATAATGGAATCCCAGCGAGTAAGATGTACACATCTCATTTCCAACGACGGAGACATAAAACAGCTGAGGTTGGCTGAAGGTAGACTAGTACTAAAATAATTTGGTGTTAGTGGTGATTGCAAGTGTCGGTGTTTGATAACTTCACGCTCTACAGAGACCAATCCAGAATTCTGTAACAAGCATTACATTAATTAATTAATTAATAAACAAGATCATTCAGTGGCATATAGTATTGGATGTATCTACAGAATTAATGTCTAAATTTAGATTAAAAATTATTAAGTGCCATTTTTACATATTATAATCAACCTAGAATCCTAGATCATTATTTTAAAAATATTTTCAATATTTTAGTAGGTAGTTGCTTCTAGTTAGACAAATTACATCACTTTTTATACTGAATGACTTAGTGTATTAGTTATCACATACCTACATAGGTATTTGTAAGGTTGTATATAAATAACAATATCTATAAATTTGTATGGTTTATACAGTGTGTCTCATTTAAAATGAAGACACCTAGTTATTTTCGTAATTTTTTGAAATCAAGATTTGAGCTTTGGCACAATAATAATTGTAGTTCTACACAATTAAAGTAACAAACTGAGACATCGGCAACCGCCCAAATGGGACCCGTTCTCGATATTTTACTTCGCGTTGAACATAACGAAAAAAGTTATTAGAAAAATTTTTGAGCATCAATACCCAATTTCAATACGGAATTCGCAGTTTTGGTTTTTTCAATATTTTTCTGTACACACACGGTTATAATTTTGGTTTGCAATTTTAGAAACAGTAGTTATTTGTTTAACTAGTACAAAAAATACACGTTTTCGGGACGAGGGAAAGGGCTGGGAATTTTACGAATTTCGAAAACGTATTTTTTGTACGAGTTTAACATAATATTTTTTTTCCAACCCCTTCTAATTAGCATCTCCAGTTGACCGGTTCATCAGAGTCACTATCTGTTTCTGTTTTTCTATTTAATTAAACTTCAATATATTATGTGACATGCAATGTCAATGTCAAATTACTTTTCGGTACTGTACCGGGTGTCCAAAATAAGATCCTCTATCCCCTTATCTCAGAAAGTATAAAAGATAGAGAAAAAAGTTAAATACGAAAGTTTTTTGTTTTTACCTAAATTTTTAATTTTTATAACTTTCTTGAATACAGGTTGTTCAGTTTCTCTGATCCAGACATCAACTTTCTTTTTTTAAATGGGACACCCTATATTCAATTACGTTTTTGAACTCTCATTAAAATTCTAGGTCGACACTGTTAAGAGTACCCTATACCTATCATTTACCGTTACGAAGATATTAGCATTTAAAGAAAAAAATCTTTAAAAAACACTTGCTGAAAAAATCTCGGCAAAACAAATAAGACATCCAAAAAAAAGGTAAATAGGGTTTATTTCGTAGACAATTAGACTCAGAAATTACTTCTATGAATCGATATTACCTGATTAATATACAGGGTGTTTTTGACAGAAGGCTCAAACATGTATATGTTAAAACTCCAGAAAATCGAAAATCTCTTATGGAACACCCTGTGTATTATTATATTTTTGGATTCTCTATTAAATTTTAACCTTACTCTATATAACGTTCCCTATTCTTATTTTGCTTAGTTTTCAAGTTATTGACGAAAATGTTTGGTGCGCTATTTATAAGAGACACATTTTAGGCCCTGTCTTTCTTGGCCAATATTTAAATGGTCCCAGGTACCTTAGGTAAAATACCAGGAAATGGCATTAATTACAAACTTGCATTTTACCCTTATTGGGTGCCGAAGAAGATGCCAATCAGATCATCTATCAGATGGATGGAGTTCCATGCCACAATACTGCAGTTGTAAAGAATTTTATTAATAACAATTTTTTGGAATGGATAGGGCCAAACGGGAATATCCCATGGGCGCCGAGGATCCCAGATTTAACTCCACTTGATAATTTTTTATGGGGAACATTATAAGCTCGAGTTTATCAAATTCAGAGTAATAATGTTGATGATTTAAAGATTAAAATTAGGATGGAAATTGAAGCGCTCAATCAAAGTGATTGCGCTGTAAGAAAACTAGGAGTTATATACACAACATGCATAGCTGAAAATTGAGGACATATAGGACACTTGATTTAATTTATTATTTTTATTGTTATTTGTTGATTATTGTTAGTTATTTGTGGTTCAAGTTACAAACATAGATTTGTTTATATTAGTTAATTAATGAAATAATTTAAACAAATATTAGTTTTTAATAAAATAATATATTCTTAATCAGTATTAAGGCATACTTACTATAATATACCAAATAATAGTAGAGATAATTTTTAATAATAGTCGATCATGATTAATAGCTGACATTTTTTCCACATTTTCGTCAATATCTTGAAAACTAAGCAAAATAAGAATATGGAAAGTTATATAGAGTAAGGTTAAAATTTAATAGAGAATCCAAAAATATAATAATACACAGGGTGTTCCATAAGAGATTTTCGATTTTCTGGAGTTTTAACATATACATGTTTGAGCCTTCTGTCAAAAACACCCTGTATATTAATCAGGTAATATCGATTGATAGAAGTAATTTCTGAGTCTAATTGTCTACGAAATAAACCCTAGTTACCTTTTTTTTTGATGTCTTATTTGTTTTGCCGAGATTTTTTGAGCAGGTGTTTTTAAAGATTTTTTTCTTTAAATGCTAATATCTTCGTAACGGTAAATGATAGGTATAGGGTACTCTTAACAATGTTGACCTAGAATTTTAAGGAGAGTTCAAAAAGTAATTGAATATAGGGTATCCCATTTAAAAAAAGAAAGTTGATGTCTGGATCAGAAAAACTGAACAACCTGTATTCAAGAAAACTATAAAAATCAAAAATTCAGGTAAAAACAAAAATCTTTCGTATTTAACTTTTATCTGTACCTTTTATACTTTCTGAGATAAGGGGATAGAGGATCTTATATATTGGACACCCTGTACAACTGTACAGGGTGGGCAAATAAGAGAGAACGCCGGCTGTATCTCGGAAACCGCTTATCGGAGAATTTCCGGAAAAAAAATTTCAATAGTAAATGTGGCCAAGAGATGTCGCTGGAAATTATTTTCAACTTCCTGAAATGACCGCTAGGGGCCATAACATTCATGGCCAACTAGAAAAATGAACTTTTCTCGAAAATTTGCCTAATAAAGTAGTATCGGAAATAAGTAAATAATAATTTAGAGGAAATTTGAAACTTTTTCGTGCAACTAATTTTTTTCTGTCTTTTAAAATAAAGTGGTGGGGGGCCTCCAAACTTTATATGCTTTAAACGTTAATAACTCGGCTCAGGATAAACGGAATCTACCAAACTTAGTCTCATTAGAAAGGGCTTTTTTTATGCATATTTAGAGTCATGAAAGCTGGTTTTGTTACTTTTATTGTAGTCGCTAGAGGGCGCTGTCTGCCAACAAATCAAATATGACTGATTTTTTAGAAAATTTCAAATGACACGGTAGATTTATTGTCACATATTTAAATAAAGGACAACAATCCTTAAAATTCAGTGAAAATCGCAGCTTTCTATCTCATCCCTAACGGAAGATATTACAAAAAGAATTGCAACCGGAGATTTGTGATGTAGCCTTTCACCTTAGGCATTCAAAATCGACTCGTGATAGCCTATTATTAATAAAATATAAGAAAAAATAACTGTTGGGGAACTAAAAAGTCGTTATAGTGCTTCAAACTTTTTCAAAAAATATTATACCTATGACATAAAAGTAAAAATTATAAAAACTTGAAACAAATTTAAACTGATGTGGCAAAAGCTGACTTTGTAAATGAATTCTTTATGAAATAATGTGATGGTCCTGAAAACGACTGATTTATTTGGAGACGTGATGCTCAAGGGCCTCTCAAATGTTCAAAATGTCGCCCATCGTTTTCAAAACACAGTTCCATCCGATCTTGGGTAGATGAATCTGCAGCTTCCACTTCTGGCACGGTAATACGGCGAATGTTGTCCCTAATACGTTCGATCATCACTTCTCTTGTGGTAGGCCTCGTTGCGTAAATTAGTTTTTTTTAATCACCCTCATAAATAAAAGTCCATACAGGTCAAATCGGGGATCTATAGAACGGATCTATGTAAGATCTAGGTGGGATCTATGTAATAAATAAACTTGTTTAATATACCTAGCCGGGTTTCATCTACCCAAGAGCGTTTGGAACTGTGTATTCAAAAATATGGGCGACATTTTGAACATTTGAGAGGTCCTTGAACATCACGCCTCCAAATAAATCAGTCGTTTTCAGGACCACTACATTATTTCATAAAGAATTCATTTACAAAGTCAGCTTTTGCCACATCAGTTTAAATTTGTTTCAAATTTTTATAATTTTTACTTTTATCTCATATCATATTTTTTTGAAAAAATTACAAGCACTAACGACTTTTCAGTTCCGCAACAGTTTTTTTTTTCTTATATTTTTGTTAATAAAAGGCTATCACGAGTCGATTTTAAATGCCTAAGGTGAAAGGCTACATCACAAATCTCCAGTTGCAATTCTTTTGGTAATATCTTCCGTTAGGAATGAGATAGAAAGCTGCGGTTTTCACTGAATTTTAGGGATTGTTGTCCTTTATTTAAATATGTGACAATAAATATACCGTGTCATTTGAAATTTTCTAGAAAATCCGCCATATTTGTTTTGTTGGCAGACAGCGCCCTCTAGCTTCTACAATAAAAGTAACAAAACCAGTTTTCATGACTCTGAATATGCATCAAAAAAACCCTTTCGAATGAGACTAAGTTTGGTAGATTTGGTTTCGTGTATCCTGAGCCGAGTTATTAACGTTTAAAGCATATAAAGTTTGGTGGCCCCCCACCACTTTATTTTAAAAGACAGAAAAAAATTAGTTGGACGAAAAAGTTTCAAATTTCTTCTAGATTATTATTTACTTATTTCCGGTACTACTTTATTAGGCAAATTTTCGAGAAAAGTTCATTTTTCTAGTTAGCCATGGATGCTATGGCCCCTAGCGGTCATTTCGGGAACTTGAAAATAATTTCCAGCGACATCTCTTGGCCATATTTACTTATGAAATTTTTTCCCGGAAATTCTCCGATAAGCGGTTTCCGAGATACAGCCGGCGTTCTCTGTTATTTGCCCACCCTGTACATACAATAATCTCTTTTTTGTACAGTTGCTATGCTATGGCGATCTCAAACAGTCCCGAAATGGCCCTCTTTTTATACAAAATAATTTAATGTTTAGTGTCTTATTCGTATGGTTGGAAAAAAAAAAATTTATTATTAAATTAAATGTCAATCTGACAAAACTTTGAGTTATATTGTGTAAAACTCTAGTTCACAATCATAAAATGCATCTGCATTTAAGGAAAAAATTGAAACAATAAGGTTATTTAGTGATGGGATTCGTAATAGCAGGAAGCAGCTACAGAATTTAATTGAATTGTTTCATTACGCATGGAACTGCAGCGGTCATAAATGCCCTTTTCAATGAAACTGGCTGTGTTATTAAAAGACCTCAGAATGATCAACCTCATCAAATACATCCGCATCCTGAAGACAACGTAAATTTAGCTGGAAATCAAGCGTATCGAAGAGCAAGTCTACGAGATTTCATACATCATAAAATCAAGCCTTATAAACCAAAATTTCTCCATACTTTGAAATGTGATAAAAATAAAAGTTAGATTATTGCTATTGGGCCCAAGGAAATATTTTAGACGACGAATTTTCTAAATCAAATTATGGTTACTGATGAGGCTAGCTACATTTACCTCTAATGGGGTTGTATCTTCTCAAAACTGTAGATACTGGACTACAGAAATTCCTTATAGGGTTATTAATTGTAAAGATCAGTATTCAAAGAAAGTTAACGTTTGGTGTGGAATTTTAAGAGACAGAATAATTGATCCGTTTTTCTTTAATAACTCGTTAAATGCTGAGCGTTTAGTTAACTTTTTCGATACGGAATTATGGGATGCAATTGAAAATCTTCCTCTTAACGTGCAATACGAGATGTATTTCCAGCTAATTGGTGTGTCAATATATAATTTCAGAATTGTTCGTCAGTGTTTGACCGAACATTTTCCAATGCACTGGATAGGAAGAAATAGTCTGTCGCAAAATAGGATTGCAGAGCTGAGAAGAGTGGCCAATCATGATCGTAAAAGAATTGAGAAATGTATTCAAATTGAAGGAGAATTAGTTGAAAGACATCCGACAATTAATTAAAATTTTTATTTAAATGAAGGTAATGAGTAATTATCTCAAAAGCTGATCGTTACTTTAAACTGCTGTTTTTTTTACTTATTTCAATTACCAAAACTTAATTGTTTGTTTTCTTTTCTCTTAAAATGTATTTTGTCAAATCGGCAATTCTGTTCAATAATTTTTTTTCCAACTCCATTGCATGCTATTAAATGGAAAACCAAAATTGTCACCGTGTGTGGACTTTGTGGAAAAATATTGAAAAAACTAAAAATGTGAATTTCGTAATTATATTTGGTATTGGGGCTCAAAATTAAAATTTTGAACAACTTTTTCTAATAACTTTTTTTGATATCTTCTAATGCGAAGCTATATATAGCCTCATTTGGTGGGCTGCTGTTGTTTCAGTTTGTTACTTAAATTTGAGTTGGTTGCCTTAAAATGTACATCTTATATAGGAATGCAATTGTGCCAAAGCTCAAATCTGGATTTAAAAAAATTACGAAAATAACTAGGTGTCTTCATTTTAAATGAGACACAGTGTATAAATGTCTTCTAGTTTACTGTGGACATATCGCATGTATGTATGTAATGGTATTAATTGGCAATAAAGGTTTTATGTTATATCGTCGATTGGGAACAATAGTGACCAAACTCCAAAAAAGCAGTTTTGAGATAATTGTGTTTGAAGTTTTGAAAATGTTTTATTTTTGCATTGTGGATTTGTCGTTGATGATATTTAATTTTTTCTTTCATGTTTGTTCTTCTTTTATCTTACTCTTTAAAATAGTCAGATTTAAATTCATAGATCAACCCATTCAATTTTTTTTTGTTAAATAGTTCACTTCTTTTGGAGGTCAAGGAGTCTGGCACCTAGCCACTGACTCCAAGGGAATAGCTGAGTGGGAAGTTGGCAATCCCACAAGGAAGCTTTTCTCAAGACCATCTGTGAGTGAAGATCCACATCCTGCTCGAGGTGGCCCTGCTTACGACTAAACACGGCGGATCTAAACAAGGAAAGTCGATAAATTCCCCAAGCCAGGATGTTAACCAACCCGTGTCCATGGCTGAATGGCATCGGGGTGATAGGTATCCCTAACGGGGCCTCTGGAATACCGGGCAACTTTCCAGAATATGCTTGCCTTGCCACAGTAATGTGGGGCTCTGTTGTGGTGGACTTGAATTCCTTGCTATTCGTGGGACTTATATGGACAGTAAGAAAAACCAACCTACTGAGGGGAGGTCAAACCGTTGATCCCCAGACAACTGGGAAACCTATGGAGATTGGGATCAATTCTACTCCTATTGAAAGCCCGATCCCATCGGATCAGGAGAGGTGGCTGCTGAAGTTTCCGATACCTGTTGTTAGAGGAGAAGGCAATTTAGGGGCTGAGGCATCTACATCTTTAGACAACCTCTCCCTTAAAAGGAGACAACTAGGAAGAGCTGCAAAGAAAGGCCTAACTCATTAGCTAAAGAGCAGAGTGCCTTAGTTAAGTAAAGTGCTAAACCAGCCGAAACTTGATCCCCAGCAGGAGAGAGGTAACCAATCCTCCTCTTTGCCAGTGGGAATGAGCAAACACATGCGTTCAGACGGTAGTTCACCGGATCTGGGAGTGAAGAGAGCCCGGGAAGGTGTATATACCAAACCTTCATTCTGGCTGTAACAGAGGGGATTAGGGTGGGAATTATCCACCCTGAGTGTCCTGAAACGGCCTTGACCAACAACGAATTAGGAACTCTGCAGAGGACGAAAATGTCAGCTATAGATGAACTACCAGATAATGGACCTCAGGTGAGATTCGAGAGCTGCACACATCGGCCTGGATCATGATACAAATAAAGAAAGGTATGACATTGCGCATATCCCTCCCACATCCGTGTCGTCACCGAGAGCGCAAATTTGACATTTTACAGTGTTTACATAAGTAAAGGTGTGTAAGTTTCGTGGTTTTTACTACATTTTGTCCTCTAAATTCATTTTTTTGGCAGAGTATTTGTATAATTCTAGTGTATACTAATTATAATCATATGTGAGTATAGTTAAGTAAATTTTATATTGACACGTAAACTAAAAGTGCAATAAAAATGCGTTGTGCTGTGTGCTTGTGTAATAGTGATCTCAGGAACGACTTAGCTTGGTAGGCCCTAACCACCATTCAGTGTTGGAATGAGGAAAACTTGGAAAACGTCATTAGTTACGGAGACAGTCAAACATCAACTGATATTAATCTTTCACATTAACACAAAGTTGACATTTTTGCCATCCTAGGCCGTCGCCAAAATGGTTGCCAAACCAACCTTGTGAAAAAGCCTTGACCTACGAGTAGACAATTTAATTAAAAATTGTCTAGTGGAATGGGGTCTGTACAACCTCTGGGTTGAACGATCGAGACATTAAACCCCGAGCCACCGGCTCGCCATTATTAAAATCATGTAATTAATAATAATTATCAAAATCGATGCAGATATATAAATATGAATTATTACTTGCATACATATAGTCTAAGCCTAATAAATACAAGCTAAAGCCTGTAATAAATTATATAACCTGTAATAGATATGGTTCTGTAATGTGGTCATTAAATAAAAAAAATGAGAAACATTTAAAAGTTTCGAATAATTAAAAAAAAATGAATACATGTAATAATACGGTCAATTTTGAATCTTAACCGAGCTTAAGGAACAATTTTCACTTTTAGTCGTAGGTGTAAGGCGAACGGCGAAATATATGTATTAAAGTTAACTTGTTGCCCACATCCTATGTTTATAAAGCGTTTATCTTATATTTAAGTACTAATCTTTTTACACACGAATCAGAATATCTAATTACTTATTAATATATAATATAATAAAAATTGCAATAATCACCGATAACAGTTATTATTATTGAAGTAGGTAAGAAATTAAAAGAGCCAATTTTAAACCACCAGGGATTACCAGGGCATTTTGTATATGATAGATACCTACCATATGGAGTATATCTAATCTGTGCTTATGATTATTAAAGAACACATTTAAGGACACTGGTTAAATTTCCCAATATTTTCCTGTTCGGGACACTGTTTTGTGCCAATTATATGAAAGTTTTGATAATGTTTCCATTGAAATCATATATAACATTTGTATTTAGCGATCATTCTGCGCTCTCGATGACGTAATGTGCACAGCGGACGCATTTTCGTACTCACGAATGTCATACCTTTTACTTATTATATCATGGGCCTGGATAGCTTCTCATTACCTGTGTTGATCAGATGAGTGTCTCGTGGTTGGAGAGTGGAATAAAGCACCATGAGAAGGAGCTTGTCTTCAATCCGTTAAGGGTGAGGATTTACCTAAACCACATATACAGTGTGTCCCACTTAAGGTCTAACCACCCCCGTAACATTTTTATTTATGAACCGATTCCCATGAACTTTTTTTTGTTGGGTAGGTCCCAAAAAAGTACATAGCGGGCATATTTCATTTGTTTGGTAAGTCGGTGTCATGGCAAACTACATCCTATTTTTTTATGCAAAAAAACAAGATGTACTATTAGCGATTTTTTCACAAAAATTTTAATGCCAGATTCTTAATCAGGAGCACCTAAAACCTAACTGTACCAAATTTCATGGCGCTACTGTACAGGGTGTTCGTGTGTTCCACTTAAGGTCTAGCCACCCCCGTACAATTGTTATTTCTGAACCGATTTCAATGAACTTTTTTTTGTTGGGTAAGTCGTAATAAAGTACATAGTGGACATGCTCCTTTTGATTGGTAAGTCGGCGTCATGGCCAACTACGACATATTTTTTAGTGTAAAAAAACGAGATGTACTATTAACGAATTTTTCACAAAAATTTTAATGCCAGATTCTAATCAGGAGCACCTAAAACCCAACTGTACCAAATTTCATGGCGCTACAATACAGGGTGTTCCAGAGAATAAGTTTTTTTAAATGATATTTTATTTTTTCAATTTTAAAATATTCTAATGTTTTAGGAAAATTTTTAAGGGGGTGGCTAGACCTTAAGTGGGACACACGAACACCCTGTATTGTAGCGCCATTAAATTTGGTACAGTTGGGTTTTAGGTGCTCCTGATTAGAATCTGGCATTAAAATTTTTGCGAAAAATTCGCTAATAGTAGATACATATTGTTTTTTTGCATAAAAAAATAGGACGTAGTTGGCTATGACGCCAACTTACCAATCAAATGGAGCATGCCCACTATGTACTTTTTTACGACTTACCCAACAAAAAAAAGTTCATTGAAATCAGTTCATAAATAAAGTTTTTACGGGGGTGATTAGACCTTAAGTGAGACACACGAACACCCTGTACAGTAGCGCCATGAAATTTGGTACAATTAGGTTTTAGAGGCTCCTGATTAAGAATCTGGCATTAAAATTTTTGTGAAAAATTCGCTAATAGTACATCTCGTCTTTTTTTACACTAAAAAATATGTCGTAGTTGGCCATGACACCGACTTACCAATGAAAAGGAGCATGTCCACTATGTACTTTTTTACGACTTAACCAACAAAAAAAAGTTCATAAAAATCGGTTCATAAATAACGATTGTACAGGGGTGGGTTCCACCTTAAGTGGAACACACGAACACCCTGTACAGTAGCGCCATGAAATTTGGTACAGTTAGGTTTTAGGTGCTGCTGATTAAGAATCTGGCATTAAAACTTTTGTGAAAAAATCGCTAATAGTACATCTTGTTTTTTTGCATAAAAAATAGGTCGTAGTTGGCCATGACGCCGACTTACCAAACAAATAAAGCATACCCGCTATGTACTTTTTTGGGATCTACCCAACAAAAAAAAGTTCATGGAAATCGGTTCATAAATAAAAATGTTACGGGGGTGGTTAAACCTTAAGTGGGACACACTGTATATATATATGGCCTATATACCGGATGAAGCCGAAAAATGGCTTACATCGGACTTAGTTCTCAGCAGGCTTGAATACTTGGGTGTGGAAAATACTACACCAGGAAGAGTCTGGCTCAGGGCAGGTCTGGGGATTCTCTATTGAAAAGGTGTCTAAGGCAGCTCTGGAGGGGCTGAACAATCGGCCCAATTTTGGTTTTGGGCAGGTGCAATTCCACCCAAAAATCAAAGGGGTAAAGGAGAAAGAACCTGCTCTAACAGCTAAAAAAAGGTCGGAGGCTAAATCACCAACCTCGATGGGCAAATCCAAAACGCCCTCGACTGGGGGAAAATTGCCCTGAACTAAACCACTGGAGAAAGGAAAATCCTTCCCAAACAAACCTTCTCTTTGGAAGTGTATCAAAACCGCCTTCTAGAAAGAAAGATAAACGGCCCTCCCCCGAACCCAAACCAAACACCTCGTAAACCCCCACCCTAGTTTCCCTCCTTTATAACCCTCCTTCCTTTTAATAAACCATCCCCTTCCCCTGATGGCCACATACTGTGCGTTTCACGAAGTTGTATCCCGGATTGGAATGTTCGGATTGTCAGGATTTGCTGGCAAATCCTGTGCGAGACGGGCACGCGCGCTTAAATCACACCACCTCAATTTGTAGCGGTCCATAGCCGAGATGTGCCAATGCATTGAATTTAACTAATAACATGACGACGCTCCATACGTTGGAGATATATACTAACATTCCAATCCGGGATACAACTTCGTGAAACGCACAGTACATTAGGTGCCTACAGGCGAACATTCAACATGCCAAGGTTGCAACTTATGTTCTCGACAAAGGATTCCCGGAAGAGCAAATTGACATTGCCATCCAACTATCTATCCGGATGGGGGAGAGCAGGGTGAATATAATCATCTGCTCGGCTTACTTTCCGGGTAACACGGATGCTGGTCAACCTCCATCTGCAGTGCGGGATTTAGTTGCCTTCAGTAAGAGAAACAATGTCTATCTGGTTATTGGATGTGATACGAATTCCCACCATACGGATTGAGGTAGCACAGGCATTAACTAAAGAGGTGAGTCACTATTTGATTATATATTAGGTGAAGGGCTACTTGTAAACAACATTTGTTCAGAACCAACTTTTATCACTAGAAATGGGAAAGAGATATTAGATCTAACTATCAGCTCAAACTTTTGAGCACTAAGATAATTCTTTGGAAGGTACCTTCTGAGTCATCATGTTCAGATCATAAACGTATTCTATTTAATATAGAAGCCGGGCCTAGGCCTATGGGGAAATACCCAAGAAGTACAGACTGGAGAAGGTACAAACGATCGATTCAGTAAGTAAGTAATCTTTATTTAGCATAACCAGCTAATACAAAAGCTAAACAAAAATGTTTTAAAATAAAACAACCTTCATACATACATTCAAAAATGTTTTTCTGAGTTTATACATTAAAATCATTTCTCTTGTAACTTATAAACCATAATGTTCAATACACAATATATACACATATACAACTTATTAAACAAACAAGACGAACAAACACACAAACAACCTTACAGACACCAATGCTATAGAAAAGTATTGACAAAATAATGACTCGACAACCTTCTAAAGTTATTATAGTTTTTACAATATTTTATTTCATTTGGAATTGAGTTATACATATTTAAACCCCTATGAAAAATTGTTTTACTCAGTAATTTTGTCTTTGTTCCCTCTATAAAAAAGTTATTCCCTTGTCGTGTATTATGTACATGTACATTGTTTACATACTTTATCTTATTCGTTAAGTATGGAGCAGTCATCCCATTCTCAGTCTTGTATACAAAATCTAAAGTTTTAAACACTATTCTTTGTTTAACATTCATAAATTTCACGACATCTAACAGTTACACTTCAATGCATTCTTACCACTATAAATAATCGTGATGAGATAGAGATTGAGACGGAACAAATTCGGAACGCTCCTATAGCAGCTTATTACGAAAATTTTACACTTAAGACTAAAAAAGATAATAGAGACATCTCTTGGTGGAACAAAAAACTGGAAAAATGAGGAAAGAAGTTCGATGCCTCTTTAATTGAGCTAAAATTTCAGTCGTCTGGGCTCCGTATAGATCCGCACTAATGGACTATAATAGAGAAATAAGAAGAGCAAAAAGTATAGCAAAGAGTATATCTGATTTACCTAGCAGCACTAGAATCCACAAGCTCCTTTCTAGAGATCCGGCATAGGAACTCGGATCGATAAAACAACCTGCTGGCATCTTTACAGACCCTGGAAAGAAAACCTTGGAGCTATTGTTACAAAACCACTTCTCAGGTAGTTCGATTTTGGATAACCAACAACTACCACTACCAGGAGGCCGATCTAAACAACCTAACAAAAACGAGTAGTTGGTGGCTAGGAAGATTATCACAAGACCAGCTATTGAATGTGCGTGCTATTAAATCTTTTCAGCTATTCAAATCACCTAGTGAGGATGGAGTGTTTCCAGTTCTGCTCCAAAACGGACTGGAAATTATCATACTGTTTCTCATCAGATTGTCCAGAGCTAGTCTGACATGGAATTATATACCAACTAGTTGATCAGCAATTAGGGTGGTATACATACCTAAAATAGGTCGAAGAGACCTATGCCCTAAATCGCTTGGACCTATTAGCCTAACAACATTTCTGTTGAAAAGTCTGGAAAAGGAACCGGACATTAGGAGGAGTGTATTAAGCAGTCAGGTCAATCAACAATCAACAGAACTAGCGCTCAATAACCTAGTTGGGAAAATCACCCAATCCCTGCAGAGTATTAGCAGGCAGCTATTAACAAGCCGCAGTCTAACATTATGGAGCACAATAGACTGTTGGATGACATGGAAAGTCACAGCATCCTGGAGATGATTTCAGATGTCATGTCAAAGCTGACCTATGAGCTGGAGTATATAGTTGCAACCCAACGGTAAAAATATCCTCATCCCTTGGTAGTTATGCAACTATATTTCAGGCAGAAATCTTTGCCATCGAATTGTGTGTACAGAGGCTGGAACAAACCTAACTTACATGCAAATCGATAAAAATCTCAGACAGACAAGCAGCTCTTAAAGCTCTTGGTTCCTACCGTCGTAACTGAAAAATGGTATGGAGTTTTCAGCAGGCGCTCGCTCATTTGAGCAGAAAAAATAGAGTAACTCTGGTCTGAGTTCCAGGCCATTCTGGCCATAAAACGAATGAAGCAGCCGATTCTCTAGCCAGGGAGGGTGCTGCTTCTGAATTTGTTGGACCAGAACCGGTGCATGGCATATCCTCGAGTACTGCCAAAGCACCTCTCTTGACCTGGGCTGAGAGGCAAATCCTCCAGTACTGACAAGAACTACCAATATTAGTTCATTCGAAGGCGTTCATAATAAACCCTTCAAAAACAAGAACTAACAAACTTTTAGAGTTAAGCAGGCTAAGTACGAACTTTAATTGGCCTATATACTGGTCACTGCCGTTTAAAATATCATCTGTACAAATTGTGACGATGCTGAGTGTCCCTTGTGCTTAGAAGATGATGAAACGGCAGAACACATATTATGCACCTGCCCCGCTGTGGAAAGGATCAGATACTCATTATTTAGGATAACTTCTGGCATAGGATCTGAATAAGTTCTCACCCAATAAGGTGATCAGCTTCATTAAGAGGCTGGACCTGTTGGGTGAAATATAAGTAGGTGTGAGCCACAATAGACCACATGGTCTGGTTTTCGGCCCACTCACTTTTGAACCTAACCTAACCTAGGTAACTTTTGCATAACTTTTAAAAACATTCTCGATATTTGACATGTGATTTAAGCCCATGGAGACACAGGTACATATTGAAACACAGATACATTTTTAAATTTATTTGTAATTGGTAACAAACTTTTTCTACAAATCACTATTTGAAGTTCGATAGGATGCAACCTTTGCATCCTATCGAAAAAAATAAATAATACATTTAACGGTTACAGAAAGCAGGTAAATAAAAAGTCGAGTTATTTATACGAGTAAAAATAGATACTCCTTTGGTCACTGTTGTCCCCTTTATGACGTAAGAAATAAGGCAACACAGTGTAAATTCCCATTTAACCTATGTTGTTCGCACGGAAAAAAACAAAAACAGTGCAATACCGACCTATCTCCTATTTGGTCACTCTTGACATGAGGTTAGGTATTCGTTTCTCATGCCCCTCATCGGCACACTGATTTTGGTCAGTGCTGCTCTCACTGGATAATTAATTAATTAATTTTACGAAGAAAATATTGAGCGGAAATAAATGAACTACTGTTTTGTCATGCGAGCACCATAAAAGAGAGACCATTTTCAAGTCTTTTTGCGTAGGTACTTAACCCACTTTCGATGATTTCAGAGTTTGGTTACTTTTGTTCTCAACTGACGATATGTGATCTGATATGTCATATGTCAAAATAGTACTGCACAAACTTTGGCACCAAGGTCATGTAAAATGTAGAATATTTAGAAACATCATTTTACTCTGGAGCTAAAGCCAATATACTTAAAATGTTCAATAGGCAAGGAAGACTGCTGGAACCCTTGTATTTTATGAATTTTTGTATTATCAGATACATGTTTCATCATGATAATTGCTATTTAACAAATTTTTGGTAGATTTCCATTATCCACTGTATTATAATGAATGTCACATTTAATTTGAACTCATTTTAAAACTGTTACTTTCCCAGTTATGATTACCAATGTCATCATCATAATAGTGAAATTAAATATAAATAAAAAAATATTTTAATAATCTCAGCGTGACGTGAAATCTTAATCACCCGCCTTCAGAAATGTTTACAAGTCGCTAGTAACGGTTTTCGAAATAGTAAAATAATTTACTTCGTACTGTCCGGTAGATCTACTTACCCTGCACGGATTTGCGGCCGGTAAATGGAACATTACAGTACCTGATACTGTAATGTTGTTGCCTAGCAGTATATACAATCTCATCGACAGTTCAGTTGAACTACATTCAAATTGTGAATCAAGTTCATATTTTGTTTTGTTGTGTAATCAATTCTAATATACGTTTCAGTTGATCTCCTTTATACCATGCCTTCATAAATGTTGAAATGCCACATAACCAGTAACTATTTTTGAAATAGTAAATTTATATTCTTTACATTGGTGTATGAAACTAACTAACTAACTATACTAACTTTTAAAGGAACTAAAATAATAAGGTGCAGATTACCTTAAAACGCAACGTGTTCTGGCATGCGATTGGTGTTAATTGTAATTGGTCATTTTCTTACCTGTAGAGTCAAAAGCTCTTCTCAGGAATCTATAGTTTTACTTTTTCTACCTCTAAGGGATCCAACTATAGACTTTAAAGCTGCTCCAATACTAGCGCCAGGTGTGTTTAGAATTGTACTACTGCTTCCTAAACCTTGTGGATGAGCATCTAAACATTTCTGATATCGAAGCTATAAAGTAGATATTCATTAAACATTTAATATTATATTATACAGGGTGCTCCGAAATTAGTGTGCAATATTTTACTAGTGTGTTCTATAGTTAAAAAAAAGGACTTTTTCTTCATACAAACAAGGGTCGAAAAATGTTTTCTAAAAGGGCTACAGCCCGTTAAACCGGGTATTATAGGTCGATTGTTTCTAAATTACTCCAAAACCAGTTGAGGTAAATTTATCAAATTTGGTATGAGTCTTATATGCTGTATCCGCCACTATAAATAAAATTTCAAAATTTGTGTATACATACGTTCCAAACGGGGGGGAGGGAAGACTGGGAAAAATATTACCCCAATTTTTTTTGTGCTTTAGCTTTTTTAACTTTTGATTAGGAAGTACGAAATTTCAATATTTTTTACTAAAAAAGCTACATTTGGTTCGTATCGATACAACGCATCCTTTTCAAGCAAAATCGCTTTAATCATTTACATGCGATAACATGAGATGTAGTTACATTTTTTAGTGATGTGGATTTGCCAGCTAAAAACATTTTTAGCTTTCTCGGCCAATTTTCAGGCAACAAAAAGCACATTGTACATGAGTTTAGTTCGCACGTTGTAATGAAGTACATTATATTTCCCCGTTATAATAATTATTTTACCTGTCTATAAGTCACCCACACAACGCCGTAAATAAAAGAACTACACCCGACATAAAGTGTATTATTTCGACGTCTGAAGTAGAAGCCAAAGGCGCGCGTATCTTTTGTTGTCCACGCGAACATAGGAAATTTCACGCGCTAGGAGTTTAGTTGCTGAGCCACCGTCCGAGAATCCAGCCGCACTAAGACACCACGAGTTCCTGTATATAGATTGGTACCATAAGTAAGTAAGAAATATTTTACAAGTATAAAAATCGGCATCGTGAAATTCTCCTAAGTATCAAAACAAATTGGGACTTGTGTATTTTTCGCCATCTGTTTACCTGATCAAATATTTTCAGAGTCCGTAAATTGGAAATAGCGAAATTCTTATAAGGTTAAAAATAAATTGTGACTTAGACGATTTGTCAATTAAACCGAATATTCTGCAGAGTCCACAAGAACGTGGGGACTTGTGATTATTTCCAATTTAGTAGTGTATAAGTATAAAATATACAAAGTCCGAGATTTCACTTCTGCGCATGCCCGAGGTATTCATAGAACCATATCCAGCTAGCAGCGACTCTGTTAGTCAGTCTACCACCGTCCAGCACACGAAGCAGTCCTGTGTACCACCGCTACCAGCACCAGCTAGAAGTAAGTACCGCGCAGGTCTGGACACTTGGTAAAAATTCATCACCTGCTGTCTAGATATACAAAATTATTCTAAGTCGATTAGAATAAGGTAGCTAAAGTTTTCTAAGTGGAATATATTGGTATATGTTCAAAGTCCACAATTTCACTTCTGCGCATGTCCGAGGGTTTCGTAGAGACATATCCAGCTAACAGCGATTCAGACATTGAGTCTGTGACCACGCTGCATCGAAGTAAGACCTGTCCGCCTGCACCGCTGCTACCAGAAAGTGAGTAAACAATTACAAGTCAGTAAATTCGACAAAGTGAAATTTTTCTAAGTATAAAAATCATTTTATACTTTAACAAATTTTGTCGCCAAATCCGAATATTCTTCAGAGTCCACAAGACCGTGGGGACTTGTGATTATTTCAGATTTAGTAGAGTACAAGCATAAGATATACAAAGTCCGAAATTTCACTTCTGCGCATGTCAAAGGTTTTCGTAGAACCATATACAGTCGCGAACGACTCAGACATTCAGTCTGTGCTCGCCTGACATCGAAGTAAGACCTGTCCGCCTACACCGCTGCCACCAGGACCTAGAGAATAGTAAGTTAGAATTTTGGCAAAGTTCACAAGCCCGTGTGGACTTGTAAATCTCGCCGATCATTGGGATACGAACCCAAAATATACCAAGTCAGGTATTTCACTTCTGCGCATGTCCGAGGTCTTGATAGAACCTCTTATACTACTGGCATCGACTCAGACATTCAGTCTGGGACCGCACCGCATACGAGCAAGACCTGTACATCTGCACCGCTGCCTACCAGTATCCAGAGAAGTAAGTAGACTAGCACAAGTCCCCAAAAGAATTGAAACTTGGTATAATATCATCGACTTGTGTGAACGACGCCGAAAATATTACAAGTCAAAATAAGGAGCTATTGCGCAGGTACCAAAAGCTCTCCCACCAGCCGTTCCAGTACCAGCTACTAGCCGGGTCACTGATACTCAGTCTTCGCCGACCGCCCGACAGCAGCAGACGTGCCCAGGACGAACTAGTAAGGGAGTAAGCTAGACAACGAGTAGGGAATTGTCACTTGGCTATTGGACCGTATATGTTTGTGTACTAATTTTCTGTCTCTTGCAGCTCGAAGCCCGCTATAGAACAATCCGAACCACTTGACTTGTCATTCATGCAGGTGGGGACGTTGTTCAGATAGCCACTGTATTTACTAATTTTCTGTCTCTTGCAGCTCGAAGCCCGCTATAGAGCAATCCGAACCACTTGACTTGTCATTCATGCAGGTGGGGACGTTGTTCAGATAGCCACTGTATTTACTAATTTTCTGTCTCTTGCAGCTCGAAGCCCGCTATAGAGCAATCCGAACCACTTGACTTGTCATTCATGCAGGTGGGGACGTTGTTCAGATAGCCACTGTATTTACTAATTTTCTATCTCTCTTGCAGCTCGAAGCCCGCTATAGAGCAATCCGAACCACTTGACTTGTCATTCATGCAGGTGGGGACGTTGTTCAGATAGCCACTGTATTTACTAATTTTCTGTCTCTTGCAGCTCGAAGCCCGCTATAGAGCAATCCGAACCACTTGACTTGTCATTCATGCAGGTGGGGACGTTGTTCAGATAGCCACTGTATTTACTAATTTTCTATCTTTCTTGCAGCTCGAAGCCCGCTATAGAGCAATCCGAACCACTTGACTTGTCATTCATGCAGGTGGGGACGTTGTTCAGATAGCCACTGTATTTACTAATTTTCTGTCTCTTGCAGCTCGAAGCCCGCTATAGAGCAATCCGAACCACTTGACTTGTCATTCATGCAGGTGGGGACGTTGTTCAGATAGCCACTGTATTTACTAATTTTCTATCTTTCTTGCAGCTCGAAGCCCGCTATAGAGCAATCCGAACCACTTGACTTGTCATTCATGCAGGTGGGGACGTTGTTCAGATAGCCACTGTATTTACTAATTTTCTGTCTCTTGCAGCTCGAAGCCCGCTATAGAACAATCCGAACCACTTGACTTGTCATTCATGCAGGTGGGGACGTTGTTCAGATAGCCCCTGTATTTAATAAGTTTCTATCTCTTTCAGCCTGAAGCCAGGTAGAAAACAATACGAACCACTTGACTTGTCATTCATGCAAGTGGGGACGTTGTTTAGTTAGCCACCGTAGTTACTAATCATACCTTTATTTCAGCACCGTATATGTTTGAGCTCTAATCATAACTTTCATTACAGCTGATTACAACAGTTATAACGTAGACAATAGCCAAGTGTGTGAATCATCTCATAATAGTAACTTGCTTTTATTTGCTTATAACTTGCTTGCTTATAAATAACTGCTTCCTCACCTGGTATCCACGCACGACCACCGGCCGTAATTGACCTAGTAGCTTATTAACCGCTGTGTATAACTCCACGTAGCTTGTTGCCGCTCGCTTGCACTTTGTACCCCAGTGTGCTCACCTCCAGCTTGTTTACCCCGCACGTAGATATTGACTTAGTCAGAGACCACCCGTATTTTGAATAGATTTGTATATAGTAGGTCTAGAGATAATATATGTATAACAGGTTTATTGGTGTCTTATTATTATCTGTTGTGTGAAGTCTAATTTTCCCTATCGACCGACCTGGCGTACCGTATCTTCACTGAAGCTACCTGAGTAGTGGTGTTCCTACACTGTAACCAGGAACTGGCGCCCGAGGCAAAATAAAAGAGAAACCGAACCTCGGGCACTAACGTGACACTTCCTACCAGTGCAAATCGGGAAGTATCCGTCACAAATCTGGCGCCCGAGCAGGGACTTAAATAGGGAAAATTAGTGAAGATTTGCAGTTAGAGGAGCTTTCCGCCAAAAGCTGGAGGTCCCCGATTTTTGATCTGACCTGACCTAAGCTCTTCTGTCCTCCAACCAGCTTGTGGGGTGTCATTTGGCACTAAACCGACTACGAGGAACCGTTTCCGACCATCCACGAACCGCTCCGATCTTTCCCGAAGGCGTTATTGGACTTTTAACGCCTGAGAAGAGTTAGAACAACGACCAGCGAGCTTTGGGGGTATTTTAAGACGACAAGGCTGGAGCTTTGCCGTCATTGACCGAACCCCCACCCGAACTTTTCCGAGTTTACCCGAACCAAACGAAGCCGTGTGGGGTATCGTTTTCAGGGTAATCGGACCCAAGGAATCGATTGCCGGTATTGGGAGTTCGATCCGAGCAGCCGTTCTGTCTAGAAGTGTCCCACAGCGAAGTACGAAGTGGAAGTCGAGAAACAAGGTGTTCGGGACGTTCTCCGCAGTCGCCCGCACCTGCCAGTGAGACTTTTACCGCTTCACCGAATTTTGCCCGGAGTATTTCCTGACTCCGGTAACAAAATATACCTAGCTTGTGACCCCTCTCTTGGCACTAAACCAGATACGCAGAATCGAATACCGGTAGTCTCGCAGCGATCTATATAGCCGTTGCGAAGTGTCTTAGGAAAGTAGTTGCTACTAGGACCAGCAACTGAACACATCGTCAAAGATATCGCTGCCAGAGAAAGTACAAGTGTCTACAACCAGGAGTCAAGACTAGCCAGTATTAGCAGCATCGGAGATACCGCTCCGCTACCAGAAAATACTAGTGACCGCCTGACCGCCTGTACCTGAAGATGCCCAACGAAGAAGACCCACCGAGTCTGACGATGGAACCCAAAGATGAAGCCGCAGTTACCGACCAAGGTGACTTCCGCCTAAGCTGGATCTATAAGCTTAAGAAAGACCAGCTTGACAACGAGTTGGCAAAGTTCCGTCTAGACCTAAGTGGAACAGTAGAGGAGAAGAAACGACGCCTGGTGAAGTTTATCAAGGACGGGTGTACGTCACCACTGCCAGCCCGCCAAACAATCCCTCTATCTTTCCCCGTACCACCGCCACATGTAGACGTACCTGCCACCGCTGTACCAGTGCCCCCAGGAGCTATTACCACCTTCACCGTCAGCACAGTTTGCGAAAGGGTGCGAAAATGGAATCTGCACTTTAATGGCAAAACAGACGCTGTCGAGTTTCTAGAGAAACTCTGCGAATTCCAAGAGCACAGCGGCATTCCTACCTCCGCACTGTTGCCATCCCTATACGAGATATTCCAGGGGAATGCTTTGGCCTGGTACCGGAATAACCGAGGTTTATGGACCTGCTGGGAAGATTTCATCACCGACTTCAAACAGTTCTATCTTCCGGCTAACTACGATTCGTTCTTAGAGGAACAAATATACCACCGCCGCCAACAACTGGGAGAAGCCGGACGAGACTATGTAGTAGCTCTACAAACCCTGCTACGCCGCCACGGAGGATTCTCAGATGAGAAAGCTTTGCACCGCCTCCATGGGAACCTGCGGCCAGAGTACAAACAGTATATTCGCTTGAGCGATATACAAGGGCCCCGTGACTTAGTAAGCAGGATAGAGGAATATGAGGCTCTACAGAGAGAAACTGTAGCACAGAGGAAAAGCCAACAGGCCGAGTATACACCGCCTCAGAGAGCTGCCGCTCCACCTCTACCTGAACGACCAGCCGTAGCTAGAAATCTACCGCCAATACCTCGATACACCAGGGCACCGAACACCTACAATCAGGAAAATACTGCTAGGGTAGAGACCGCGCCCTCTACCTATGAGAGCCCCTGAAGCACGGCCTACAACCGCAAGCACCAGCTTTGATAGAAATGCCATCTGCTGGCGTTGTGGGCAAGCTGGACACTTCCGCAGTCAATGTCGATCACCACCTAGACTTTTCTGCTCAAGATGTGGAAAGACTGGAGTCATGACCAGAGACTGCCAGTGTCCCAGGTCGGAAAACTAGCCAGGAACTGTACCGTTACGAGGCCTGTACCGTTCCGTCCCATCAATGCCTCGGAAATCGTCACACCACCTGATCAAGACAACCGCCCGCACGTACCAGTTTGTATCCAGGACCAGACGTTCTTAGCCCTAATAGACACCGGAGCTGCGCGCTCGTACATAGGAGACCGTGTTAGCCAGTTCTGCAACGAACATGGTGTCCCAAATAATGTCACCGCTGCGCCCGCTGTCCAGTTAGCCAATGGTAACTTAGTTACTGTAGACAGGGCTTACTATGTGGATTTCCACATAGGAACAAAACGTTTTGAGGAGTGCTTAGAGCACCTACCCAACCTGGCCTCAGATTTAGTAGTGGGAATGGACATCCTGAGCAAATATGACTTTGTCATAAGTCCATCCACTGCGACGGTCCGTCTAGAAAACCAGATCGTGTCCCCAAGGCCACCGCCTGTTCAAAACCAGCTCGGAGCCATCTCTCTTTGTATCTCTGCCCAAGAAGAGAGACAGCTACAAAGCTTCCTAGATACGGAACTACCCGGCTTTGAGGATATACGAGGAACCACCGGACTCATACAGCACCACATTTACCTGACCACGCGACAGCCAATTAAGCAACGGTACCGTCCTCAGAATCCCCGGATGCAAGAAGTCATCAACAAGGAAGTTGATGAGATGCTAGAGAACGGCATAATAGAACCATCCGGTAGTCCATGGAGCTCACCGGTTGTGATAGTCCGGAAAAAGGATGGAAAACCGAGGTTCTGTATTGACTTTAGGAAAGTCAATGAGGTCACACAAAAGGACGCTTATCCGTTACCGTACATCAACGCTATATTGGACAAACTCCGAAAGGCCCGTTATATCTCAAGCCTGGACCTGAAACAAGGATATTGGCAGATACCACTGTCCCCGGAAAGTAAGCCTGTCACAGCATTTACCGTACCGGGCCGAGGATTGTTCCAGTTCCGAGTCATGCCTTTCGGACTTCACTCAGCACCAGCGACCTTTCAACGCCTGCTAGACCGCATTATAGGTCCCGAGTTAGAACCGTATGCTTTCGCCTACCTAGACGACATCATCGTCTTAGGGGAAACTTTCGAACAACACTTGGCGAACCTACAGGAAGTATTCCGACGACTTCGCATAGCCAACCTGCAACTGAATCCGGACAAGTGTAAATTCTGCCGGAAGTCCCTGAAATACTTAGGACATGTGGTTACATCCGAGGGAATCAACACCGACCCTGAAAAAGTGGAGTCTATCTGTAAATTTCCTGCCCCTCGAAATGTTCGAGATGTCCGCCGCTTCCTAGGCATGTGTTCTTGGTATAGACGTTTCGTGCCCACATTCTCACAAGTAGTGGCACCACTAACTCGCCTACTACGCAAGAAACATCGTTTCCAGTGGACACCGGAACAAGAGGAAGCTTTCTCGAAATTAAAAGCCTGTCTAACTGAAGCTCCGATACTGACCTGTCCTGACTTTGAGAAACCGTTCACGCTTCAAACCGACGCGTCCGATCACGGGCTCGGTGCAGCCCTGACCCAGAACATCGAAGGATGCGATCGAGTAATTGCTTATGCAAGCCGTACACTATCACCAGCTGAAAGGAACTATTCAGTGACGGAACGAGAATGCCTGGCCATAGTCTGGGGGATCGAGAAGATGCGCCCCTACTTGGAAGGTTATCACTTCACCGTCCTGACCGACCACCAGTCACTCAGATGGTTGCACTCGATTAAGAGTCCAACAGGCCGTCTAGCAAGGTGGAGCATATTCCTGCAGCAGTACGACTTCGAAATCAAGTACCGGAAAGGAGCTTTGAACCGAGTAGCTGATGCTCTTTCCAGACAACCGCTCGAAGGAACTACGTCCGCCACAGACACGGGAGAATTATGTATCATAACCGCCCCAGCAGACTGTTCCTGGTACACACGGAAAAAGCAAGAAGTTGAGCAAAATCCGGAAGCTTTCCCAGATTTCTGTATACGAAATAACCAGCTATTTCGTCATTTCTGGGACTCTAGTGACTTAACAGAACCAGACATGTCCGACCCATGGAAATTGTGTGTTCCAACCCCTCTTCGCCGCACCGTTCTGCAAGAAAACCATGATGTACCGGCCGCTGGACACCTGGGGATTGCTAAGACGATAGCCCGCATTTCGCAACGATACTATTGGCCTGGTATGTTCCGTGATGTAGCTAAGTATGTAAGAGGGTGTCTGCAGTGCCAGCGATACAAACCTTCACAGCAGCAGACTCCGGGGAAGATGCAACCGTCAAGAAACAACCAACCATGGGAGACAGTGAGCACAGATCTCGTAGGACCGCTACCCCGATCCAGTAAAGGGAATAACTACTTGGTAGTTTTTCAAGACCGCTTTACCAAGTGGATCCAGTGCCGTCCCCTACGGAGTGCTACCGCCCGGAACGTAAGCAAAGCTCTCTATGAGGAGATAATCACTCGTTTTGGATGCCCCCGTACCGTCATCAGTGACAATGGTTCCCAATACGACAGCAAGATTTTCCGCTCCCTGCTAGCAGAATTTGGCATTCAACACCGGTTTACGCCTCCGTACACACCACAGGCTAATCCTGTTGAACGAGCCAACCGTACGATCAAGACTATGGTCGCTCAGTACTGCGAGCATGATCACCGAACCTGGGACCAATACCTGAACGACTTCCAGCTAGCCATGAACAGCTCGAAGCACGAGTCCACCGGATTTTCCCCGGCTTTCCTGAACTTTGGACGAGAGCTACAATTACCGAACACCCTCTATCGCTCCGCCCAAGAAGAACCAGGGGAACCGTCTGAAGAAAACGAGATACCACCTGCACATACCGATCGTTTAGAAAAGCTCAAGGAAGTGTACACACTAGTCCGCGTCAACTTGGCACAAGCTTTCACATCACAAAGTCGGTATTACAATCTCCGCCGCCGTGAGTGGCGTTGCCATACAGGCGACCGAGTAATGAAACGGGAAAATCCTTTGTCGTCCGCTGTCAAAGGATTTGCTGCTAAACTCGCTCCAAAATACTCTGGTCCGTACACTGTCACCGCCGTAGTATCACCAGTGGTCTACAACCTGAAATCTGATACCGGGAAGAAGCTTTCACATATCCATGTGAAAGATTTAAAACCGTATGCATCTTCGAGTGTCGAAACAATGCCTGCTGCCACCACTTAGGCACCGACCCGAAGAACCGTCTCGAAGAGTCCCGTATTATTTCGCCGATATTCTGCGAAAGTCAAGAACCAGTTCCAAAGGGACTCAGACCGAAGAAGTGCCGTAAGATCCGTTCACCCGGCTAACCCAGGAGTCATATGGAAGACTCCAGGAATCGTTATTCCATTTATTTTTGTTACGATAGTGACACCCGTCACCATAGGATGTTTAATTTTTTTTGGGGTTTTGAATATTAACTTGATGAGAAACATGTAAGTTAACCGTTAGGATAGTTAGTTTTCATTTTTTTGAAGGTGAACATATCCTCAAATAAAGTTCACGTAACCGCCGGAGGATATGCGCCTTGTAGAATAATTCTTTTCAGTTAGGGAAAAAGAAAAATGATCATTTCATGCTCATTTTTTTTACGAAGTAAGAGGGGGGTGTAATGAAGTACATTATATTTCCCCGTTATAATAATTATTTTACCTGTCTATAAGTCACCCACACAACGCCGTAAATAAAAGAACTACACCCGACATAAAGTGTATTATTTCGACGTCTGAAGTAGAAGCCAAAGGCGCGCGCATCTTTTGTTGTCCACGCGAACATAGGAAATTTCACGCGCTAGGAGTTTAGTTGCTGAGCCACCGTCCGAGAATCCAGCCGCACTAAGACACCACGAGTTCCTGTATATAGATTGGTACCATAAGTAAGTAAGAAATATTTTACAAGTATAAAAATCGGCATCGTGAAATTCTCCTAAGTATCAAAACAAATTGGGACTTGTGTATTTTTCGCCATCTGTTTACCTGATCAAATATTTTCAGAGTCCGTAAATTGGAAATAGCGAAATTCTTATAAGGTTAAAAATAAATTGTGACTTAGACGATTTGTCAATTAAACCGAATATTCTGCAGAGTCCACAAGAACGTGGGGACTTGTGATTATTTCCAATTTAGTAGTGTATAAGTATAAAATATACAAAGTCCGAGATTTCACTTCTGCGCATGCCCGAGGTATTCATAGAACCATATCCAGCTAGCAGCGACTCTGTTAGTCAGTCTACCACCGTCCAGCACACGAAGCAGTCCTGTGTACCACCGCTACCAGCACCAGCTAGAAGTAAGTACCGCGCAGGTCTGGACACTTGGTAAAAATTCATCACCTGCTGTCTAGATATACAAAATTATTCTAAGTCGATTAGAATAAGGTAGCTAAAGTTTTCTAAGTGGAATATATTGGTATATGTTCAAAGTCCACAATTTCACTTCTGCGCATGTCCGAGGGTTTCGTAGAGACATATCCAGCTAACAGCGATTCAGACATTGAGTCTGTGACCACGCTGCATCGAAGTAAGACCTGTCCGCCTGCACCGCTGCTACCAGAAAGTGAGTAAACAATTACAAGTCAGTAAATTCGACAAAGTGAAATTTTTCTAAGTATAAAAATCATTTTATACTTTAACAAATTTTGTCGCCAAATCCGAATATTCTTCAGAGTCCACAAGACCGTGGGGACTTGTGATTATTTCAGATTTAGTAGAGTACAAGCATAAGATATACAAAGTCCGAAATTTCACTTCTGCGCATGTCAAAGGTTTTCGTAGAACCATATACAGTCGCGAACGACTCAGACATTCAGTCTGTGCTCGCCTGACATCGAAGTAAGACCTGTCCGCCTACACCGCTGCCACCAGGACCTAGAGAATAGTAAGTTAGAATTTTGGCAAAGTTCACAAGCCCGTGTGGACTTGTAAATCTCGCCGATCATTGGGATACGAACCCAAAATATACCAAGTCAGGTATTTCACTTCTGCGCATGTCCGAGGTCTTGATAGAACCTCTTATACTACTGGCATCGACTCAGACATTCAGTCTGGGACCGCACCGCATACGAGCAAGACCTGTACATCTGCACCGCTGCCTACCAGTATCCAGAGAAGTAAGTAGACTAGCACAAGTCCCCAAAAGAATTGAAACTTGGTATAATATCATCGACTTGTGTGAACGACGCCGAAAATATTACAAGTCAAAATAAGGAGCTATTGCGCAGGTACCAAAAGCTCTCCCACCAGCCGTTCCAGTACCAGCTACTAGCCGGGTCACTGATACTCAGTCTTCGCCGACCGCCCGACAGCAGCAGACGTGCCCAGGACGAACTAGTAAGGGAGTAAGCCAGACAACGAGTAGGGAATTGTCACTTGGCTATTGGACCGTATATGTTTGTGTACTAATTTTCTGTCTCTTGCAGCTCGAAGCCCGCTATAGAACAATCCGAACCACTTGACTTGTCATTCATGCAGGTGGGGACGTTATTCAGATAGCCACTGTATTTACTAATTTTCTGTCTCTTGCAGCTCGAAGCCCGCTATAGAGCAATCCGAACCACTTGACTTGTCATTCATGCAGGTGGGGACGTTGTTCAGATAGCCACTGTATTTACTAATTTTCTGTCTCTTGCAGCTCGAAGCCCGCTATAGAGCAATCCGAACCACTTGACTTGTCATTCATGCAGGTGGGGACGTTGTTCAGATAGCCACTGTATTTACTAATTTTCTATCTCTCTTGCAGCTCGAAGCCCGCTATAGAGCAATCCGAACCACTTGACTTGTCATTCATGCAGGTGGGGACGTTGTTCAGATAGCCACTGTATTTACTAATTTTCTGTCTCTTGCAGCTCGAAGCCCGCTATAGAGCAATCCGAACCACTTGACTTGTCATTCATGCAGGTGGGGACGTTGTTCAGATAGCCACTGTATTTACTAATTTTCTATCTTTCTTGCAGCTCGAAGCCCGCTATAGAGCAATCCGAACCACTTGACTTGTCATTCATGCAGGTGGGGACGTTGTTCAGATAGCCACTGTATTTACTAATTTTCTGTCTCTTGCAGCTCGAAGCCCGCTATAGAGCAATCCGAACCACTTGACTTGTCATTCATGCAGGTGGGGACGTTGTTCAGATAGCCACTGTATTTACTAATTTTCTATCTTTCTTGCAGCTCGAAGCCCGCTATAGAGCAATCCGAACCACTTGACTTGTCATTCATGCAGGTGGGGACGTTGTTCAGATAGCCACTGTATTTACTAATTTTCTGTCTCTTGCAGCTCGAAGCCCGCTATAGAACAATCCGAACCACTTGACTTGTCATTCATGCAGGTGGGGACGTTGTTCAGATAGCCCCTGTATTTAATAAGTTTCTATCTCTTTCAGCCTGAAGCCAGGTAGAAAACAATACGAACCACTTGACTTGTCATTCATGCAAGTGGGGACGTTGTTTAGTTAGCCACCGTAGTTACTAATCATACCTTTATTTCAGCACCGTATATGTTTGAGCTCTAATCATAACTTTCATTACAGCTGATTACAACAGTTATAACGTAGACAATAGCCAAGTGTGTGAATCATCTCATAATAGTAACTTGCTTTTATTTGCTTATAACTTGCTTGCTTATAAATAACTGCTTCCTCACCTGGTATCCACGCACGACCACCGGCCGTAATTGACCTAGTAGCTTATTAACCGCTGTGTATAACTCCACGTAGCTTGTTGCCGCTCGCTTGCACTTTGTACCCCAGTGTGCTCACCTCCAGCTTGTTTACCCCGCACGTAGATATTGACTTAGTCAGAGACCACCCGTATTTTGAATAGATTTGTATATAGTAGGTCTAGAGATAATATATGTATAACAGGTTTATTGGTGTCTTATTATTATCTGTTGTGTGAAGTCTAATTTTCCCTATCGACCGACCTGGCGTACCGTATCTTCACTGAAGCTACCTGAGTAGTGGTGTTCCTACACTGTAACCAGGAACTGGCGCCCGAGGCAAAATAAAAGAGAAACCGAACCTCGGGCACTAACGTGACACTTCCTACCAGTGCAAATCGGGAAGTATCCGTCACAACGTTGATCACAGTTTCCAATTTATTCTATCATTTCTGTTCTATCTCGTCACTTGTCAGTCCGTTTTCATGTTTAGTGTTTACATTTTATTTACGTTTCGATATTTTGTGTTTTTTGAGTAACTGCTAGCTAGAGTCTTTTAAAAAACATTCTTTTTAGAACTAACACTTTCCTGTGACAATTTTTTTAAGCAACGCAAGCCAGAATTCCGAAAACGTTGCGCATAATAAGCGTGAAACCGGTCAGTGTTTGGTGTTTGGTTTCGATGAAAGATGTGGCCTATAGAGATGCCGAAGTAATGCAATGCCAGTAGAGGCAGATTGCCTGTGGAGTAGTTGAAATTAGTACATGTTGTTAAAACTTTTGTCACTTCCTGTATCTGGTTTTATGTTATTTTAATTTAGTTAACTTTTAAATATTTTTTTTTACATACTGTTTTTCTTTACATACTTTTAAATGTGAATGTTGCAATGAAAATTCCAACAGTTTCTTTACATTTTATATTTTCTTTTAACAATCACAATTTTCCTACCTAATCTTTAGCTAATACCTACTAACTATCTAATTCTGTTAACAATTCACACCTTTACATTTAAATACTAACGTCAGACTACAACCGGTGTTTTTAAAACTCATACACTAGTATACATTTGGGAACGCACTTACTGACAAGGGTATTTAAGTCGTGGCTCGACACTCCGTGGGTGCTCTTGATTTTTGATTTTGATTGGTGGTCGATGAATTTGTTTTTGACATCATGTCCCAAGCTTGTTTTTCTCGAACAGAGTAAAGGTACGTAACTAGCGATATATTTTATGAATCATTGAATAATTTATGCTTTTTACCTTTCATTGATGTTTATGGTTTTAGTTAGCTTGATATATGTAGCAATATTTTTTAGTATAATTGACTTATGATATTCTTTAAACCTATTTACAGCCACGTGTTTCTATCACAGAAATACAGGTTAATTGTTTCCTCTTTTATATATGCTTTGATTTTAATTATCTGATGGCAGATACCTTTAATAGTAATAAATGAAGCCTTCACTTCGGAAGAATTAAAAATAGCGGTAACCAAAATGAAGGTAGGGAAAGCGCCAGGGATAGATGGCATTCTGTCAGAATGCCTCAAGATCTTGGAGGAGGTAGCCCACGAGAAGTTATTGGAAATGTTCAATACCCTTATTAGAAAGGCGGAATTTCCAGCTGCTTGGAGAAAAGCTAGGGTGATTCTGATACCCAAACCCAAAAACGAAGGCGAACAGCAGGAAACATATAGACCAATATCGCTGATAGGCTCTCTGGCAAAATTATATGAGGCACTCATCAGGGACAGGTTAAGCAAGGAACTGGAAGAAAGAAACCTACTGTCCGATAAACAATTCGGGTTTAGAAAAGGGAAATGTGCGGTGGCAAGGGTAGTGAACTGTATAAGAACCCAGAAAAAGTGCTGTGTTTTCATCACTATAGACGTAAAAACGCCTTTAACACGGCCAGTTGGGGCATGATAATAAAGGAAATGAGAGAGAAGAGAATATCCTCATACCTAATAGCGGTAGTATCGAGATACCTATCGGAGAGGTTTATCAAGATAGACAGTGACGACATAGAAACATCGGCTGGCGTCCCACAGGGATCCGTGTTGGGACCAACTTTATGGAACGTGCTATATAATGGCATCTTTGAAACACAACTTCCCCGAGGGGTAGAGGTGACAGGATATGCAGATGAAGTCGGAATAGTAGTTGAGGCCAGCTCTATTCCAGAGCTGAACTGGAAGACAAATGAGACACTTAAACGTATTGACGCATGGCTGACCCAAAAAGGTCTAGAGCTAGCCCCACAAAAAACAGAGGCTGTAGCATTTGTAAATTACAAATGAAAGTTTTTCTAATTTTGTATGATCTAGTGAATATGTTCGTGTGAAGTTGGTACTATGAAATAATGTCATTTCCGTAAATTGAATGCTACCAATGGTTATGCTCAGTCCGCTGACGCAGATTCGGTTTTTCGCCGTTCTTTATACTCTGTTGTCAGAGAGTGGGAAGTAACGAGACGACATGGCGACGATCTAGTTTTGAAGACAGGTTGATGAGAGTAATTAGCTGCTTTAAGCGATTTGTTTGCCCTATTTAAACCTCTCAATAACAATCATTAGATGCATTCAGTGCCAGGATAGGAGGCGAGGCGTTCAGTGCCAGGATTTCTTTTGACAAGTTTCTGTATTCACCGAGTTAAAGAAAAGCCTATTTTGTATGCACGTGTCGTACCTCATATGAATTTGTGGTAAAGTTAATCTGCGGTCATCCTTCCCTTATATAGGTAAGACATTATTTATTTCATAAATCTCGATTTTTCACGATCTTATTTCACAGATTTTGATGTAATAATTTTCTTACAGGGTTTTAGGATATGGTTATTGGTTATAAATCTTAGAGTACCTATTACTAGGATGTTGATATGGAATAATTTGTTTAACTGATATTTGAGAGTTAATTCCATGTTGATAATCGTTCGTTATACGTTTATGGTATTTTTCTGCTACGTACATAGTCCACTGGTTATGGCAAATGTGCAAGAATAATCAAGTTATTTTATGGTACATCCATATGGTTTCTCCGTTAGAATTTTGGAAGAATTGATATAATAACGTCCATCCCTCACCTCACTGTTTTCATCTTATGGTTCCCTTCTTGATTGCTGTTATTCACCGATATCTGCTTATCTACTTTGATAGGAAGTAAGAATTACACCGTTGAGCAGAAGATAAGAGTTACACCGTTGTATCCAAAGACAACAAGAATCAGTGCAGTCATATTGTGGCTGAGGTTGTATCTTTACAAACTATTTTTGGTTTAATTTTAAGTATTCATTTATTTTA